>OX235277.1:7078803-7658289 GCA_944472155.2 Trichobilharzia szidati
AGAGCCTAAAATACTTTGTATTTTGACGACCGTAGACATAAGTCATTCTCTTTAGTACAGTCTGAAAATGTTACAATGACAAGGTTTTACATGCACTTTTTGATTTTACTGCCAATTGCTATTTTAAAACCTAATAGTATGTCCCCTAATATTGCTTCCCGAAGAAGAAGATGGCTAGGCATACGTAACACATGTCTTAATCATCTCAATCGATACAGCTTCAAAAATCTATTCGATTGACTTCCCCTACATACTTAAACAATCAACGCCTAACCTTAATACTATTCACCCTATTATACCACCGAACATGGGAGACAAAATGCAGAAATCTATGATCAAAGACAGCCAGTTGGCTTTTCCATATATTCTGTTTTCCCTGGCCATGTCACACAGCTATAAAGGAAGACGAAGCGAACTGATGCTAATCAAGTCCACATGCCCTATGATCGATAGCCGGATACTGCGTCTACCTTTATGGATGCCATAAGTTTGGGGAATCCCACACGTCCACTCAAAACACAAAGGAATCTATATTTATCGAAAGCGTGAATCAATTAGAAAGTGAAACAAAGATAACATATATAACAGTGATAATCAAATAACACCCTAATAAATAATAATATTGATGCTTAAATATGCAGGAAAAAGTGGAGATGGATTGGACACTCGCTGAGGAGGCCGCTGGGTGACATCGCGCGTCAGCCCATTGCTCGAGTAGAACCCAAAAAGGAAGCGGTGAGAGGGACGCCCAAAGGTGACATGGAGGAGATCGTGTGAAGAGGAGCTGAAATAGTATGGACTAACATGGATGCAAGTGAAAAATACAGCAGAAGACAGGAACAAGTGGAGACGTGCAGTTGAAGCCATATGTCCACTAGGAACCCAAGGGAACAATAATAATATAAAAAGTCTTAAATGATATTTTTTTGTTTTTACTTACCTGTATAGCTTCAAATAATCCAAGATTTGATAATAGTTCAATATCTTTCAATATTTGTTCATTCGATTTAACATCAATGCCCCCGGTTGTTGCAGAGCTTAAATCAATCTGACTCATTTCTCTCGACAGCTGACGATGATATTCATTAGGTTCAACTGTTGTTGACATCTTCTTCGTAGACGTAGTAGTAGTGCTATTACCGCCGCCTGTAAGGTTAGTTAGATTACTTTGACTTCCAGCGTGCAACAACGACTTTGACGGAGAAGATTTCAACGGGTAGGCAGAATACACCTTAGTTAAACGTGCTACTGACATACTAGCACTACCAGAGACTGTTGCATCTGTAATATCAGTTGATGTGTTGGTATCAAACGATTCAGTTCTACTGGACGGTGATGAAGTGACAGTACTGGCGTGTGAATCTGAAATGAAAATACATGTTTAGGAAACCACGAAAATGGCGGTGATATTGTGTTGAAAGCTGGCTACAAACAACCCAAAATTGTAGACAACCAATTTACGTCAGTGTTTACTTCCCGAATTGGGATCATGAGAAAAAAAAAACACAATAACAAAACTTAGCCTTGAGGAACTCAACAACCAATCACAGTAGACTTAACGTGTGCAAATATGATTCGCAGATATATGGCTTAACTTTCTAAGAAACGCGCTCACAAGTAGTATAGAATAACCTTCAGCGAGAAAACAACTAATCAGAAGATGTTCTTTCTCTGCTAACAACGCTAATAATAATGTACATAAAAATCTATAAATATCGCTTGATTTTCTCAATGAATGATCTGTTGCCTGGCCCTTGTCTTCTGTCGTTACAATATAACATAACTCACAATTGAAAGCGGAATACATTGAGTACCTTTGTGGTGGTGTGATACAGACAATGTGTGCCAACGAAATATTATTCTAACATATTCCCGCACTTCAATTCGGCATAAGCAACAGAATACGATCGAGGAATCAGCCTAACGAACATAGTCTCTAAAATCCTAGGCTCAGTAATCATGAACAGACTAAGCCGAACCCGGGAGGAACAAACGAGGGAAAATCAAGCGGGCTTTAGGCCATGTAGAGGGTGCATAGATCATATCTTCACTCTCCGACAGATCCTAGAACATAGGCACACTTTTAGGCGTCCAACAATTGCCATATTTCTTGACTTAAAGGCGGCCTTCGACTCCGTGGATCGAGAGGTACTATGGCAATGTTTGACTATGAAGGGAGTGCCAAGAAAGTACATTGCACTAATCAAGGCACTCCACTCAAACTCACGTAGCTGTGTAAGGGCTTATGGGGAATTGTCATCTGAATTGATAACAACCAGTGGTGTCCGTCAAGGATGTCCACTTTCCCCTTTTCTGTTTAACTTCATCATAGATATGCTAATGGAAGTATCCTTAACTGAACTTAACGACTTAGGAGTCGACTTGTTACCAGGGAATAGTCTTATAGAATTAGAATACGCAGACGACATAGTCCTGTCAGGGGAGGACGCTGACAAAATGTAGAGTCTTCTGAACACCTTGAGCAGCAATCTTTGTATGTTTGGCATGCGATTCGCCCCTGTAAAATGTAAGATGCTGCTACAGGACTGGACTACGTCAACTCCCAGCTTAGTGATAGGGAGTGAAGTGATAGAACATGTGGACCACTTCACCTATTTGGGAAGTTGTATCAGCACCAACGGATTGATTGGCAACGAAATCTCAGCACGGATCCAAAAAGCTCGAGCTGCTTTCGCTAACTTACACCGTCTCTGGCGTAAGCGTGACATCCGACTATCAAGTTACTGTAGGCTATGGACAGTCGCAAGATAAGTTGGTGTGAACAGTTTCTGGGGCTGAGCTTTTTTAACTTGCTCTGTCCCAGAAACAGACAGATAGCATAGCTGGTTTTCAGGTTATCTGAGCGGAACACCTTCCTATTTCTACACACACAATCACCAGTAAGCCAAGCAACTCTGCTCTCACACCCAAAGTGTAAATGACTTCCACCATGATGAAAACTACTTCCAGTCAAGACGAAATTTTTAGCAAGTTAGAACCTACAGTAAGACTAATTTCAACACCAATGCAACAATAATTTATGCTCAAAACGTCATCCAGTTATGAATACTGCATCATCACTGTGTGACATTTAAAATATACCTATCTATTATGGTATTACAATCTACCACCACAGTGCACAAGTTCTAGACTTACATGCATAGAGTCAACCAAGGGAATCAGATATATTTTCAAATATTGATTTTGTAGGAATTTTGTTTGATTAGAGGGTGGTGCGCACTGATGAAGAATCCCAAGCTAGTGCGAAACAGCTGTACAGTAATCCCTGGGAGGTTTTCCAATGGTTCTCTAATTGATGTCAGCTCATGATGAAATCCTCCAAGTAATCAAATAAAAATCCCTCAGAAACCCAATATTTGATAAATTTGAATAAGGCATTTAGAAGACAAATTTCGCGGGATGATATCGTCATTGCTTAGTTTCTTTACAACCGCTTTACAACTAACATGGTTAACAATAATAAAATATTTTCATTTCACCAGTTTTGTCCCTATTCAGTATAAAAGTTTCCTAGTGAAATGTTTGTTCTCAAGGGCCCGAAAAATATGCACGAGTGACACAATGACGGATAAGATTCGACATATACATTCAGTTTTACTAGCTAATGGTTATCCGGAAAACTTCATCACTTGTCACAGTAAGGATAGATCACATCTAGAAAAGACAGCTTCTGTACCAAAGAAAGCTTTCTTCATTAATTAACTTACCGTTCAAGGGTGACCAGATTATGCAGTTGACAGCTCAAAGACTTCGGTTAGCCATCAAGTGCATATTCAACGCCGCATCTCTTTCCCTCATATCTCGAACATTTTAGATCCCTGTACCTACGATTAAAGGACAAAATTCTGTGGACTACACTTCAAACTGTATCTACAAGTTCACACCTGCAGCTGCGGTGACACCTATATAGGTAGAACCAATAGACTGTTCCAATGTCGTCGAAAAGAACATGTTCAAAAATGGCTACTAAATCATATAGAAAATCCTAATGCCAGTTATCTGAATAGAAATCCAGCATCATCCATTGCAAAACACTTATTAATGTCAAGTCACATAACTCTAATTCAAAGTTATTGAAGGTGATGGAAGCACTTTGGATTAATCACATACAGCCTAAATTGTGTGTACAAAAAACAATAGACTTCAATCTTTGCCTACCATGGACTGACTACTTGACCTTTTTACATATGATTGGTCATCAGTATGTACTTTTGTTTTTTATTTAACTGAGTAATTGTCATGAACTTTATTTATTTTACCATTGTTAACCCTGTTAGTTTTAAAGCGGTTGTAAAGAAATTACGAAATGACGATATCATCTCGCAGAAATTTGTCTTGTAAATGCCTTTTTTCAAATTTATCAAAGGGGTTGATTTTTTAAAATTTTCTCAATACTTGATAATAAATTCGTTAAAAAAAGAGTCCCGTCGCTGCATCAATTGTTTTGATTTTCCATATGCCCAAATAGGAATTCTCCTTGAATACGTACTGGCTTGCTTAAATCGTGTGCCAGAAACTACGGCCTGTCTCACATAACAATAAATATATGACTACATATTAATATACAGGATATATATATATATAGTGCGTCTGTGGCACAGCGGTTAGAACGCTCGCCTACCATGCACATGGTCCGGGGTTCAATCCCCGGCCACAGACGCACTCCTTAACCTCGCTAAGCCAGTAATAGAACTGGCAAAGAGGGAAGGTTGGGCATGAGGCATGAGGCAACCCGATCCCGTAAAAGTAAACACCACTGCTACAGAAACTTCGAGCCTCTAGCTTGAAGCCCTATGTTCTCTGGGAACGTGAAAAAATTATATATATATGCTTGTCATACAACCAACCCACTTACTATCGGATTTCACTTTCACCTGCCATTTGAATACACTGAAGTAGCTATCAGATGGCCATTGACTGAACAATTGCATTTCAGTTCTAGCACCAACTAACAATAAACCATCTCTTAACCAAGCCGCTTGTTTATGTCCTCCACTGTGGCGATGATGCTGGCGATGCTGAGGAATAGGCTTCTCCTTTGTTACATCATCTAATGAATAAGATTTCAACTGTTGTTGTTCAGGATCATTTGACGATGGAGATGAAGGCAGTGTTCCAGGATAATTAGCTGTCATAATACGTGAACATGCAATTGGTTTCCAACCAATATAGACTTCACCAAGTGTCGTCATCAGTGTCGGTTGATACAGATGTCCTCCTCTCAGTTTACTGTTATTTTTATTATGATTATTATTATTAGATGTAGTAGTAGTAGTGGTAGTATGTGTGAAATTAATATTTTGACAGACAGGTGCAAATACAAAGATTTCGCAGTCAATGATCACAGACAGTAAGTGTCCACCGTCTTCTGCATTCACCCAATCCAACTGAATCGATAACTAGTCAACACAATAAGAAAAACAATAATAATAACAATAATACAAATAAGTAATGGTACAAAAAACAAATACTCGCCAAAGACACTAACTAGTGGTTGGAATTCATCGGCTGACCAATGACTTAGTGGTCTACAAGCTAGTTCGCCTTGTAACTAGAAGGTGCTGGGTTCGAACCCCCCCACGTGGTGGGTGGGTGTGTACTTCTGAAGATTTCCAAACTAGGGGGAGGAAACAGCTGTCCAGTACTCCCCTAGTGCTGGTTTTCCAACGGTTCTCCAATCGATGTCAGCTCATTAAAAGCAGGCGGTTGTTTCTCGATACTCTCAAGAACTCATCGAAAAATTATTACTATTGTCATTCCTTTGTGGTTACGAGTGGAGTATATCACCATTTCAATGTGTTCTCTGAGCGATGCTCCATAAGTTTTCAGTCATCCCAACCACCAATCATTACACGATGCCTTCCACTATATCACACCACCTTGAGAGTTATAGATATAATGGAGAAGATTTGTAGCTCAGGTGGATGATTTTCATGTGGTTGTGTTCTCTGAGCTGGATAGTTAATTTGCAGAGCTTTCATCACCCTACTAGGTGACATCTTCAGCGCATACTTCAATCTGTTGGAGTGAGCTTTTAGATTTCTCCACGAGTTTATTAATCATCTCTCCTAGTGACCACCTTGAAAGTGATTGGTTGTTTTTGTGTGTCTTCACACCCTCTAGGCTACTTCTATTGGAACTGATTGTTTCTTTCACTTGAACTTTGACCCTTTGTGTGTGAGGTTTCTTTCTTATCGGTTGATAAATTTTGTCTATTTCGATGTGTCTATTGATTGATGATTCACTGGAATACCAGGCGGGTTTCTAAAAATTCTCTAGCATTCTTGTTGCTTCCTCTGTCTAATATATGAACGTTGTCGCACTCGAATTGATGTTCATGGTTGTCTGTATGTAGTGATATGAGGAAGTGGATGTCATGTCTTTTGACGGCTAGCTTATGTTCGTGGATACGAAGACGAAAAGGAGTATTGCAGTGATTTCTGAGATGTCCTTTATATATGGTAAGACGATTTTCTTTGTGCTTTCCTTGGGGCTTTTGGTTTGATAGGTTGACTTGGGGGTATATGTCTTTTGATGAAATTTCGTGGATATCCATTTTTTGGGGAAGACGTCCATGAGATATCTCTCTTCAATTTTCCTTAAGGTGGGAGTGCTGCAATGAGTCCTGACCCTCTTGAATAGTGTTTGTATGCAATTCCTTTTGTGTGTTATTGGGTATTCCAGTGAATCATCAATCAATAGACACATCGAAATAGACAAAATTTATCAACCGATAAGAACGATACCTCACACACAAAGGGTCAAAGTTTAAGTCAAAGAAACAATCAGTTCCAATAGAAGCAGCCTAGAAGGTGTGAAAACAAACGAAAACAACCAATCACGTCCAAGATCACCGATCAGGAGAGATGATTAATAAACTCGTAGAGATATCTCAAAGCTCACTTCATTAAATTGAAGTATGCGCTGAAGATGTCACCTAGTAGGGTGTTGAAAGCTTCGCAAATTAACTATCCAGTCCAGAGAACACAACCATATCAAAACTTCAGAGTTATGCCCAACTCATCGCTTGCTTTACATTCAGGTATCACTGGAGGGTCTGGTTAGCGTATGATGTCACGCGACGGAGTCTGTAACGCGAAATTTATTTGGAAAATCCCTCCTGAAGCTATCTATAGTTACAATATTGGTACTTATCTGGATGTTTCAACTAACTAACTTTGTAATTATCATCCACCATGTGATGTTCAATATCGAGCGAAGTCAGCTGGCTGTTGGAAATGCTTTCCGTGACGCACGCGCACACCAAGTTTCTGACATATATAGAAGTAGAGCTGAATGACTTAACATTGATGCTGAAAATCAGAATTTTGTTGTTTCTGCTGAGGCGGCGTACAGAAGATTCCCAAACTGATTTCATTAGAGTGATGATGATGATGTTCTGTTTTGCCTTTCTGATAGTGGCTGGTTTGGACATCCTCTTATTCGTAACAGCACCTGTAGGTGAAAAGATGCTGTGTAGATAGGTGAAGGAAGGCGGGAACAGGTAGCTGGTGTGTTATGTTGTTGTTGGCATGGTCAGCGCGTCTATGTCCAACTCAACCTATTGGGAAACATGATATCTGACGATATCATACCATTACTCCCCTTTCAACAGTCTTGTCTGACAGCTATAACAAAGGACGAAAAGAAGTGCTACAGTGCTGCACACATCACTTGATTTGTAACCAGACGGATATTATGTGAATGCTAGGCTTATGTGAGTGCCCTAGTATGAATTTGACCAATAATACTATCGATTCGAAATGTACATCAATTGAAATAGTTTGGATATGTGTTACTCATGCCTAGCCGTCGCCTTCCTCGATGACGGGCAATGTTAGCTGACATAGACAGCTGGTGGTGGTCAAACCAAGACATGGCTTCATCAGTCAGTGAAATCCATAACAGTTAGTTTAAGCCAGCCAAACACGTAGGGAGGTGTAGACTCCCTATCTAGTTGGGGTCCTCAGGATAGTAAGAACCAATAACGGCTGGAGACAATCAATAATATGGCTCAAAATCGTTCCTTTTGACGGCGCACATGCATTCAATCATGTTGTCCTTCCATATTACTATTCTTTTTACTTCATATTTCTGTTTATTATCTCTCTTTAGTCTCTTCTCCTCCTTTGTTGTCGTATATGGTGTATGGAAACTCGAACTGGTGCACATCTGTGCAAAGTTCTATGTTCAGACCAGTGAGTCATCATGTGATTTCACTCAACGGACTCTTCAGCGTATCTCCCCATGCACCTCCATAACCTTCTAGTTACAAGTTGAGCTTGCAGGCCATTAAACCCCTAGGAAATAAATTTTCATCGGCGAGTCCGTGAATTTCAACTTCTGCTAATTCATACACGATATAGCGCTACTGACACTAGCCAATTTAATCGCTGGATAGTATTCGTCCTCACACACACAACCTGCTGGTCACGACTTCCCACCTGATGAAGAGTCCCTAACAAGGACGAAGCAAACGCCTGGGAGTACTCTCAAGTTTCCCAATGGTTCCCTGACCAATGTCAGCTCATGACGAAATCCTGAAATAACCACTGACATCTGTTGTCAAATAATCTACATTGCACATATTGTAGCACGTGCTACTGATAAGATTCGTCAGTAGTACATAGATATTCATCGACATAAAAACGTCAAATAGCACGGAGATACATTTTATGTCAGAGAAAGCAAATGATACAGCGCTGTAGAGATACATGGGAGATGTGGAAGGAATACAAAGAAACACACACAATATGTAGGAAGGCCAGAAGCAGGAGAACACGGAAGATCTGTGCAAATGGTGATTTGAAGATGAGGCGTACATAATTTCATTATATGGAGATACCAAATTTCAAATAAACATTCCTTTGACCAAGTCTCTTGTCTTCTACCGTTAAAATATAACCCCCCCACACACACACACTTAAATAACTAACTGCATAGCTTTGAAGTAGTGCGTCGGTGGCACGGCGGTTAGGACGCTCGTCGACCATGCACATGGTCCTGGGTTCGATCACCGGCCGACGCACCCCTTTACCTCGCTAAGCCAGTAATAAGACTGGTAAAGAGGGAAGGTTGAGCATGAGGCTAGCAACCCCATCCCGTAAAAGTAAACACCACTGCTACAGAAACTTCGAGCCTATAGCTTGAAGCCATATGTTCCAATGGGAACGTGAAGTGAAGCGATGAAAAGAGGGGAATAGAGAGGTTTCGCGTGCTCTTCGGGTTGTGAGGGCGATTGTTACTTCTCGGCTGCCCACACCGTGGAAGTTGGTTGCGTGACCGCAGGGCCCAGGGGACAACTGCTTGAGGACGGTCACACACGGCCTGTTTTTGTTTGTTGTTTTTCATTTGGTGTGTCTCAGTAGCGTATTTATCACTTCTGCCCTGTGACACGGCAGCAGAAAGCGCGGTCGTTGTTAATCCGGGCCCCGACCGATCCGGCATGATATTTTGTGATTTATTTGAAGTCATAGGATTGGATTGGGTAACTGCTTTTAGTCTAACCGCTATCCAAACAACCTTCCTGGCATGGTAGGACCTGCAGGAACATAAGTTCCAGCCAGTATAGCTTGTTGGGTCATTGCGGCGTTCAAGCCCGACCACCACGTCAAGGTAGCAGCTTTCGGTCGGGGGACCTCTTGTTACCGCCTGATGTCTTTTCTTAAAAAAAAAGCGCAAACATCACATATCGTAAGTAAAAAGCTTTGATGTAGTTGTTAGAATTTACCTCATCAAGATTATTGCTGCTGCTATTGTTGTTATTATTCTCCTGAAATGGAAATGCAGACGTAAACTCAATAGTATCTTCTAGTATCCATTCACAACCGCCTAAAATTAACAAAAATACACATATATACACATACAGTTGAATGCGAATACCAATCATTTTGAAAGAGAAATTTAAAAACAGGACAGCAACAAAAAGGGAGGGCTTTAGTAGGCTTAGGCTTCATTCAGGATGAAAAATCTACTGAGATGGATGATAGCTAACAATCAAATTAGGCGCCTCTTACCTTGATAATAATTCCTATCTCATCACATTACTAAAAAAACAAAGCGAATTCAGCGAAGAATATCTTTTTCGATAATTCGCTCTTCTCGCTCTTCAATTATATATATATATATATATGCGTTTGTATACATAGAATTACGCTGTATCTTCAAAACCACCCCTATTTCGCGTTCGGGATTAAAAATAAAATTGCCTAATTTCGCCTCTTCCATATGCATCTACCAGTTTAACTGTTCCTGTGGAGCCATTTACATAGGCTGTACAATTAGGCATGTTTCTCGTCGAATTTCCGAACATCACCCTGCCTCAAGAATTCGAAATATTTATTTCCCGATATAAATTTAAAACAAACAATAAAGGTTAATAATGCAGGATAACTTAATGAATTCATCGAATTTCGGTAGAACTCTTCGTCAGCTGAATACTTTACATACACGGAAATATATACACTTTCAGAATTACATCGGGAGATATAGGACTGATAAGCAAATGGACTACATTGAATTAATCTTGCAGAAAGACAGGTGCGAATGTTTTTTCCAGGTCATGTTCAATAAGATAAGGAGAGAGAGTATGAGAGATCAAAATTAAGATAAATTGCATTATGCTTCAATTACATCACTTAGATAAACAATTAGACATTAGAGAATATAACAAGAATTGCAAACAGAGTAATATCAATAGTAATAGTTATGATAACAACGACAAAAATAATAATGTTCAAGTGAGTTAAGATAATCCAACTGATAAAGGATAGGTTTAAAACTTTTAAATGATAGTTTTAAAACTATCTTTTATCAGTAAGATTATCTTAACTCCCCTCATCTATTTGAACATGAACTGCGAAACATTCGCACTTGTCTTTCTGCATGACTAATTCAATGTAATTTGTTTACTTATCAGTCTTATATCTCTTAATGTAATTTCAACAGTGTATATATCCGTGTATGTAGAGTAGTATTCAGCTGAGGAGTTCTACCGAAATTCGATGAATTCATTAAATCCTGCATTATTAACCTTTATTACTTGTTTTAAATCACCCTGCCTATTGGTTAAGTAAAGGACAAACAAAATCTATTCATATAGCGCTATTCTATGTCATCTTGTGGATACAGAACACAAGATTGATGTCAACGATGCGGCTTTCAAAGTCATTTACTGTATACCTACTAATCTTAACTTCATCTAAAGAGTTCGTCTACTACACATTGCTGAGGCGCCTAAAGGATCCACATTAAGAAACCCAACTTATGTATCCAAAAGAAGCTGGTTCACACACCATTCAGACTCACCCAATGACAGCATCATACTACGTATTAAATCCGTTGTAGATTTCTGAATTCTATTGATTACTGTATCTACAGTTTTCTTAATCCCTTCATATTCAAATGTCTAAACAATTTTTACTCAGGTATATAAATGAAGCAAAAACGTTGTGTGAGTGAGTACCTTGATATGATTATGAGCAGCAATAGTTTGTGCTCGAAACGTGGTCATCAGTTAATACTAATGTACAACACTGAGTAATTCTATCAAAACAAAAATTTTACCCATAATGGAGTTATACCCACCCTACCACCACAGTGCCCAAGTTTTATACTTATATCAATAAGTTCACTTTACATGAAAGCTGTCGGCTGAAGCGATGTTGTTCTAGAAGGCGGACAATGAAAGCTTCGCAATTAAAATCATCAAGTCAGCTCAGAGAACACACAAACATACGATCAAAATCACACAAAAAGAGAACACATTACTTACCACTAGATTCACATTCATATACAGTCACATAGATTGTCCTACTACTACTATTACTATTATTAGTAGTAGTAGCAGTAGTCGTAATACCTCTACCACCGTCGTATAATTGTTGAGTAGTATACGCTACAGCCAAACGTCCACTATATGCACAATCCATATCCAATATAATAATATTAGGTGTAGCAGTCATTTCCAGACTAGTGTTATTATTGTTAGCAGTAGTAGTGTTGTCTTGTAGTTGTAATTCAATACAACTAGACATTGATTGCATCAGTGGCATTTGCCATTCATCCCAAGTGAATAGACTGATAAATTTGTCTTTAACTATATATTTGAAGAGAAAGAAGAAAAAATTATTTAAATGAACAGGGAATAGATTTCTGAATAATTCAAAGTTCAAAAACTATTGAATGTTTGACAGGAATTACTAGTAAGATAGTGAAACGTTAGCCATTCATATACGTATATATATATCTTCAAGAATTAGTTTGTAGGGGTTCCGTTTGTTTCAGGACGGAGTTGTCTGGAGTTCTAGTGACAATTCGTGACCTATTATGTCCACTCAGTCGGGAGTGAGCTTATGGTTTTCAACGACGATATTGGTTGGTGGTCGTGCTAAAATCACGAATTGGCAGAAGTTAGAATTCATGGGACGGCTATTGAATCAGGTCCAAGTGGCTGAATGGTATACGAGCTCGCTGGCCTTGTAACCGGAAGGTCCTGGGTTCAAAACCCGGTGGGTGCGTACTGCCGATGAGTCTGGAACTAGGACAGAACAGCTGTCCAGTACTCCGTGGTTTTCAATGGCTCGCTAATTGATATCAATCCGTAGTCTAACCTATTATATTATTCCGTTGCATTCCGAGTGGAGCACGGAGATTCAACAGAGCATCCCCATTTTATCCTGATCTCTGTCTGAATTTCTCTTTAGCTCATCCCACGATTGCCCATAAGCTTTCATCTCCTCTCCACACTGTCTTTTTTATGTCACACTAGGACACACGCCCAACTCGTCTTTTCCTATTCAGGTTCCACTCGATGTCACTCAACAGTTTGCTTACTGTGTGTCTGATTTATCTCCATTTTCTTCTGGATATTCCCTTAACCAGCGATTGGTCCTTGATTGGTTCGTTCTCAGGCCTTCTTGGTGCTAATTTTTTCTGATCTTCGATATGGAGCTAACGAAGAAGTCAGCTGTTGATAAAAATCTACAGAAATTTGTTAGAAATGCTTTTCACGATGCGCTGGTCAAGTTTCTGACCCACATAGATGAAGAGCTGAATAACTTCAATTGGTGTTGAAAATCCGAATTTTGTTCTTTATAGTGAAGTGGAGTGCTGAAGATTCCCAAACTGATTTCAGAGTGATGGAGGTCTGCCTCGGCTTTCCGATTCTCGCTTAGACATATTCATCCGTTTCGATTACCTGTATTTAAAATGATGGTGCTAAGATGAGTCGAGCGAGTAACCTCTTTCGAATTTCTTCCGTTGATAGTAATTGGTGCTCGCTGTTGTTGTTGTTGGCTGGTTGGTTATCTTCATCATCTCTGTCTTCTATGTTCATCTAGAGTATTGTCTTCGCTGCTAGCCTCTTCAGCCAACTTGTTAGTTTTCGCCTGCAGGACTTCGAATTTTTGTGAAATTAGACATAAATCGTCCGCCAAGTCCAACTCGTAGTTTCTCATTCAGGTTCCAGTCGAGTGATAGCCTGGCGCACAATGACAGTCAACCATCTTCTCACTGTGTGTCCACAATCCATCTCCATTTTCTTCTGGATATTCTCTTGTCCACCAATAAGTTCTTGATTAGTTCGTTCCCAGACCTTCTTGTTACTAATTCTTTCTGGCTGGCTGGCCCGTCATCTGATCTTCAGTATGGAGCCAGCGAAGAAGTCAGTTGTTGATAAGTCTACAAAAGTTTGTTAGAAACGCTTTTTGTGATGCGAACACCAAGTTTCTGATTCATATAGAAGAACTCACTGATGAAAATCCCAGTTTTGTTCTTGATACTGTGTGAGTACAAGAGATTTCCAGACTGATTGCATCAGAGTGATGATGGTCTATTTTGCCTTTCCAATTCTGGCTGGTTTCGGCATCTTCATCCGTTCCGACTATCTGTATTTGAAACGATGGTGCTCAGATAAATGGCATGAGTGACTCTCACAAATTTCTTCCGTTGATAGTAATTGGTCCTTACTGTTGTTGTTGGCTGGTTGATTGGTTGTCTTCATTACCTCCATCTTCTCTACGTTCACTTGAAGACCTATCTTTTCTGCCAGCGTCTTCAGCTAGTTTGTTAGTCTTCACCTGCAGGTCTTCGAAGTTTTATAACATCGGACATAAATCGTCCAAGAAGTTCAAATAATCTACGGTCTTCTTAATTGTCCAACTTATGCCTGTATTCAAGAGTTGGTTCGTAGGGATTTGATTGGTTACAGGATTTCATCATGAGCTGACATTAGTTAGAAAACCATTGGAAAACCTGGGAGTACTGGACAGCTGCCTGTATTCTCACTCCCTTTGCCCAATCTGACGCATTGTACAGTTGACAACAATTAGTAATGTCATTGGTGATAGTAAGCGAGCAGCCTTGTCTTACTGTTGGTATTAGATGGTTGGAGGCAATCGGCAGGAAGCCTTGGACCTAGGTTTCGTGCTAGTTGGCACTCACCAGTCAGTAAGGTGTATCTGCAACCAACTTGAAGGAAATCATTTCCCTACTGATATTCAAACCCGCGTCACCCAGTGAGTACTGCTGTCAGAGACATTACCACTGAGCTATTCGGGCTCGCGATTGACCTCCTGTATGACTGTAGTGGGTATTTTGATTGGACACTAGTTACTGACTAGTGTCCAGTCAAATTACCTTATCTTCAATGCTTTATTTGCACATCATTTGCAGCAAATTATTCGAATATCACCACACTCGATAGCTTGTTGGATTCTGCACAGTGTTGTTTGACATTATTCTCACAGTTCCCTTCTTGTTCGATTGCTTTTTTTCCAGTGCCCAAAACATACAGTTAATTTTATGAGTTCGTTTACTGATATACTACTTATATTTGATTATAAGTAGCACTCACCACAGTATCACAGAAAGGCTTACCTTTGTCAGACACTGAATAATCTGGTGTATTCGATTCACATTTCCAAAATCGTAGACAACCATCAGAACAAGCTGAAACAATTAAATACGGTGGTGGAGCGTTGAATGTTGACAGTGCTGCCCAACTGACATGAGCTGCTGACACTTGAGCACAGATTATTGAGACACCCGATGGAAGATTCAGCTTACAGTCACATACCTATAATTATTTAATTTTTTAAAAATATGACATTAGATTGATCGGAAAATGTCACAAAGCACCATTAATCCATGAATTCTATGACTCTTTGTCTGTACTTTATCTGATTTCTTGGAGTACGTGGGTCAGGAAGAGAATTAGTGTTTGAGGCTCGTCAAACGCGGCCTATTTGAAATGATTATTGGAGTTGTATCAGTTTAAGATTTTAGCGCAGGATATAGTCCACTGTAAGGTAAGTCAGGATGAACAATTCTCAGGATCCACCTTTACTAACTCCCACCATTCCGGAGGCCAAAATGAGATTAGCTTGCTTCCTGGTCATCTGTAGGAAACACCTAACTACTGTTACACCCCTGCTCTCCAGGGGTACGAATTTACCCCCGGAACACCCAACGGCTATCCAAACGACCTTTCTGGCATGCTACGACCTGCAGGAACATAAGCTCCGACCAATTTAGCTCATTGGGTCATTGTAATATGCAAGCCTAACCACCAGGTTAAGGTAGCAGCTATCGATAGGGTTATATCGTGTACATTGACTGGTTGCTGTTCGCAGGAATAATATTTGGCGTACTTAAGTGTCACGGTTTGAAATCATCGATGAAATATCAGCTCCTTGAGCAAATGCTTCGACGATGTCTGATTATTTAACTTAAAGTAAACTGGAGGATGGTGACTAGCGATGGAAACTAAATCCAATCAATTAAGGGGAAAGTCCAAATCGAATTTAAAAAATTGCTGATACTTGTTGCACAAGAAACAGGTGGCTTTCATGGTCCAAGTGGTCTAGTTGATAACGCTTCAGAGTTTGAAACGATGGGTGCGCTGGGTTCGAGTCTCAGTGGGTACACCATTATCACTCGCTGTGGAGGAATGCAGGTACATCCAGCTGATGGGTGGTTTCAAATAGGACGAAATGAGCATCCTGGACATAAGTGCTAGTCACCATCCAAGAACTTAATGTGGTTTTTCGTTTAAGAAAAGTAAATTAATTGGTTACAGGATTTCTTCATGTGCTGACATCTGAAAGGAGTTCGGAAATCTTCTGCACTCCGCCAGGAAACGGTAAGGAAGAATAGGCAGGAAACATGAAAAAATAAATCGTTCGAGGAGAGGTTGGGTTATGCCAGCAAAAAGTCTCAACCTCCTTATGTAATAAGTCAGGAGGAAATAGTTTCATAAAAATCAACCGGATATCTGATGACCAACAGAGATTCGAAGTGAAACTGGTAGCGAGATAACAGAAATTCGATTTACTCCCTATCACACAGTGTCGTGAATATCAGTGTTCACGCAAGTCTTGTATCACATCTGAAACTGAAATCAACACAGCATGACATTTATATGACAAATAAGACAAGAATATATAAACATAAACTGTACGTACCTTTGTAGCCTCAGTGATTAAATTATTATATGTCGTTAAATTATCAATATCAACAACTTTCAGCAGACTCCCAATTGTTGCTGTTGTTGGTGTTGTTAGACTACACGATCGCGTATTAGTTGAAACACGTACACGCCACATTTCCATACGACAGAATTCAATCTACAAGAATAAAGGAGGAGAAGGGGGGTCAACGGATGATTGTCTGTGTAGAAGTTACATTGATTGAAATGGCTAGAACACGTGTTATTCTCATACCAGCCTAATCACTGCCTTCTTCGATGTACAGGGTGATTGATGGATGATTGCCGGTAAGATGAAAATCTCTCTGGATCACTAGAGGATAATCTCAGTATGAATTAAGAATCTGATCATCTCATCGTCTACTTTCAGTATGATTAGAACTGACGATAGGAGTAAACCTAGACACTGGACAGTTGCTGTATGAGGATAAATGAATGAAAGTAGAGTCCAATCACATGATAGCTGGGTATTATTCGAGCTGAATGATGACCTGATTAGTAATCGGTTCTCCTGATTCACTATGTAGTAATTCCCAAACTTACAGGGAGTACTATACAAAGCTGTTTTGTCCTAGTTTGAGACTCGTCGGTAGTACGTACCTACCCCGGTTGGCACCCGGGACTAATGGAGTGGACAAATACTCGCACCGATAACATTGGCTGGTGTCAGTCGCGCTAAAATCATGAATTGGTAGAAGTTAAAATTCATGGGACGACCAGTGAATCAGGTCCCAGTGGCTAAATGGACGATCTGAGAACCTGCCCTATAATCGGAAGGCCCTGGGTTAGAACCTTGGTGGTGAATGGGTACTACCGATGAGTCGCAATATGGAGTGAAACAGCTGTCAAGTATTCCCTAGTTGGTTTTCAATTCCCTATAACTAACATCAATATCCGTGGTCAAACTTGATAAACAAATAAAATCCTTACAAACTAAATGAGATAGGAATACTTAAGGCTCTTAAAACTTATGTACAACACTGCAGATTAACCTCACTAATTTACTAGTCGATTATAAGACCAGAAAATGAGAAACAGAGAACGTTGCGTATGGAGTTAGAATGACTCTTCCCGGTACAATCAATTCAATCACACTACAGAACCCTAAAAACACAGAAAACTCTGAAGTAAATGACTTTCAGTTACTGTGCTCCTAAGAATCTGTCATAGGGAATTGTACACACATGTAGTAAGGGATTCCAACGCCTTATCTTAGTCGGTAGCTAGTGAGCCCTTTGACCGAGAAGGGGTCAGTGTGAGGCTGGAAACCCTCCATCCCCCGTTGAAAAGAATTTCACAGCTATATGAACGATTAAAGCTCAAGCTTGAAAAAGCCCTGTATTCCACTCAGAAGGCGAAGGGATGGAAAGCGACTAAAATATACTCCTTAATTACAGTTTGTTTCTATTCATTGGAATCACACAAGGCAAACAGTTCTGATGAATAAAAAATATTTATTCAATGGTTTAATTCGCTTCATGATGACCCTTATTATTACTATAATTACAGTAAATTTTATGCGTCGGTGGCACAGCGGTTAGGTTTTCTATAGTTTGGTTTGTAAGGGTAAGATTTTGTTTTTACGAGTTGATCACGGATTGATATCAGTTAAAGAACCATTGAAAACCAGGAGGTATTGCACAGCTGTTTCGGCCCAGTGTAGGAATCATCGGCAGTACGTACCCATTGGGGTTCGAACCCAGGGCCTTCCAGTTACAAGGCAAGCTCTTATACCATTCAGCCACTGGAACTCCATTAAATGGCCAGCTCATGAATTCTAACTTCTACCAGCTTTATAGAAAATTATTCTGATACTCGCTAGTGACTTGCTACAGGATGGAGTTTCTCGGAGTTCTAGTGAGAAGTCGTGACCAGTGAGGTCCATCCAGATGTCACGTGTGTGGATGGATGTCGCACCAACGACATTGGCTGGTGCCAGTCGCACTAAATCACGAATTGATAGAAGTAAGAATTCATGCACTGCCCACTGAATCGGGTCCCAGTGGCTGAATGGTATACGAGATTGACTTGTAACCGGAAGGTCCTGGGTTGGAACCTGTGTAGTGGGTGCGTACTGCCGATGATTCCCAAACTAGTTGGATGAAACAGCTGTCCAGTACTCCAGTGCTGGTTTTCAGTGGTTCTCTAACTGATATCAATCCGTGATCAACTCGTAAAAACAGCGGTTAGGACTCTCGGCGACTATGCACATGGTTCAGGGTTCGATCCCCTGCTGACGCCCACCTGATATCAATGGTCGGCCTGCGAAATTCGGGCTACCGATACCACATGCTGAAAATTCTATAGTTGTACCAAAATCAAAAAAATACTGCGAAATTACAAAAACAACTCCTAACGTTAATTTGGTAGATGGTGACTAGCAGTGGAATCCAGGATGCACATTTCGTCCTTTTTGGGACTCATCATCTGGCCTCGAGGTCGAATATTTCAGTCCAATCACACTCACTGGGGACTGAAGGTACATCTAATGGTTGACGAATCCCGAATAGGACGAAATCTGCCTTCTGGTGGATTCCACTGCCTAGTCACCATCAATACAAATGACATCCATCGCGCTAATCCTTAGACATCATCGAAGCATCCACAGTATAAGCACCTGACATGTTAACTGAGGCCGAACATTTCGGTTCAATTAATCAATTAAGCAGAGACAAACAATTGCTTGATGAATCTGTCCGTCATGAATTTTTAACACTAGAATTTTAAAGCAGTCGATATTAACTGTATAATACGCTCTAGAAACATTTTTTTTAAAACAGCTTTATTTTTCCGTAAAACATGGAATTATACACGTCTGAGCACCTACTCTCCCCAGCATAAACAACATGGTACAGCCGACAGTGGATAGACTTCGGGTCATCTACTGGAAATTCTCTCACACTGCCTTCATATGGCGATTGTTCCTCATTATTTTTTTATATTTTTGATTACAAATTGATTCCGCACCGTATTTTGGTACAAGTATAGAATTTTCAGTATGTGATATCGGTAGACCAAATTGGGCAGGTCGACCATTAATATCAGGTGTGCCTCGGCAGGGGGTCGAACCCCTGACCATATGCATAATCGACGAGAGTCCTAACCGCTGTGCCACCTACGCACAAATAAAGCAGTGATCCGAAGATTTCCCCACTAGTAAAAAATACGCGTCCGACACAGCCCGATAAGGGATCGTCGTAGGCTTCAACACGCCGAAGTGTAAAGGCTACTCTCCACCTGGGGCTAGGGCATCCGTGATCACCCTTGTACCGGCACCAAACTAAACGGGGGAATAACAATTTCTGGTGTTAAAACAGCCAGACTGCTGGCAATCCCGGTCTAGAAAGGATCGAGTGGTGTATGGACCTGTTTAAGTTACTGGGAACTGCGGGAAGGTAGCTCCTGGCTCTGATCTACTGTCACGCAGACCAGACTTCAAGTTAAAGGCTTGGTTGGGATATGACCCCTTAAGACAAACGTCCAAATGGGTTTGGGCATCCGAGCAATATCCCGGTACTCACATAAACTCTTGAAACCGATCAAGTACCATCTTTGCGTCTTATTAATAAATACACAAAAAGAAAAGACAATAAGCGTAAACCTACCTCTTTAGTTTCAGTAGTCCCAATTGTAGAATTTATCTTATTATCATTACCATTCATTGTATATCGTGTCATACGTACAATTAAAAAGGTGGATAGTGAAGAATTTGACTCTAGGCAGTCAGAATCTGCCTCACTACTCCCCACTGGATTATCAGTAGTATGTAAGACAACAGATAATGGATTTGTTCTTGGCTTACAATTGTCCATATTCATCATAATTAATTGACTTGGGAAAACGTGTAACAGTAAGGTTTCTGCAGTATAAGATTGCTAAAAATAAAACCAGAAAGAATAAATACACATTAACCAAGAGCATTGACCATACATTGATCGCATGCATATATGAATATTATTATTATTCCCTTGGGTGCCTACTGGAACATAGGAATTTCAACAGCACATCCCGATTTTACCCTTTTCTATACGACTTTCGTATCCTCCTCACACGATAACCTCCCCATATCACCTTCGGACCTATGCTCAACTCACTGCTTCCCTCCATCCAGGTTCTACTAGAGGCCTTGGAGTGTGTGTTATCACACCATGATCTCCTCAGAGTTCCTTGTTACTTATTATTCTTTCTGGTCAGGCATCTGATCATCAGTATGGAGCCATCAAAAGCAGGGCGGTTGACGGAAGTTTGTATGAGCTTTATCGAAGCGCTTTTGGGGACATGCCCACCTAGTTAATTTAAGCGAAGTTTCATACAATGATTCCCTTTTATACACATGAACGAAGAAAGAAGAAACATTGGCACCCAGAATAATCTGGATCCATTTTATTTCGTCGGTTCTCATCAGCAGCTGCGTACAACCTGAATTCTTTAATGAAATAAAAAGTGTATAAAAATGTAACAAACTTTTGTCCATTAGCAAGCATATTGTCAGAGCGTCATAGTGAAATAAGGCATTGAGATTTACAGGGTGTCTAAAGTGTCACGACATGTATATATATATATATATATATATATCTTGGTAGAGAGAAGTTTCTTGAAAAAAAATCAATTGACAGTTGTGTTGTTGGGGTGGTAACAAAAGAAAATTAGTAATAGTTACGTAATTAGATAAGAGAAGATCAAAATTGCTGTGCACTTAAGGTCAGTTGAGAAGTTGATGATGTAATACAGTGAGCGGAAATCAAGATCAAGAAAAATTATCTCTTAAGAGAGTCAAGCGAAAAATAAAGGGGGGGGGAGTGAAAAGATAAGTTAACAAAATTAGAAAACAAAGAGTTACTAAGAAGTGAGTCACCAGGGTTTTGGACTTTTTGGAGTTCCATTAATTAACTATCCTATAAAATAATTAGGAATATCATGTTTTCCATGTTACTATTCTTCCTCTTTAACATTTCTGGTCATAATCGTTCTTTTAAATCTCTTTATTCTTTCTCTTTTGCCTTCCTTTGTGTGGTACACTGAATTTGGCGACTCAAAATGCTACACTTCTGCACAAAGTTCTGACTGACTGGTTTCAACAAAGAATTTCGCAAAGATGTGCACCAATTTGAGTTCCCACTGTCCATGTAGTGCACAAAGCAACAGAAGGGAGTTAAAAGAGATTCAAAGGAGAGTAATAAACAGAAATGTAGGGGGAAAAGAATAGTATTATGGAAGAACAATAGAGACTTATTGGCTATGATAATTCACAAAGAGTGATTTGTGACAGCTCCTACCTTGACGTGGTGGTTGGGCTTGAATACCGCAATGATCCAACAAGCTAAACTGACTGGAACTAATGTTCCTGCAGGTCGTACCATGCCAGCAAGATTATTAGGATACCGACTCGACTGAAAGCAGTTACCGTTATTAACAACTTGCTATGGGTCTTTGGGCAAAGTCGTACCTCTGGGGAACAGGGGTGTAACAGCAGGAAGGAAATGTTTCCCTCAGATGACCAACATGCCAGCCAGCTATGCTATCTCTCCACTCTGGAGAGAGGGGATTCGAAAAGGTCGACCCCAACAATTGTACATCCCGACTTATCCTACGGTGGTACGTAACTGGCGGTAAGTTAACTTATACGGAACCAAACCAAGAAACTAGTTCATACAAGCCGCATGTGACCGGCCTCAAGCAGTTGTCTCCTGGGTTCTGCGGTCACGCAACACTAACTCTCTTTCTGTTTCAGGTACCCGAAGAATCAATCAACTTCCACAGTGCGGTCAACCGGCAAGTAACAACTGCCCACACACTTCCAAAAGCACGCGAAGACCTCCTGATTAGTACAAAGTTCTACGCTGAAACCTGTCAGTCCGTTAGTCAGTTAAACGTAATACTCAAAATAAGGCTATCATTATTACTTTTTCTAGATTCCAGGCTTCTAATAGTAGATGTTGGCCTTATAACTGAAACAGCCTAGTTCCGATTCCTTATATTATCATGGGAAATTCACTGCTGAACAACTCCTAACTAGGAATGGAACGGTTGTTCAGGTCACCTTGACTTTTAGATCTTGAAAATTGAGTCATAGAAAAGAAATGTATTCAATGGCACCTTTCATGGGAAACATCAATTCTTAGTCATAAAAGGAGTATTGTTGCAAAGATATGCAGAGAAATACCCAGATTCAGATTACTTGTGAAGATGATGTTGCAGGGCTGACTAGTGGTCTAAGCCCTTCATTTTTCAGGTAAATGGCACATGGTGAGGTGAGAGGGGGGAGAAGGTTGAGCCAAGCTCCATCACCTACTTATTGGGTTATATTACCAGCTCATAGCCTAGTGAATAGAGAAAAACAAATCTATAAAACACAAAATAATTGAGCAGCAAAGAATATCCTTTTCGATAATTCCCTCTTCTGGCTCTACAATTATATATGCATGTTTATACACACAGAATATTCTAGAGCAGTAGTTAATAACAATATTAGTGTTTTTTAAAGTAATATCGATATGTAAAGTAAGATCACAATGGAATTACAGTTCATTAAAGATGCTCAAATAATACTAATAATAATAATAAAGATATAGTAGGAACTATAATATCAACTGAAATTAGGAAAATTCCACAAAAATTCAGGATCATTCAAACCTAGATGGCCAAGTGGGTAATGATAATGTCTGAAATAACTTCTTTTGGACGCACAGTTAGGCCTCTTAATATGGGTCGCAACATCCAGTCTCAGCAATATTTAGTAGTCGAACTCTTAAGGCGAAATTGAGATTTGTTGGTATGCGGTAAATGACTCTGAAAGCCTGGTTAACAGGGTGATTTTCAGAAATCCGACGGGAAAGACAGCTAACTGGACGGCCTATGCAAGTAACTGACTCACTCCACAGGAACAGTTAAATTGGTAGATACACACACATAGAACAGGCGAAATTAGGCAAAATAGGGATGTAGTTTTGAAGACACTGCGTAATTCAGCAGCAGGGAATGCTCTTTTTACCATGGTAGATGAAATAAAAATCAAACAAAAATGACTTACATCATCTTTCATTTGACTTGATGAATAGGGTAATTCATAATCCAACTGGATAATACATCCCAGTGTATCTGAATTCCGCGAACTATACAACAGTCGACGATGTTCCTCTGAATTCTCATTCATTGGTCCACTATTACTATTATTACTAACTTGTTTAAACTTTGAAAAGGTTAAAAATAAGCCAAGTTGATCATCGCCGCCAGCATTGGTGCTACTGATATTTCTACTAGTAGTATTAATATCAAGTGATGCGACGAATAAGGCGACAGGATACGATGTCGCTGATGTTGTCACCATACACGGGAACCATGCAATATGCCTAAATGCTAAACATGGATTATTGGAGATATTTGAAAAGTTTAATCTTGCTATTTCGGATATCCCCCCATGGGATGATATATTACCACATCCACTAATGTCAGTGTTGGTGAGTGAAGTCGACTTGATCAGATCTGAGGTTAACTCATCTGTATTGGCACGATTTAGGCGGGAATGTTGTAGGCAATGAGATTGGCAATTTGTAGATAATAGGGAAGATGTATACCCGGTAGTTAAAGGACCAACTGACGAAATATGCCATAAGATGATTTCACTGAAATTAATACTTTTACAAACAGCATTTCTTGTTCTTGTAGATGCATAGTGGGATGTGCTTAGTGCAAGCGGTAGCAGAGGATGTGGGACAATAGTACCAGTGTGGAAACGATGTCCACTTAATCGGGAACAACCTGATATACTGACAATCCATTGATAGCTAGAGATAAGAGAGAAGAGAAATTGTAAAAAAAAACACTGAATTGAATTGAATTAAGTGATCGTTAAATACAAAAAAATATTTGAGTAGTATGAATAGTTTGTTGAGCAAAATATATTGTTCATTATTATTTTATTACTAAAAATCGATCAGATACTTCGATATTGTGATGCATGTGGAGGTGTGGTTCATGACTGACTGACTGATCGGTTTCAACATAGAACTTTGCACCGATGCCCAGCAGCAGTTCGAGTCGCCACACTCCCTCCTTGTAGCAAACAAAGCAAGAGAAGAAAGTAAAAACAAATGCAAAATACAGAAGGTAAATACAGATATGAGGCAAAAAGAATAGTTATGTCGAAGAACAATATAGTTTTATGCGGTATTATAAGTCACAAGGAGTGGATGCATCTGCACCAGCCATTGAGAAAGATTTTGAGCCAGCCATATCACCAATTGTATCCAACCTTCATTGGTGTTTACTGTCCCGAAAACCCCAACCAGTCAGGAAGTGTACACCTTCCTACCTGACTGGCTCAAACTAACTGTTGTAGATTTCATTGACTGATGAAGCCGTGTTTTGCTTGGACCACCACTCACTCGTTTTCAACCTAATCGTAAGTTAGCTAACATTGCCCGTCGAGAAGGGGATGGATGGCTAGAGATGCATGCGTAACACATATCCTAACCATCTCAGTCGACGTCTATTGATTTCATTGATTTAAGCCATTGACTCCCAGATTCAAGTCTGGCTCCACATATTTCATCTTGAGCAATTTGACTGGGTGGTGGTATCATCAGCCCTAAAGTTCAAACAACAAACATCCATACCTAAAGAATAAGGACCATAGAGTCTGAACGCGCTAACGACCTTGCACGCCTACCATTCATTGGATGACTACAGAACCTGTCGTTATTACACCCGCAGGGTTAGAATTAGTATGAGGGTTCAAGTGTTTTATTATTGTCTTTATTTCTCCTGGATGAGAGGGTTTCGTTGTTCCTAATATAGATGTCAGACTGTTTTGATAGTTATGAAACCTAACAGCTAATAATACCCTTCACTGTTATTGGTTGAAGTATTATTCAGTTACTTGTCAGGATAAAATATCATTTTTAATGTGTTTCACTATTATTAATATGTTACTTTGTCCCTGTAAATAAACTGCTTTTTATGGGAGAGTACGCGGCAGGTTCTGTAGGCATCCAACGAACTGTATACGTTCAAGGCCATTGGTGCGTTCGCATTCCGTAGTCACTACTTTTTATGTTTGCGGTGTGCAACAATAAAAGTCCTGCACGCTAACTACTCGGATTATTCAACGACGTACATAGAAATATTGAATTTACTATAGAACATGAAAATGATGGAAAGTTTCATTTCCTTGAGATCGCCACGCAACGCCTGCAGGACGGTAGGCTCCAGAGGTCAATTTACCGAAACCCAATATGGAATGCAGTTTATGTCCAAATAGCTGTAAACCAGCACTAGCAAAAACTCTGTTCTATAGAGCTAGCAGAATATGCTCTACGAACAGCTTTAAGAAACTATTAAGTTTATGTACAGAAGATTTCTAACACACTTGTAAATATTACATAATGTCGCTTGACACGAGACTCCAAATGGAATAAACAGTGCTCAGAAATTATACCTATACATATATACACAGAAAGTTCAAGTTTAAGCAAAAGTTTAAACTTAAAGCCAGTAGGTTCACAGCCTAAATTTTAACCTACCTAAAGCAACCAGTCCAAGTAACTTGTTGATATAGAACGCAAAAGCAATCATATATATCAGTTAGAGAACCATTGAAAACCAGTTAGGGAGTACTGGACAGCTGTTTCATCCAACTAGTTCGGGAATCATCGGCAGTACGCACCCCCCTCCAGGATTCGAACCCAGGACCTTCCGGTCAGAAGGCAAGCTCGTATACAATTCAGCCACTGGATCCGATTCAATGGCCAGCCCATGAATTCTAACTTCTACCAATTCGTGATTGAGCGCGACCCTAACCATTGTCGTTGGTGGGACATCCATCCACACACATGACATCTGGATGGACCTGACTGGTCACGACTTCTCACTAGAACTCCAGGAAACTCCATCCTGTAACAAGTCACTAGCGAGCATTGGATTAATTTTCTATAGTTTGGTTTGTAAGGGTTAGTTATGTTTTGACGAGCTGAATGGTATACGAGCCTGCCTTGTAACCGGAAGGTCCTGGGTTCGAATCCCAGTGGGTGCGTACTGCCGATGATCCCCAAACTAGGATGAAACAGCGGCTGTCCAGTACTCCCTGGTTTTCAATGGTTCTCTAACTGATATCAATCCGTGATCAACTCGAAAAAACAAAACTAACCCTTACAAACCAAACTACAGAAAATCATATATATATAGAGTAGGGCAAAAAAGCATCGTATAAAACTGGGCTACAAATTCAGATTTCCTACACCTACATTACGTCAGTCAGTCACTTCTTCTATATGAGTCACAAAAACTTGGCCAGTGCGTCACCAAAATGCATTTCCAAAAGGCTACTGCACACTTTTATCAACATCTGCCTTCTTCGCCGGCTCTATACTGATGATCAGATGGTTAACCGGCTCTAGAAAGAATTATCAACAAAAAGAAAAACCTGGGAACGAACTAATCAAGAACTTATTGCTCAACAAATACTCCGAAAATGGGTAATGGGTGGGAAACACACGCTAAGGAGATACCGTTGGATGATATCGCGCTCAATGCAGGCCATATAGCTCGAGTGGAACCTGAATGGGAAACAATGAGTAAAGGACAAAATTAATATGTGCTGTTGAGGCCGTATGGTGTTCCACTCGGAACCCAAAGGAATAATAATAATAATATAAGTGAGCGAAGAATATCCTCTTCGATAATTTCCTCTTCTCGCTTTACAATTATATATACATGTTTATATACATAGAATATTCTAGAATAGTAGTCAATAACAATATTAGAGTTTTCTAAATAATATCGATTTGTAAAGTAAGATTGTGGTGAGAGATGGTTGCTAGCCAAATTGGTTGACAGTAATTGAGGTCAAAGGTCAAGATGGACAGGCGGATACAGTTAACATATAGATGAACTGACACAGCCACAAGAGATGCAAGGTTAACTTTGTGTGAGAAACAACCAATCAACAGACTGTATTTTCTACTAACATTAACCTACAAAAATGTACATCAAAATCTATAAATACGTGTTCATTTTCCATAATAAACGTTCTGTTGCCTGGCCCTTGTCTTCTGTTGTTACAAGATCACAATGGAATTACAGTTCATTAAAGATGCTTAAATTATAATAATAACAAATATATAGTAGCAAATAGAATATCAACTAAAATTAAGGAAATCTCTACACTAACAAATTGAGCTCATTAAAACCTAGATGGCCAAGGTAAGGACAATGTCTCAACCAGCTTGTTTTAGATTCATAAGTTAGATTTCTTAATGTGGATTCCAACAGCCATTCTCAGCAGTATGTAGTAGACGAATTCTTAAGGTGAAGTTAACATTAATTAATTCGTGTGGAGTAGATGACTTTGAAAGCTTCGTTAACATCAATCTTGTGTTCTGTATCCACGAGATGAGATAGAATAGCGCTATGAATAGATTTTGTTTGTCCTTTACTTAACCACTAGGCAGGAAGATGTTCAGAAATCTGACGAGAAACACGCCTAATTGTACGACCTATGTAGCCAGAAGAGGGGGAAATTATCAAAAAGGATATTCTTTGCTCACTTATATTGTTCTTTTTTGTAGATGTCTGAATGAATATTTTCGCTGTAATAATGATGATAGCAGTTACACTATCATATGACCCAAAGATATATTTATAACTAACGAGAAAAAGAAAAGAGAAAAGACTTTAAACTCACTGACTATGCTCTGAAACATCTATACGCCAATACCGTAATGATCCGTTCGTATGCATTGTTATCATAGCTACATGTGAAGAATGCTGAACACGTGATTCAAACATTGTTGAATTCAATTGAATCTATTCATAGTGTTATACAAAAATAAAAAATAAATAAAAGAAAGCATAAATTGAGTGAATCATATGGTGATAAAGGGAGTGCATCGGTGGCACAGCAGTAGAGTGCTGCACGCCGACCATGCAGGTGGTTCGGGGTTCGATCCACGGCAACAGATGTACTCCTTTTACCTCGCTAAGACAGTAGTAAGACTGGTAAAAGTGGGAAGGTTGGGGACATCCTATAAAAATAATCACCACTGTTACAGAAACTTCAAGCCTCTAACCTGAAGCCCTATGTTCCACTGGGAACGTAAAGGAATAAAAAAAATACCATAAATAGGCTGTGTGTTCAACACTATCTCTACAAATCCATATAGTTTGAAGATGAAAATAGGTTTGGCTTTTACACTTTTTATCGAACAGATTGTTGAATGAATTTCAACAAATACACAAAAAGTTCTGATGTAGACATGACATCCGGCTTACGATCGATCAAAGGACGTGCGTGCTGCGTGGCACTTCGCTTCATCTTCCACTTTTATGGCTGTGAGACATGCGCCAATTGAATGTGAGGCCAAGTTAAACTTTAAGCACCACTAACTACCAATCAGCGAACGACGTCGAATTATCCAATGAGATTCATGAACGTGAGTTCAATGTTGTATAGCGCTTGATTCGTTTCAAATGCGTGCCCTAACGAAGTTACGGTTGCAATTCGAGGAGGAGAGTGTTTTCCAGTATTGCCTGGATTTAGGGTTGCTTCGGAAGGAGAGAATTTTTTCGTGTGGTGGTGTGATGACTTAGCTTTAGCAGGTCAACTGATGGGGATATGTCCATCGTTGTGCAGTTTGTTTGAGGCGAGTTAGCATTAGAGAAGGTAAGCTGATAATTTAAATATTTCGCAGGAACTTATTTTGCAAGGTCACATCTCTCCTTAACGCAGATTTTGTATATTTGCAACTAGTGGGTCTTAAAACAGCCTATGAGGGCCACAGCTGCTGAGACGGAGAATATCCTCGTCTCAACAGTTCAATGGTATCAGCATTGCAGAGACATTGCATCATGGAAAATGGAGAAAATTACTTCTTTGTCGGGTGGAGAAGATATCGTTGTGCACGTCGACGAAACTGCGTTGGTGAAGAAGAAATACGACCGTGGTCGTCAGCGAGCCAACAATATTTGGGTAATTGGTTTGTACGACACCTCCCTCCGAAATGGATTCGTGGAAAGGATAGCAGATAGAAAGCAACTACTCTTATCCCTATTATTATTATACAAGACTTGTAAAATGGGGATCAATAATACATACGGATGAATGGAAAGGTTACAACTCTCTGTCATCTCTTGGATATATCATCATAGAGTGAACCATTCCAGTGACTTTGTCGATCCCATTACCAGGACGCATACAAATTTTATTGAAGGATTTTGGGGCAGGTTGAAAAATAGGATTAGGGTTATAAATGGATCACAAAAGGATATCATTTATAGTCATTTGGATGAATATATATGTATAGAATGTGGTGTAACTTTTCTATTGATAGTCCTATGCTTAACTGGGAGATGTTTCTCTCACATGTTAGAGAAAGATACCCTGAGTAACAGTTGTATGCCTTTTTTCCATAAATATACGTTTCCCTTTATCATAAATGCCCCTTTCATGTGATTGGTCGGTTCAAGGTCGTTTGCTGATTGTTTCTTAATGGTGCTGAAAGTTTAACTTTGCCGAATGTGGAAGACATGAGAAGGCCGGCCAACTGTCTTTCATCATAGGTGTCTTCGTTCTGTCTCCCGGTATGCTAGATGGTAAAACAGGATGAGCAATATTGAGGTTAGGCGTCGAGTATTAGGTAAACAGGGTAAGTCACTTGATGTCTAGACATCATCTTCCTCAACAGGAAGTATTAGCTGACATAGGATCGATCATATGTGAAAAGAGATAGTGATGGTCAAACCAAAACATGACTTCATCAGTTAATGAAATCTTTGGCAGTTGGCTTGAACTAGTCACGTAAGGAGGTGTAGACTGCCAGACTGGTTGGGGTCCCAGAGTTGCTAGAACCAATAGCTAGAGACAATTGGTGATATGGCTCGAAAACATTCTCAATAACCCCAGATGCATTCATTCTTTAAAGAATAATTACAAGCCATCGAGTAAAAATAACCAACCGTTTCGTCCAGTTTCGCGCTCTTCAACAGTGCCCACCCCCACAGCCTACCTTCACTACCGATAGACTTCAGAGCCTTCCTGATTTCCAATGGTTTACTAAGAGATATCAATTTGTAACACAAACTACCCGTCGAAAGTGAAACTATCGGGAGTGTTGCGCGTCATTTACGTACAATGAACTTACAAACCGGAAGACAGGTCAGAATTTACAGAGACCTCCCTCCACACATACACACACATCATTCACTAGTGTCAATACATATATATTTTCAAGTATTGGTTTTGTAGGGATTTTGTTCGATTGCACGGAGGATTTCATCATGAGCTGACATCAATTAGAGAACCACTGGAAAACCTGGGAGTACTGGGAAGCTGTATCGTCAGTCTAGTTTAGGACTCTTTAGCAGTACGCACACACTAGCGACAGGTTCTATTCAGGCAGTTAACCTGGGGTTCTAGGGTACAGCAGTTTGAAGATGAGGCAGTAACTCATCGAAGAAGACATTGTTGAGTGGTCACGCTATATCGTGAACTGGCAGAAGTTAGAATCCAAGGTCCATTGGATCGGGTCCCAGTGACTAGCCTTGTAACCAGAAGGTCCTGGGTTCGAACTCCTTTGGTGGGTGGGTGCTGATGAAGAGTCCCAAACTAGGCCGACGAAACAGCTGTCCAGTACTCCCTGGCAGGTTTTCCAGTGGTTCTCTAACTGATGTCAGCTCATGATGAAATCCTCCATGCAATCAATAAGCATACACAATAAATAATGATATAATTAATTTTTCAACAAACTCACTTCAGCCAATGATGACAATATCGGTTTCAATTGTTTCTGTTTAAATTGATCTAATATTTTAGTCGCAGTACTATTATTAGTAGTACATTTCAATAAGAATTTTGAAAATTGCGCAAAAACTTGATTCACAGCATACTTTAAAAGAAACAGATGACAAAAGATATCCAAATTATCTTGATAATTAATTGTCATCAAAGGATTTCTACTGTCCTTCTTCTTATTCACATGAATACTACTGAAATTGTTCTTGTTAGTAGTAGTGTGTAGGCTTTGATTCATTTTACTCCGTAAATGATCCGTTGTTAAATAGGTGAACAGTCTGTGTGAAATAGAACAGGCTGCATCCAATGGTATTGCCTGATGTAAACGTGATCGTACACTACAGGTGACTTGTGTCAATCGACCGCTCATATTTGGAATCAGCGTGAAGGCTGATTCACAATTGAATTTCGCATCATCACGACCAGCTGTTTCCCGAGGGATAGAAACTTTTTGAGTACGAATGCCTTTTGAATTGGGAACAGACATATCCAAACCGTGTATGTACCTGAATGAATTGGTGAGGGGAACTATTAAAAGAGCATATATATATATATATATATATGTATCTATGTATTAAAAGAAATCTTAGTGTATAAGTATAAAACTTGGGCACTGTGGTACAGCATACCTCCATTATGGATAAGATTTTATTTTGATAAAATCACACAGTGATGTTACACAGTAATATTAACTGATGCGACCACGTTTCGAGCACAAGCTGTTGCCACTCATAATCATATCAAGCCACTCACTCACACAACTTACTTTCCTTCATTTATATACATGAGTGGAATTGATGATTAGACATTTGAATACAAATCAATATAGGATAATGTACATTCAGAGATAATAATATGAGTGTTATTCATCAAATACAATCAGATGGGAAATAAGACGAGTGTTTTCATAGTCGTAATAAATAACTTGTTAGAATGTTGTGATGTTCGTGAATTGAAATAGAATTTTGAGATTATTTATTATACCCCTCTGATTTGACTGACTGGTGGTAATAAAGAGCATCTCAAACAAACTACAGACCTTCATTAACAGTTGTCTTCGCTCAATACTCAAGATCAGATGGCCAGTCAGAAAAGATCAGCAACAGAGATCTCTGGCAATGAGCGAACCAACACAGCAGGAACCGATCGTGAAACAAATATGCAGGAAGAAATGGAGATAGATTGGCCATATTCTGAGAAAACAAACAATCAAGTGACATCACTAGACAAGCCATTACTGGAGTGGAACCCGAAAGAGAAGCGGCGAGTTGGTCGTCATCGCAAGGGTGACTTGGAGGAGGTCATGTGAAGAGGAGATGAAAACGTGTGGGCAGACTTGGAGCCAGGTGAAGACTCTAGCAGAGAACCAAACGCAATGGAGACGCACGGCTGAAGCCCTATTTTCCTCTAGGAATTAAAGGAAACAATAATAATAATCCAAATTTCGGATAGAATGTGTGTATTTTCAGTAAACACCAGTGTTTAACTCCCCATCTTCTTTCCGTTTTATACCAAAATCTAACATTGGAAACTCCTCTTGATGACTTTCAAATTATTAAATAAAAAGAATGGCCTCTACTTATGAGTTGATGTGTTCGAAAAGTTTATTTGTCTGACTGTGTTATCCCCACCCCACATACTTTTGAATAAAATGCTTCAGCCCTTGCATCGAATTAAAAGGAATAAGGAAAACCATTTGAAAAACCCACATTTAGTCCTATTTTAGGAGTCACCAGCTGGATACACTAATCCTCCCTCATTTTGAGCGATTATTTTCTCACCCAGCTTAATCACAGTCAGACACATACCCACTGCCGAAGAGATGGTCCAGTGGATAACCCTCTTTTGCGATAGTCACTGAATTCCAGCCTCAATGAGAACAATATAACTTGCTAGGAAAAGCAAAGTAATCTAGCTGAAGAGTCCCGCAGAGGACGAAACGCGCGCGCTCGCTTAATTTCCTCTTTTTTTGTGATTATAGAAAGTTGACTTACCAAACAATTAAACTTCCATCAATCGGATGTATAGCAAATACAACATCTGGTGCATGTTGTAGTTCACCTAATAGCTTAAACACTGTTTGATCCATTAATGCTATTTGATCGGATAATTCAGGAGAGAGAATATTGTTATTCGCTGACAGTGATGATAGTGACGTTGAAGAAGAAGAAGAAGAAGACGCGTTATCACATGCTATAAAAAAGTAAAAAAAAGAAAAGCAATAGGTGGATATACCAACAAAAAAACATGATAATGAGGGAGAATAAGACATGCAAGCGAACACTACTGTTGTTTTCAATTAGATCTTCTTCAGGCTTTACTCTAATTTACATAGATTTATATATGAGAAATTTAACCAAAGACGGTGAGTTTCTGGATCAAATAATAATAATAATGTGTTAAGTGTTTTGAACGTCAGTAATAGCGATGATTACAATGGTAACTAAAATAGTAATGATAATAAGTTTTCTGTAGTTGGTTTGTAAGGATTAGTTTTGTTTTTTACGACTTGATCACGGATTGATATTAGTTAGAGAACCATTGAAAACCAGGGAGTACTGGACAGTTGTTGCACTCTATTTGGGAATCATCGGTAGTACCCACCCACCTATCAGGGTTCGAGCCCAGGACCTTCCGGTTACACTGCAAGCCACTGGAACCCGATTCAACGGCTAGCCCATGAATTCTAACTTCTACCAATTTGTGATTTAGCGCGACCACCAACCGATATCATCGGCGAGACATTCATCCTCACACTTGACTGGATGGACCTCACTGGTCACGACTTCTCACTAGAACTCCAGGAAACTCCTTCCTGTAGAAAGTCACTAGCGAGCATCAGATTAATTTTCAATAGTTGCTTTGTAAGGATTAGATTTGTTTTCACGACTTGATCACGGACGGATATCGGTTAGAGAACCATTGAAAACGAGGGAGTACTGGATAGCTGTTTCATCCTAGATTTGGAATCATCGGCAGTACGCAACCTGGTTTTCAATGGTTTTCTAACTGATATCAATCCGTGATCAACTCGTTAAAAATGATACTAAGGTTTATATAGGTGACGATAAGAATGACGAAGGTAGTAATATATGTATATGTATACAATTGGCAGAGTGGGCCCCCTCTTCGAATCAGAATACAAGAACATAAATTAACTATGAAAAGATACGATATCTATTCTTTCATACCAATGCATGTAAACAATTATGGACACCAATTTAATGGTTGGAAGAATGTACAAATTTTAAATACAAAGGAAACACCAAAAATGGAAGAGAATTTTTAGAAGCGTAGTTGATACTCAGACGAATCAGAGATTGGTTGCACCTTCAGGTTTCAAGGCTAGGGAGCTCGTAGACCACTTATTAGCCACTGGGGCACTATCCAATGGCCAGCTCATGAATTCTAACTTCTGACAATTCATGCACGACATATTGCGACCACTTCGCAATGGCTTCTTCGATGAGTAGCTATCCTCATCTTCGACTTGATGTACCCTACTGGTCATGGCTTCCCATTAGAAACCCAGGTTAACTGCCTACCTGAATAGGGCCAGTCGCTAGTGAGCATCAGATCAACTTTCAGGTACTGCTGAAGAGTCCCAAACTAGGCCGGCAAAACAGCTGTTCAGTACTCCTTGAAGTGGTTTTCCAATGGTTCACTAACTGATGTCAGCTCATGATGAAATCCTCCAACCAATCCAACAAAATTGGCTACAAAACCAATACTTTAGAATCAGAGATTAACAGATACACTGTTATTACAGATCAAATCTACCAACTAGTAAAAAATAAGCCCCACATGACAGATGAGTTCAAATTCCAAGTTAACAAAAATGAATAAAAAATACAGAAGTATATTAACATCCGATCACGGCAATAGCTGTTAGGAGATCCAATTATATGATTCACGGAGAAAGAATTCCAAGAAGTTCACTTGATATTAAAGCTTCCACTGAAAGCTTCGTGTGACACAAAATCCAAGACCTACAAACGAAAACCGACAAACTGGTCGGAGAAGCAGCAAAGACAGGAATCCAGGTGAACATAGACAAGACGGAGGCTATGAAAATAACCAACCAACAACAACAACAACAGCAACATCCACCGCCAATCACCATCAACGGGAGGGATTTGAAAGAGGTTACTTCATTCACTTATCTGGGGAGCATTGTCTCAACTACAGGAGGAACGAATGGATGACGATGTCAAATCGAGAATCGGGAAGGAGAGAAACACATTCATCAACCTGAAACCAATCTGGAAATCTTCGTCACTCAGCAACACTCAACAACAAAATTCGGATTTTCAATACAAACGTCAAGTCAGTCAGTTCTTCTATACGGATGGATCAGAAACTTGGCGGGTCACAAAGAATATTCCCAACAGCCTGTTGCAGACCTTTAATCAACAATTGTCTTCGCTCTATACTGAAGATCAGACGGCCAGAAAGAATCACTAACAAGAAACTATGGGAACAAACAAAACAAGAACCAATCGCCCAACAAATATGCAGGAGAAAGTGGAGATGGATTGGACACTCGCTGAGGAGGCCGCTGGGTGACATCGCGCGACAGGCCATTGCTCGAGTGGAACCCGAAAGTGAAGCGGCGAGTGGGACGTCCAAGAGTGACATGGAGGAGATCGTGTGAAGAGGAGTTGAAACAGTATGGACTAACATGGATGCAAGTGGAGAGTACAGCAGAGGACAGAAACAAGTGGAGGCGTGCAGTTGAAGCCCTATGTTCCACTAGGAACCCAAGGGAACAATAATAATAATAAGGATATTATCACTTAAAGATGTTTTTAAACTGTAGTCTATCGATAGTATTTGAAATAAAATAAACTTACAAATATGCACAGGTATCGCTAGAATTCTTGATATTGCATCCATCATAAATAATTCTAATTGAGTATTGAAACGATATTCTTTATTGTTGAACCAATGTGTTGTAAATCGACCAATATGTGATCTGAAAAGGAATAGGTGAGGGTGGGTTGGGGGGGGGAATAAGTAGAGAAATTAACTTTGATTGGACGCTATTATTATTATTATTATTATTTAACCGCAGAAAAACTTGGTACAATGTGGAACCAAAAAGATGCGCCACACAATAATGAAAGAACAACATAGATTAAAAGTGAAAATATAAGTAGAAAACGGATAAAGAACTTCATCTGGAAGGAAAACAGTTATGTTTAACAAGTTCAAACAGTATTCGTTAACTATCATCAGGAAAGGAAGAAAGAAGGAAATTGCAACACGTTCACCATTGATTACGATTCTTGGCCATATCCGATTACGTTTCGAGGCATCGATACGAGCTATTTCGTGGACCCCAACCAGGGAGTCGTGATGCACCAACCGATGCTAATCTAGCACAAACTTCCTTCATCCCACGACGCCACGTCATGGACTGACCACCTCTCCACCTTTTCCATCCCTAACCCAGGGCTGGCTAGCGAACAGAGACCTGTACGGAGTCCTCTGGGATGACATTTGCAGCACGTGTCCAAGCCACCGAAGCCAGTGTTTGCAGATGACGACACTCAACAAATGGTAATCTCCATAGTGTTCAAACACACGCCACCGAACCTCAGAATTACTCACGTGATGAAGCCGTCGAACGGAAGCAATCCTGCGGAGACAGCGATGATCGAACACGCAGAGCCGCCTCACATCCTCAGCTCGGAGAGGCCAGGTTTCACAGGCATAGAGCAAGACAGTCCTCACCGAAGCATTGTATACCCGATCTTTGGTAGCCAGGCTAACGTCGCGACGGCGCCAGATGGGTGGCTCAAGTTGATGTATGCCACTCTAGCCTTCATGATACGGTTGGAAATCTCATCCGTCACTCCTCCGACAGCACTCACACAACTACCCAGACACATAAACTTATCGATAACTTCAAGCGGTTCACCTGCAAGAGTGAGTGCAGGTAGTAACTAGTGTCGTGCGTCTAGTATTTTCTTTGGTGTAGTCAAGTTTGTAATGTGGCTCATCGTCACGCAGCACTTAGAATTGTTGATATCAGGTGGTTAGAGGTGATCGCCAGGAAGAAGCCTTGAGTGACTTAGGTTTCGTGCTATTTGACACCCAACAATCAGATGGGCGTATCTGCAAGCTTGACGGAACCTACGCCCAGTCTGAGATTCGAACCCGTGTCATTAAGTGCTTAGGTAAGAGACGTTACTATCCAATAAAATGAAGATTTGTAGCTCCAGTGGATGGGTTTTGATGTAGTTATGTTCTCTGAGCTGGATAGTTGATGTGCGAAGCTTTCATCGCCCTACTGGACATCTTCAGCGTTGAAGTGAGCTTTAAGATTTCTCCGCGAGTTTATTAGTCATCCCTTCTGGTAACCCTGAATATGACTGGTTGTTTCCTTGACCTGAAGTTTGACTCTTTGTGTGTGAGATTGCCTTCTTATCGATTGGTGAATTTTGTCTACGTCAAAGTGTCTATTAAATGACGATTCACTGGAATACCAGGGTTCTAAAATTTCTCTAGTATTCTTGGTGTTTCCTCTATCTAATATTTGAACGTTGTCCCAGTCGAATTGATTTCCATGTTTGTCTGCATGCAGTGAGGCGATATGAGAGATTGGATGTCATGCCTTTTAACAGCTAGCTTATGTTCATAGATATGAAGACGAAGAGGACACCCACTTTGGCCAATGTGATGTATTTCGCGGTTGTTACAGTTTATTCTGTAGATGATGTTTGTTTTGTCTTCTTTCTCTGTTGCGTCTTTTGGTTGACACAGAGCTGGCTGGCTGAGTGAAGTTGTTGGTTTGTGTGTGACATCAATTCTTAAAGGTTTGAAGAGTCTTGCAGTGGTTTCTGAGATGTCTTTTATTTATGGTAGGGAGATTTTCTTTTCGTTTTCTTTGGGGGCCTTTGATTTGGTAGGTTGTCTTGAGGGTATACGTCTTTTGATGAAATTCCGCGGATATCCATTCTTTTGGAAGACGTCCATAAGATGTTTTTCTTCAATTTTCCTTAAGGTAGAAGGGCAGCAATGAGACCTGGCTGGCGCTCTTGAATAGTTTTTTTATACAGCTCCTTTTGTGTGTTATCGGGTTGTTGTTGTTGTAATTGAGTATTTGGTCTGAGTTGATTTTCTATACTCATCAAAAGAGTTACTATCTAATAACAACAATTTACATTGCACCGTGATGGTGAGCCACTTAGCAAACTTAGCTTCAGCTTACACCAAACGAACAAAAGACCAGACACATTAAACTAGTCACTCGCTAACCAGTGTCCAATCAAAGTGTTGACTACAGTCCTACAGAGATTAGTCGCGAGCCCGAATATCTCAGTGGTAATGTCTCTGACTGCAGCACTGAGTGACACTGGTTCGAATCTTAGAGTGGGCACTGTTTTCTTCAACGTTGCAGAAACGGCTGGTTGACTGGTGAGTGCCAACTAGCACGAAACCTAAGTCACGCAAGGCTTCCTCCTGGCGATTTCCTCCAACCATCTAATAGGGGTAATTTTATACAATAATATTCTCAACAAATGGTCTGCATCTCAATTCCTAGCATGGCTAACTGTTTAAGAGGTTATATCTGTCCTATTATACAGGCTACACAGGGCATAGAAAGATTGTTTATCGCTTTACAACTTGTGAAATCTTCGGCACAAATGTGATAACCGGTCAACTACCAAAGGTATATATGCACTGAGTACCACTTTGTCCCCTTCTACTATTTTACCACGGAGAAAGACATGAAAAGATTAGCTGACTTTGATCATAGGTGCCTGCGTTCTATCTCCCGCGTGAAGTGGTATAATAAGGTGAGCAATATTGAGGTTAGGTATCGGTCGAGTGCTAGGTAAGGAGGGGAAATCAATCGACGAGGCTGTGAAATTACATCGATTGAGATGGTTAGTACATGTGTTACTCATGTCGACAGGCGATGTTAGGTGACATAGGTCAGGTTGGAAAAGAGCGACTGATGGTCAAACCAAAACATGGTGGCACCAGTCAATGAAGTCCACAACAGTTAGTTTAAGCTAGCCACGTAGGAAGATGTAGACTTCCTGGTTGGGGTCCTCGGTACGGTGAAAATCAATGGTTGGAAACAATTGGTGACATGGTTCAAAATCGTTCTCAATGGCTGGCGCAGATGCATCCACTCCTTGTGACTATATTGTTCTTCGTTATTACTATTCCTTTGTCTCACACCTCTGTTTACTGTCTATCTCTATTATGTATTTCTTCTACTTTCTTCTCTCGCTTTGTGTGCTACATGGAGGGAGTGTGGTGACTTGAACTGCCGCACATCAGTGCAAAGTTCTATGTCGAAAACAGACAGACAGACAGACCACGGAGGAATAAACGCACCAATAAAAAGGACAAGACAGAGTAGCAACAAAGACTTACCTATTTGAAGAAGTCGTCGTCGTAGTAGTAGCAGTAGTACTATGAAGTGAACTAATTTCAGGAAAGTTATCCAATGGTAAAGAGGTGGTAAATGTAAATTGAGGAAAAGATAGATTGGCAGGAAAATTCAACTTTCCACCAGCGTCATTATTATTAGGTGTTGTTCCTTGATAATCTACTTGAATTTTTGACAAGGGATCAGTTAACCTGAATTGTTTGTGATGATAAAATTTTAAAAAAATACATCGATAAAAGAAGAAAAATAAACATACTGACCTAGTGTGAAGTTATTTAGACTGATGCTTACTAGTAGCAGAAACCACGGTGAGTATTTCGATCTCTTTGGGACTCTCTATCTGGATGTACCATAAGAAAAAGTTGACTGTCGCCATCCTTTGGTGTTTGAAACGATGCGTAGATCCGTACTGCTGAAGAGTCCGAAACTAGGCCGACGAAACAGCTGTCCAGTACTCCCTGACAGGTTTTCCAATGGTCCACTAACCGATGTCAGCTCATTATGAAATCCCGGATACTTATTTCAATGAAATATGCTTTTAATGAAGATGTGAGATAAGATTAAGGGATGATAAGAGAGGGGTTGAAAATATAAGTAAGTAAGGGGTGGTGGGGAAGTTATCATATGTTAATAGGTCAAGAAGGGAGGGATAATGACTGTGGGTACGAACTTCTTTTGAATGCATAGTACGGTTGATCTCTTACAAAAGGCATTTGAGTATATTCACGATTCCTTGACGGAGATGGGCTATCCGAGTAGTTTCGTAAAGAAACATATGAAAACATTGAAGAGAAAACCTGAGACTATAATTGCACGTAAAATGGTGACTTGTCAAGTGAGATTTTATTCCAAAGACTTTCCAGGTGTATACGAAGAAAGTTTTACGCAGCAAACCTGTTTGTCATTCTGTAACCGACAAGTGATAGGGATGTAAACGAAGGATAGGCTAGATAGTTTTGTCACATCTATGTGCATTTATCAATTCAACTCTGCTCCTGCAGTGACAGTTATGTTGGGCGTACTACTGGAGAGCTAAGCCAACCAACGTGTTACTGAACATCTCCCATTGTGGTGGTTTGGCAAAGGACAGACAAAAACAATCCGTAGCTCCATTTTGTCACATTTATTTAGTTGATAGTGGTCATGTAGTGAAGAGAACGAGAGCTTTCAAAGTAATTCATTGTATCCCACCGAATCTTTCCAATAGACTTCGTATTCGTCTACTGTACACAGCTGAGACACGCGATAGGCATTCGAACTATTAAACCTAAACTAAGTATTCACAGTCATTATCCCTCCTTAGGCCTATTAAGACATGATAACTTCCCCACCATCCCTTACTTATATTTTCAACCCTTCTCTTATCATCCCTTAATTTTACCACAACTTCTTTGAATGTTTCAACTAACTTTGTAATTATTATTCGCTCTTCTCCTAGGCTATACATCATCACCCTAACGTTTGCATATTATCTATTTGAAAAAGGTGTACAATTATAAGATTAGTAGACAAATCGAATAAAATAAAAACGTTACGTAATATTGTGTGAAACTTAATAGCATAGAATTTAATGTTGTAAAAAGGAATTGATTTAAAATGACAAGTGGAACAAGTGAAATAATACCGGGGACAATTAAAAGTGAGAGTGTGGTGAGAGCTGTCTACTAGCCAAATTGGTAGACAGTAATTTACGTCAATGTTTACGTTCTCAAGATTTGTCGTGAGAAAATATGAACAAAGACTGATTCAAAACCGACCACAGCAGACTTTGCGTAAGCGGATACAGTCAGCATATAGATGATCTGACATTCAAGAAACAGTCACAAAGAGATGAAAGATTCGTGTATTTATATCAAATGGATGGGAAAGTTTCAGAACAATTTCTGGTTAGGGGTTGAATTAATAAAAATTACAATTAGGAATTAGAATGCTATAATAAACAGGGGGATGGGTAAAACTAAAAAGAAAGATTAACTTTAAGTGAGAAACAACCAATCAGAAGACTGTGTTTGTTTACTTAACTAAACTATAATGGTGTACATGAAAATATATAAATATGCTTTGATTTCCTTAATAAACGATCTGTTCCCTGACCCTTGCCTTCTGTTGTTACAAGAGGAGTAATAGTAACAATTGTCTTAATAAGGAAGAGTATACAAATTGAATAGACAAAAATGGGAAATTGATAGAGCTAAAATATGATTGGGGATTACCATACTTTAGTATAGAGGGATTAAGACCATGAAAGTTGCAGGGGTTGAACGAACTTTTTCTGTACACAGAGATCTGGCTTTTCTGTTTCGACAGCCAAAGCTTCAGCAATACAGATGAGTCGGGTACGTAGGGATTTGGGTAAATTACTCTTTGCTTTGTAGATGACTGTTTATTAAATCTTTATGGTCTTTGTTCCCATTTATTTTCGATTTTTAACGCTTCTCTTTGTGATTGTGTGACGATATTGATGATAATGTGCTGTTTCATGATGTCATTTTGTTTGAGTGAGTCAAGGTCATTTTTGACCTTGAACTGTGTCTATGGGAAATGTTTGGTGCATGATCCTTGCTGACAGAGTTTTGAACCCATCTTGTTGTTGTTGTTGTTGTTAATATTCTACTTGATTCCAAGATACTTCTTACGGTTCAATTTTTGATTAACTAATTTTGTTCTACAGTACTTATTTTGTAAGTAGCAACATATCTGATCTGTATAGCTGCATAAGGGTAATGTTGAGGCAATTTCGCGTTTCTGATGTTATTATTGGCGAGTATAGAGCTGTGCTTTTGCTGTCGTTGGGGGCATTCTGTGACTGCCTTTAACTCAACTCAAAAAAGTTCATGTCAGCCACAGAGTAGAACGCATAAATCGGTTTCCTGTACGTTCACACCACAATACATCAATTGTGGAGTCGTTAAACTTTTGATTCCAGATGACGAGTCCCAAACAGGAATAAATGCTCATCCTGAAATCCACTGTTGGTCACCAACATCTTGAATAATTTCATATTAATCCACAAACATTGATAAAGATTTCGTGCTAGCAGCCGAATTGTTGACGGAGTTCAAGTATTCCCTTCTAACATACTAATTTTAAGAGAAATTCAAAAGTAGGGAGTGAAGTGATAGAACATGTTGACCACTTCACTTATTTGGGAAGTTGTATCAGCACCAACGGATTGATTGGTGACGAAATCTTAGCATGGATCCAAAAAGCTCGAGCTGCTTTCGCTAACTTACACCGTCTCTGGCGTAGGCGTGACAACCGACGATCAACCAAGGGACGTGTGTACTGCTCAGTAGTTCGCTCCGTCCTTCTCTATGGCTCTGAAACATGACCAATACGAGTTGAAGATATGAAAAGGTTGTCTGTTTTTGATCATAGACGTTTACGATCTCTTTCTCACGTTAGGTGGTATAATAAGGTAAGTAATGTTGACGTTAGGCGTAGAGTGTTGGGCAAAGAGGAAAAATCAATCGACGAGGCTATAAAGTTACATAGATTGAGATGGCTAGGTCACGTGCTGCGCATACCTAACCATCGCCTCCCCCGACGGACGGGCATTACTAGCTGATATAGGTGCAGGTTGGAAAAGAGTAAGCGGTGGTGGCCAAACAAAAACATGGCCTCATCAATCCATGAGATGCTTGACAGTTAAACTGAGTCACGTAGGGAGATGCAGACTTCCGGGTTGGGGCCCTCGGGACTCTAAGAATCAACCAATGGCTGGAGACAATTGGTGACATGGCTCAAAATCGTTGTCAATGGCTTACTCAGATGTATTTAGTCTCTGTAATCTTTCATATTCCTTTCTACCATTACTCATTCATTCTGTTTCACTCTTATACTTGTCAAAACTCAATTGATTCTCTTCACTCATCTTCTTGTCTACCTTTGTGTGCTATTTGGAACGTGGCAACTGGAACTGCTGCGCTTCGGTGCCAAGTTCTATGTTAAATCCAGCCAGCCAGCAACCTAAGACAATAAATCATTATTGATCTAATCTTCACATCTTCGCTGCCAGAAGACTCGTTTGCCATACGCCTACTTACTCTATCCCTGGCTTAGTCGACATGATATCCGGCTGGATATAGATCAAAGGATATGTGTGTACTGCTCAGCAGCAGCAGTTCACTCCGTCCTCCTTCATGGCTCTCAGGCATAGCCATTGAAAGTGAAAAACATGAAACAGCTAGCTGTCTTTGATCATAGGTGTCTAATTTCTATCTCCCGTGTGTGTTATGTGGTAAAATAGGATGAGTAACATTGGGATTAAGCGTAGACAGTCTTAATTAACGAAAGGAAATCAATCGATGAAGTTGTGAAGTTACATCGATTGAGATGGTTAGGACATGTGTTACGTATGTCTAGCCATCGCTTTCCTCAACGGGAAATGTTAACTCGCATAGGACTGATCAGATTGGAAAAGAGAAAGCTAGTGGTGGTCAAACCAAAACATGGATTCATCAGTCAATGAAATCCACAACAGTTAGTCTAAGCCAGCCACTTAGTAGGGTGTAGACTTCCTGACTGGTTGGGGTCCTCGGGATGGTAAACACCAATGAAGGCTGGAGACAGTTGGTGGTGATACGGCTCAAAATCGTTGTCAATGGCTGATACAGATGCATTCATTCTTTGTGATTTGGCACATCCAATCAAAGCACTTTATTGTTCCTCCCATATTACTATTCTGTTTTTTATAACTCTCTCACTGTTTTCAATCTACCTTTACTCTCTTCTCTTGCTTTTTGTACTACGTGGAGTGAGTGTGGCAACTCAAACTGCTGCAAATCTGCGCAAAGTAGTTCTACGTTGAAACCGTTTAGTCAGTCAGTCAGTCAGTCAGTCAATCTTCACATCCCGACCGATAGCTGCTACCTTGACGTGGTGGTCGGGCTTGCATATCGCAATGATCCAACGAGCTACACTGGCTGGAACTTATGTTCCTGCAGGTCCTACCATACCAGGAAGGTTGTTTGGATAGCAGTTAGATAAAAAGCAGCTACCCAATCCAATACTATGGTTCAAACAAATTCACAAAATATCATGCCGGATCGGTCGAGGCCTGGATTAACAACGACTGCGCTTCCTGCTACCGTGTCACAGGGCAGAAGTGATAAATATGCTACTGAGACACACCAAACAAGAAAAAACAAACAAAAACAGGCCGCGTGTGACCGGCCTCAAGCAGTTATCCCCTGGGCTCTGAGGTCACGCAACACTTTCTGTTTCAGGTTCCCGAAGAATCAATCAACTTCCACAGTGTGGGCAGCCGGGAAGTAACAACCGCCCACACACTTCCAAAAGCCCACAAAGCCTACCTGAGCATCACTCTCCCCCACTTACATCACCTTCCTCATCTTGCTTCTCTACTACAGCTAGCACTATTCTTCAGGCTAGTGAGTCATCTTTACTTCACCCTGTGTCCACAAACAAAGATGAGAGCCATAGAAACACCCCAGATAACCTTTTAAAACCACGTCGCCAACTTCACAGATAGGAGCTTTTAACGTCAGGACCCTCTGCCAAATCGGACAACAGGCATCACTAGCAAGAACTCTGGAATCTAGAGCTATGGATTTATGTTGTGTTTCGGAGACACGCAAACAAGACCCGAGGAGTGTGGTCATTCACTTCACCTCACCTGGTCAACAAGGTGAATCTGCAAAATTCACTTTAGGCGGGTGTCAGGAGACCCCTCAGCTAGCTCGCGAGGACTCGCAGGTGTAGGGATAGCACTGAGTGTTAGGGTGGAAAAATCACTTCTTGACTGGATCATGGTTGGAAACAATTGGTGATATGGGTGGCTCAAAATCGTTCTCAATGGCTGACTGGCGCAGATGCATCCACTCTTTGTGACTTATGATTTCCAATGAAACTATATCGTTCTTCGTTATTACTATTCCTTTGTCTCACATCTCTGTTTACTGTCTCTCTCTATTATGTATTTCTTCTACTTTCTTCTCTTGCTTTGTGTGCTACATGGAGGGAGTGTGGCGACTTGAACTGCTGCACACTGATGCAAAGTTCTATGTCGAAAACAGACAGACATTCTTCACTGATATAAGAATAAAACTTGGGCACTGTGGTAGAGTGTAATTCCATTATGGGTAAATTTTATTTTGATAAAGTCTCACAGTGTTATACAGTAATATGAGCAAGGAGAATTAGCTATGTTAGATTGTAAAATAAAACGAATAGAAGAAGGCAAACTACACACTAGTGTTTATAAAAAGCCAACACATTCTGCTAATAGATACTTAGACTTTAATTCATTTCATCCACTAACTGTTAAGGCAGGCTTTGTTAAGTGTTTAACAAACCGAGTAATAACAACAGTAAGTAGTACAACAAAAACTTAAATGATCAAATAAAACAGATAGAAGAGGCGTTGGTTCTAAATAACTATCCTCTAAAATTCATTAGGAAGGTTGAAAAACGCCAAAAGAAAAATAAAAAGAATTGTGAAACTGGTAATAATAACATAAATAAGAGAGAATATAAGTCATCTACTGTAATACCATCTAAGGAGGGGACATCTGAGACCCTCCCTACGTAGGATTCTCAATAAAGCAGGAATTAGGGTGGCATTTAAGCCTACAAACTCACTCAGAGACAAGCTATGTAGGTTAAAGGACCCAGTGGACCCAATTAAACAAAATAATATAATTTACAAAATACCCTGCAATGACTGTGAGGTCAACTACATAGGTCAAACTAGTAGGTCGGTTGGGGCTAATCAGATTGTCGGAACATAAGAATTTAGCTAAGGTAAGAATGGTTGACCCAGAGAAGATAAGTAATTTAGAAAAAAGCTCAGCAATTGCAATGCATGCATTAACACACAACCACACAATAGGGTGGGAGAGGGTTAAAATTCTAGGTAGGTGGAGAGAGAGGTGGTTGATTACTGAATCCTAGTTCATCGAATCTACACCCAACACATGCAATAGGAATGAATCATCACTCATACCCGAAATATGGAAAATATTACTACCAATCAAATCAAATGAAAAACAATGGAAGTATATAAATGAATTTAGGAAGTCGTGTGATTACCTTGATATGATTATGAGCAGTAATAAATTGTGCTCGAAACGTCATCAGTAAATATTACTGTATAACACTGTGAGACTCTATCAAAATAAAATTTACCCATAATGGAGACATTCTTCACATATGATAAAATCACACTGCTGTATGTGATTAAAAAAATCAATCAAAGATTAAAAAGATACATGCCTACAATAAAGTTGATTGCATTGTCACGTATCAAAACAATAAAAAAAAAAATATATATATATATATACTAGCCTGACTATCCAAAGAAAATATGAATGATCCGATTGTAATATTCAATCACACACAGTTGACGACGACAACAACAACATACCAAGTCAAATCATACCACAACAACAACAACAACTCAAAATATATCATCTCAACACTCTAATACAATCGAAGCTTGGGGATCAAATTTGTCACACCATAGATATATTACAGATTATCAATACTCACGAAAACCTCGCCTAGATTACTAGCTCACTAGGTTTCTAGCCGGTCCCAAGCCCGGATAAAGAGAGAGGCTTGGGGCATGGTGCTAGCAACTCCACCCCCAAAACTTAACCAAACTGCTACAGAAACTTCAACGCATACATATATATATACTAAAATCGAGAACCGGGAAGGCGAGAAACACATTCATCAACCTGAAACCAATCTGGAAATCTTCGTCACTCAGCAACACTCAACAACAAAATTCGGATTTTCAATACAAACGTCAAGTCAGTCAGTTCTTCTATACGGATGGATCAGAAACTTGGCGGGTCACAAAGAATATTTCCAACAGCCTGTTGCAGACCTTTATCAACAACTGTCTTCGCTGGCTCTATACTGAAGATCAGATGGCCGGAAAGAACAAAAACCAACAAGAACCTATGGGAACAAACAAAACAAGAACCAGTCACCCAAGAAATATGCAGGAGAAAGTGGAGATGGATTGGACCCTCGCTGAGGAGGCCGCTGGGTGATATCGCGCGTCAGCCCATTGCTCGAGTGGAACCCGAAAGGGAAGCGGCGAGTGGGACGTCTAAGGGTGACATGGAGGAGATCGCGTGAAGAGGAGTTGAAACAGTATGGATTAACATGGATGCAGGTGAAAAGTACAGCAGAAGACAGAAGAAAGTGGAGACGTGTAGTTGAAGCCCTATGTCCCACTTGGAACCCAAGGGAACAATAATAATAATACTTACGAAGAGTCCCATACTAGAATGTGTAGTACTCCCTATACTGGTTTGTTCAAAAGTTCTCTCACTGATATCAATCCGTGTTTGGTCAAAAATTGAAACGAATCAAATCCCCACACACACTAACTCTTGAATATTAATCTGATGCACGCTAGTGACTACTGGCTACAGGACAAAGTTAGTTGCCAGGAGTTCTAGCGGGAAGGCACGACGAGTGGGGTCGCCACACGGTGAGGAGTGAGGACAAATACTCGGGCTGATGACACTGGCTAGTGCCAGTCATGCTAAAATGACCTCTGTCTGTCTGTATTCGACATAGAACTTTGCACTGATGTGCACCAGTTCAAATCGCCACACTCCCTCCATGTAGCACACAAAGCAAGAGAAGAAACGCATAATATAGACAGTAAATAGAGGTGTGAGACAAAGGAATAGTAATATGGGAGGAACAATATAGTTTCATTGGAAATCATAAGTCACAAGGAGTGGATGCATCTGCGCCATCCACAGAGAACGATTTTGAGCCATATCACCAACTGTTTCCAACCATTGGTTTTTACCGTCCCGACGACCCCAACCAGTCAGTCAGAAAGTCTACACCTTCCTACGTGGCCTAGACTAACTGTTGTAGATTTCATTGACTGGAGCCATGTTTTCGTTTGACTGCCGCTAACTCTTTTCTAGCCTGACCCTATGTCAGCTAACATTTCCCGTCGAGGAAGGCGATGACTAGGCATACGTAACACATGTCCTAACCATCTCAGTCGATGTAGTTTCACGACCATGTCGATTGATTTCCCCTCCTTACCCAGCACTCGACGCCTAACCTCAGTATTGTTGACCTTATTATACCACTTTACACGGGAGATAGAACGCAGGCACGGAGGCTAAAATGACCAATTGGTAAAAGTTGGAATTTATGCGCAAACCATTAAATTCGGGGTACCGATAGCTGAATAGTCTACCAGCTGGACTTTGAATCTAAAGTTCCTGAATTCTATCGCAAGTAGGATTGATTCTGTCGACCAAGAGTTACTCTGGCAATGTTTGATTGTGAAAGGAATGCCGGGAAAATACATTGCACTGATCAAGACACTCCACTCGAACTCATGCAGCCAGGTGAGGGCTTACGGCGAGTTGTCACCTGAAGTGGTGACAACTAGTGGTGTCCGTCAGGGATGCCCACTATCCCCGTTTCTATTTAATTTCATCGTAGATTTACTAATGGACTTAACCCTAAGTGACTTCAGCAACTCAGGGATTGACTTAGAATATGCACATGATATAGTCCTTCTAGGGAAGGACGCTGACGAAATAGAGCAGTCTTCTGAACAACTTGAGTTGCAATCTTCGAATGTTTGGCGTGCGATTCACTCCCGCCAAATATAAGATTATGCTATAGGACTGGACTACATTGACTCCAACCATAGAAATAGGGAGTGAAGTGATAGAGCATGTTGACCATTTCACTTATTTGGGGGGTCGCTCTAAAGGGTTGATCACTGAAGAAACCTCAACACGGATACAGAAGGCTGGTTTGGTATTTACCAACTTACGCCATCCCTGGCTTAGTAAACATGATATCCGGCTGCCTGTCGACCGTAGGACGTGTCCACTACTCAGCAGCAGTTAGCTGCGTCCTCCTTTGTGTGTGAGACATGGCCGGTGACAATGGAAGACAGGAAAAGACTATCTGCATTCGATGATAAGTGCCTGCGATCTATCTCCCTTGTGAAGTGGTATAATAAGGTGAGCAATATTGGGGTTAGGCATCGGTCCAGTGCTAGGTAAAGAGGGGAAATCAATAGACGAGGCTGTGAAGTTACATCAATCGAGATGGTTAGGACATGTGTCACGCATGCCTAGCCATCGCCTTCCTTGACCGACAGGCGATGTTAGCTGACATAAGGTCAGGTTGGAAAAGAGCCAGTGGTGGTCAAACCAAAACATGGCTTCATCAGTCAATGAAATCTACAACAGTTAGTTTAGGCCAGTCTCGAAGGAAGGTGTACACTTCCTGGTTGGGATCCTCAGGACGGTAAACATCAATGAAGGTTGGAAACAATTGGTGATATGGTTCTTTTCGCCTCATATCTTTGTTTACTGTCACTATTTTCCATTTCATTTTACTTTCTTCTCTTGCTTTGTGTGCTAAGTGAAGTGTGGTGACTCGAACTAGTGCACATCGGTGCGAAGTTCTTTGTTGAAACCGATCAGTCAGTAGGGTCATGGGTGTGCGCTATCGGAATCTACTAGGAAGAAACAACAGTCTAGTACATCCCGATGGTTCCCAGTAATTTTAGAACTGACATGTGAACCCATGATTAAGCTTCAAAAAAAATCAAATCAAATCCCTACAGACTATTTCACAGTTTGCGAATTGTGAATTTGACTAGTGGTATGACCAGTACGACCAAGTAGCTAACAGCAAGCAAATCGGATGTAGTTTGAAGTGATTCGACTCTGTGTGCCCAGCGGTATACCGCTGTTGATGAGTTCGGTGCCAAACAAGCAAAAAATGGCCGTCCTGTGGTGTTTACATCACATCTCGATCTGGCTGGCTGAGTGGTGTTGTATACAACTACTACTACTCACCGCAATTAATCAGTAGTATGTGGATAGTTTGAAAATTAATAATCAATAATTAAAAATAAAACTTACCATAGATCTAGAAAATGCTTTAAAAGAGGATGCTTTAAAAAGCAGTCAGGTAATTCTACAGTGATATAATTTTCACACGAGGACAATGAAGATGGTAATCCATGAGATCCATTCATCTCTTTAGTTGATTCACAAGTTGCTTTGTACTTCACTTCTGTATCTATAACACCACCTTGAGGTATTCGTAATTTGACTTTGGAAGAAATCTAAAAAATGAGATGAAAACAAGCAATGAAATGTCAGTGTATTTGAACTGGATTGATAATGAACTATTCTCAAACAATGATATATTAATATTATCCCCTGGGTTCCAAGTGGAACATAAGAGCTTCAATCAACAACAGATCTCCACTTTCACTCCGTTCTCTGCAGGTCTTTTTAGGCAGCATCACAACTGCGCATAAGCGTTGACCTCATCCTCACATGACCTTCTCGGAAAAACATCGAACTCATTGCTCACACTTCCTATTTGAGTTCCACTCGAGGGCCTGGTCAACTGACTGACTGGCTTCAACATAAAACTTTGCACGGATGTGCACCTGTACGAGTTGCCACACTTCACGTAGCACACAAAGCAAGAGAAGAAAGTAAAAGAAATGCAAGACAGAAACAGTAGAGAGATATGAGGCAAAAAGAATAGTAATATGAAAGAACAATAGAATTTTATTGGATATGACAAATCACAGAGAGGGGATGCATCTGCGCCAGCCGTTGAGAACGATTTTGAGCCGTATCAACAATGGAATCCAGCCTTCATTGGTTTTACCATCCCGAGGACACCAACCTACGTGACTTAAACTAACCGATATGGATTTCATTGACTGATGAAACCATGTTTTGGTTTGACCACCACTAGCTTTCTCTTTTCCAATCTGATCAGTCCTATGCGAGTTAACATTTCCCGTTGAGGAGGGCCATGGCTAAACATAAGTAACACATATCCTAACCATCTCAATCGACGTAACTTAACAAATTCGTCGATTGAAATTCCCTCCTTAACTAGCACTTGACCGATGCCTAGCCTCAATATTGCTCACCCTATAATGCCACTTAGCACGGGAGTTAGACCGCAGACACCTGTGATCAAAGACAGCTAACCTTTATTTTGACTTGACACTAGTAACTAGTGTGATGCGTCTAGTCCTCTCTTTGGTACAGACTGAATTCTATCAGTCAGGTTGTAATGTGGCCACCATTCTAGGTAGCTCGCCATCACAGCTAACCTTTTTATGTTTTCCACTTTCAATGGCTATATCTGAGAGCTATGAAGGAAGACGGAACGAACTGCTGATGAGCAGTACACACGTCCTTTGATCGATAGCCAGCCAGATATCATATCTACGTGAGGGATGGAGTAAATTGGTAAATGCTTCACGAGACTTCTTTATCCGTGCTGAGATTTCATCAGGTATCAGCCCGCTAGGGTTGATGCAACTTTCTAAATAAGTCGAGTGGTGAACATGCTTTGCCATTTCACTCCCTATCTTTAAGTTGACTGGGTCTGTTTACTGTGTTATGTCACCCACCAATCACCTCAGAGTCTTTCCAATCCATATATGTTAGGCTATAAGGTTCTTGGTTGGTTAGCTGCCTGCCAGAGTTCCTTGTTTCTAATACTCTCCTATCTACCATCTGATCTCAAGTATGGAGCCGGCAGAGGCAGCTGTTGATAAAAGTCTGCAATTGCCTTTTGGAAGTGCTTTTAACGATTCATCTGGTCTCCGAAACAGTGCAAAGATGCACAACGAAACCAGAAGGTGCAACGCATTGAATAAGGGAATGAAGAACAGTACTAGAAAATACACGCTTGGTATTGAAACACAATAGGTCGCAGATAAAAGAGGCCTAATAACACTTAATAATGACCAATAAGATGAAAGCACTCCGAGGCTCAACCTCCTGCTTCTAACATCCAACGAAGTGAAAGTTCTCAGGAAATAAATTTTTAAATAAAACACGTTTAAGTAAAAGCATTAGAATTTTTCTCTCTATCTTAGCTTACACCAACATCACACCACCGATCGCACTGTGCATTCATTCAAACAGCATTCCATGCATTCTTTAAGAGACCAAATAATCAAATAAATTTCACAAATCAAACGAATATCCTTTAACGATCGATATGATAACAGTTAAAAACCACCCACGTCAAACAGTAGTGTTTTTGATAGCTAGCTAGAAGTGATTTATCTGTATGCAGTTGACAAGTTGTTTCTCTCGTTTGAGATACAAAAGGCTCATGTGATATTTGCCAATTTACGTCATATCTGGGTTAGTAGACGTGATATCCATAGATGTCTACAATCTCCTTCTCACGTTAGGTGGCATAATAAGGTAAGTAATGTTGACGTTAGGCGTAGAGTGTTAGGCAAAGAGCGAAAATCAATCGAAGAGGCTATAAAGTTACATAGACTGAAATGGCTAAGTCACGTGCTGCGCATACCTAACCATCGCCTCCCCCGACGGACGGGCATTACTAGCTGATATAGGTGCAGGTTGGAAAAGAGTAAGTGGTGGCCAAACAAAAACATGGCCTCATCAATCCATGAAATCCTTGACAGCCAAACTGAGTCAGGCAGGGAGATGCGGACTTCCGCGTTGGGGACCGCCCTCGGGACTCTAAGAATCAATGAAGGCTGGAGACAATAGGTGACATGGCTCAAAATCGTTGTCAATGGCTTACGCAGATGTATTCAGTCTCTGTAATCTTTCATATTTCTAACATTTCTACCATTACTCATTCTGTTTCACTCCTATACTTGTCAAAACTCTATTGATTCTCTTCTCTCATTTTCTTGTCTACCTTTATGTGCTATTTGGAACGTGGCAACTCAAACTGCTGTACTTCGGTGCCAAGTTCTATGTTGAATCCAGACAGACAGACAGATATCCAGCAGGAGTTCACTCCGGCCTTCTTTATGACTATGAAACAAGCCCAGTGGAATTTGACGATATGAAAAGGCTAGCTGTGATTGATTAAAGGTGTCTGCATTCTCTCTCCCATGTTAGATGGTATAATAGAGTGAGTAATATTGAGGGGAAGTCGATGGATGAAGTTGTGAAGTTACATCGACTGAGATGGTTAGGACATATGTTACACATGTCTAGCCATCGTCTTCCTGGACGGTTAGTGTTAATTGACATAGGATCAGGTTAAAAAAGAGCTAGCAGTAGTGAAACCAAACCATGAAATCAGTCCATTAAAACCATTAAAGACAGTTAGTTTGAGCTAGGCACGTAGGGAGGTTTACGCTGACAATCTCTTTGGGATCGTCGGGATTCTAAGAACCAATGGATGGCGACAATTGGTAATGTTGGCTTCAAATCCTTCTCTTTCTAAACTTGATAGGAATGAGAACAAGCATTGAAGTAATATGACATGAAACTTGTAATGCCCCATCATTTCAATGACAAATAACCGTACTGGGTTATAACAAACAATGCTGAAAGTAATACTCACAGTCTTGCCAAATGGTACTGTCGTCTACCAGTGTGCTGTTGTTAAGGAAAGCTGTGTGCCTCACCTACAGGTCGATTGTATCGACCGTTAGGTGGAGTTACGCGCCACGACCTCAGGTGAAACCCGACTTGGAAACGACCAATTAGGCGTCAGTCCGAGGGTCACAGATAGGAGATCGTGTCAGGAAGAGATGGAAGCATATGACCAATCGTTGAGCGACCTAGGAAGAAATTCAAAGAATAGGATGGAATGGAAATGTGTTGTTGAAGCCTCGTGCTCCACCCCGGAACCGAAAGAAATAATAGAATAGAAATAACCGTGATGTGCAATCATCTCTACAAGATTCTTTTTAACAATTCACTTCCACTCGACATTGAAAAAATAAAGTAAAAGTTTTGAAATACATAAAAGAAATATGCATAACTTACTGGAATATCTGAGTCATTTCTCATCTGAGTCGATCCAAACAACTGTGGAGTATTTGATAATGAAGAATAACTCGGCGGAGGATGAGTAACTTCCACCCATACACGACATAGGTTATCTTCACCAGCGGTGAGTAATACATTCGGGATCCAACCGCTAAAAAACAGGAACATCACACATAGAAAGCATAAGTCATAAGTTTGAGCACGCGTTGACATCAGTTAGAGAACCTGGAAGTACTGGACAGAAACTTCATCCTAGTTCGGGACTCCCCTCCACCAGTACCCACTCACCGGGGCTCAAACGCAGGACCTTTCGGTTACAAGTCAAGCTCGTAGACCATTCAATCAGTCACTGGAAAATGATCCAATGGCTAATCGCCCATGAATCCCAACTTCTGCCAATTCGTGACATGATAATCAAGTAAAATAATGATCTTCAAGTGTTGGTTTGTAGGGATTTGGTTGGTTACAGGATTTTCATCATGAGCTGACATTAGTAAGAGAACCATTGGAAAACCTTGGAGTACTGGACAGCTGTTTTGTCCTAGTTTGGGACTCTTCACAGTACGCACCCACCGGGATTCGAACCCAGGACCTTCTGGTTACAAGGCTAGCGAGCTCGTAGACCATTAAGCCACTGGGACCCGATCCAATGGCCCATGAATTCTAACTTCTGCCAATTCACGACATAGCGCGACCCCTAGCCAATGTCTTCGGCGAGTATTTGTCCTCACACCCGACCTGCTGCACCCTACTGGTCACGACTCCTCACTAGAACCCCAGGTAACTGTGTGATTTATCAAAATAAAATCTTATCCATAATGGAGTTCAAACTCTGATTGGTTTATTTCCAAACTGGACATCGATTACATATGTCGGCCAATTCTGATTGGTTTATTTCCAAATTCGACATTGTTCACCATATCAATTAGCTCTCTCTAGTTCAGATTGTAACTTTAAGATTCACCTGAATCTTTAACAATCTCATCATTTCCAACTTCATGAAATGATGGTCTTGACTGATGATTAATTAATGTTTGACCTTTATGCACACAAGAAAACGTGCAGGTTTTAATTTAACCTCAATCAATCATCCTGTGTTCTTCTTTCATTAAATGCAGAAACTTTGAAAAGGGACAATAATTATTCATTTTCATTCTCTGAAGTAATTTAGGCTTAAATCGATAGACGTAAGAGTAATAATTTGTTTTATTTCAAAACAGTACTTATGATGCAGTGTGATACATTGCATTTAATTTAATCGACGACGGTATGAACAAACCAGAATTGATAATAGCAACGTTTTTGGTGTTAGCAGTAACAATAAAGTCAAAAATGCACAAAAAGTGTAAAATGATGATTTTAACAATAATAATGTTAACAAACGCAATCTAATAAAGTGCTTGGTCCACAGAGCAAGACAGATTTGCTCGGATGAATGTCTTGACGAGGAACTTAACAATATTAAACGGTTGCTGAGTGAGAATGGTTATCCTGAAAAGTTTATTGATAAGAATATGAATCTAAAACCAAAACAGCCCAAGTTACCAACAGTTCCAAAAAAGGCCCTGTTCTTACAGATGCAGTTCCTAGGAGACAACTCCAGTGAGATACTAACACAGCGCCTTAGAAATGCGGTAAAAAGAGCATTCCCTGATGCTGAATTGCGGTGTGTCTTCAAAACCACACCCCTATTTTGCATTCGGGAATAAAAGACAAACTGCCTAATTTCGCCTCTTTCATGGTTATCTACCAATTTAACTGCTCCTGTGGAACCAGTTACACAGGCCGTGCAATTAGGTGTGTTTCGCGTCGAATTTCCGAACATCACCCTGCCTGGTTAAGCAAAGGTCAAACAAAATCTATTCGCAGCGCTATTCTATCTCATCTTGTGCAGACAGAACACAAGATTGACGTTAATCATGCTTTCAGGGTCATTTACTGCATACCTAAGAATCTCAATTTGGCCTTAAGAGTTCGACTTCTAAATATTGCTGAGGCTATGGGGATCCATATTAAGAAGCCTAATTTATGCACCCAAAAGAAGTTAGTTCAGACATTATCATTACCTTGGCCATCTAGGTTCGAATGATCCTGAATTTTGTGGAATTTTCCTAATTTTAGTTGATATTCTATTTGCTGTTATATCTTTATTATTATGATAATTTAAGCATCTTTAATGAACTGTAATTCCATCGTGATCATACTTTACAAATAGATATTATTTAAAAAACGCTAATAATGTTATTGACTACCAATCTAGAATATTTTATGTATATAAACATGCATGTATAATTGTAGAGCCAGAAGAGGAGGAAATTATCGAAAAGAATATTCTTTGCTCGATTATTTTGTGTTTTATAGATGTGTGAATGAATATTTTTTCAATAATAATGTTAACAGCTAAAATTACAAGATATTTGAAATAGTGTCACCACCGATTACAAATAGGAGAGAAGAAGAGTCGTTTATTTTACCGAAAACATAGTAAGTCGTAGGTTTCATGCTTAACTCAATCTCTATAATATTGAACACTGTCAGGCCAAATAGGGTGTCGTTGAGTTTTTGTACTTCACCGTGTGCAAGCACGAATATAATGTTTTATAATAACTTTTAGTCCTACCTGATAAGATGCAAAGAAGGGGAGAGTTAGGTGAATACTGAGAGCGCTGTGAGAGTCAGACAATACGGATTTAGATAATTTCTCACATGAGTTCAAGTGTCTGTTGACTACAATAGTAACGAGCTGGCTGACTTCATGGCACACCACTTGCCTGCCCTACTGACAACCTTTAATTTCCTTCACAATATGACATAGTCCTTTTTCAGTGAAATAGGAAAGACTAAGGGGAAGCAGTAAAGAACAATAAGTAAGATGCGACAGCTAGTCAACTGTAAAAGGAGACGTTGACTGATTCCTGATTGTCTTAACTTCTTATTGTAGAGTAGGTCAGATGGAACATTTTCTTAGAAATTAACAACAAGATATGGGATAACCAAGAAGGGTACCTCAAAACCAAATTAATTAGCTCGAAACCTCATCCCCGCTCAAATTACATGCTTGAATTTTATAGGGATTGGTACCAAAGTGGATTCCATATTAGTTTGTTTATTAGATGTATCACACAGTGAGTGAAACAGTATTATTTACTGGATGACGTTTCGAACAAAATTTATTGTTCATAATCATATCATCAATTATAATCACACAACTTCGAAACTTGAATTTTATAGTTTTCTTTGTTCTCTCCTATTTGTCGTCTTTGGGGTAGTAGAATTTTCCAGATATCTGGGTGGACAGGTGTTGAATCATTCCTATCACACCTATTTGCAGTTGATTCAATAAACAAAGCTTCTGTAATCAATCTCTCCCTCCACTATGCTGTTACAATATATTTTAAAACTGTCATCTTATCGCATCCTATTGTATGGTGGTGTGTATTTGCATGCAGTGAGTGCTATAGCTGAACTATTCTCTAGATTTCTTATCTCATTTGGATCAATCAATCTAGATTTCAGCTAGTCTGACTGCCCCTGTTCTACTTGTTTGACCTATGTATTTGACCTGACAATCATTCCAGCAGGGTATTAGATAAACTAAATTGTTTTGTTCTAAAGGCTCCATAGGATTGATCCTTTAACCGACGAAGCTTGTTTCTAATTGAGTTTGTGGTTGGTTTGAATGCCAGCCACTTTTATTCCTGCCTTGTTAAGAATTCTGCGTAAGGCTTCCGAGGTTCCTTCCTTGTATGGAATTGCTAGTGATGATTTAGATTCTTTGTTGTTGGTGTTGTCTTGCGCATATTTGACATGCATGTCGTCATTAATATTATTATTATTATCACTATCACTACGACAATTGTCGTTATTTATTTTATTTTTACGTTTCCTCACATATTTCCTGACTAATTTATCCGGGTATCTCATTCCAGTCTTATCTCATTCGAGTCATCAATGTAGATTTTGCTAGGTTTCTATGTTCAACTAGTCTGACTGCCCCTGTTCTACTTGTTTGACCTATGTATTTGACCTGACAATCATTCCAGCAGGGTATTAGATAAACTAAATTGTTTCGTTTTAAAGGCTCCATAGGATTGATCCTTTAACCGACGAAGCTTGTTTCTAATTGAGTTTGTGGTTGGTTTGAATGCCAGCCACTTTTATTCCTGCCTTGTTAAGAATTCTGCGTAAGGCTTCCGAGGTTCCTTCCTTGTATGGAATTGCTAGTGATGATTTAGATTCTTTGTTGTTGGTGTTGTCTTGCGCATATTTGACATGCATGTCGTCATTAATATTATTATTATTATCACTATCACTACGACAATTGTCGTTATTTATTTTATTTTTACGTTTCCTCACATATTTCCTGACTAATTTATCCGGGTATCTCATTCCAGTCTTATCTCATTCGAGTCATCAATGTAGATTTTGCTAGGTTTCTATGTTCAACTAGTCTGACTGCCCCTGTTCTACTTGTTTGACCTATGTATTTGACCTGACAATCATTCCAGCAGGGTATTAGATAAACTAAATTGTTTCGTTTTAAAGGCTCCACAGGATTGATCCTTTAACCGACGAAGCTTGTTTCTAATTGAGTTTGTGGTTGGTTTGAATGCCAGCCACTTTTATTCCTGCCTTGTTAAGAATTCTCCGTAAGGTTTCCGAGGTTCCTTCTTTGTATGGAATTACTACTGATGATTTAGATCTAAATTACTTACTACTACAGTGCCCAAGTTTTACACATATACCAAAGTGGATTTCTGAATATTCTGCCGTGAAACGATGAGATGGGGAGTAATCATCAACTAAACATGCTGGATGATAGTTACATCGAGTATTAACCTACTCTTTTAGAGATGTGCTCAATTATCCTTTCACCAAAGAAAACCCAAAATGGCTGAATCGTCAGTGAGCTTACATTGTAACCTGAAGGTTCTGCGTCCGATCCCTGCTAAATGCGGTCATGGTAGCATAACGCTGAAGAGTCCCAGATGAGTACAGATGTCCAGTGATTCTTTAAATGAAGTTAGTTAGTGATCGAATTCGGGGAAAACTCAGCACTTGAATTACTACCGCGCTTTACATATATCCCAAAATAGAACTGACACGCTTATAGAAAAACGACTCACCTCGGAAGATATCGACTTGTACGACGCCAACTAAACGAGTAAACATCACAAGGATGCGGTAGGTGAATCGGTTCCCAATTTTCTGTCATTTGAAACTCTCCTTCATTATGACTTTTCAAAGGATTCATTGCAAAACAAGGATCATGAAACCATACATGCATGATATTATTGAATTTAATTCCATGATTATTATTCGGTTCATCGCATTTAATTATACTAGCAAAATATAAACCATCAGTACTGAAATCAATTTGTAGCGGGGTACCTGAATAATAAGAGAAAGTAAAATACAGTTTAATTATGTAGGTGAACCGTAGGACAAAATTTTCTTTCTTGAAAACTACAGTAAAGCTGGAGAAAAGGGATAAAAAAGAAATTCAGGAGGACTACAATGAGAAGAAATGTACGTGGAAAAGAATATTATATATTATTACTATTATTGTTCCCTTGAGTTCCCAGAAGAACATAGGGTTTCAACAGAACATCACCACTTTGACCTGTTCTCCGGAGTCCTCTGCAGCTTGCCCCAGGATTACTCATAAGCCTTCATCTCCTCTATACCATCATGCGACCCATGTTCAACTCATCGTTCCCCATCCTGGTCCCACTTGAGCGATGGTCTGGCGTGTGGTGCCAATCAACGGTCTCCTCCGTCCGTGTCCGATCCATCTCCATTTTCTTCGGGAAATTCTCTTGTTGCGTAATAGGTTCTTGATAAGTTCGTCCTCAGAGTTTCTTGTCAGGAATACTGTCATCACCGGCCATCTGATCCTCAGTATGGAACCAGCGAAGAAGGCAGGAGTTAATGAAAGTCTGCAGCAGTCTGTTGGAAATGATTTTTTTATTACAGCTTGATTCCACACCGTATTTTAGGTACAAGTATGAAATTTTCAGCATGTGATATCGGTAGCCCAAATTTTGCAGGCCGACCATATACATCAGGTGTGTGTCGGCAGGGGATCGAACCCCGGACCATGTGCATGGTCGGCGACAGTCCTAACCACTGTGCCACTGTGTATCAAATTTCTCATCCATGTAGAAGAAGTGAGTTAAGGTTGGTGTTGAAAATCTGAATTTTGTTCTTTGTACTGAGTGCAGTATACTTCAAGACTGATTTCAGTGGTGAAGGTCTGCTTTGTCTTTCCGATCTCGGCTTTGACATCCTCATTTGTAACACCACCTGTAGTTGAAACGATGCTGACTAGATAAGTGGAGGAAGTAACCTCCTTCACACTGATTGGTGCCTTTCACTGTTGTTGGTCGGTTATCTTCATCACATCCGTCTTCTCTATGTTTACATAAAGCCCTGTCTTTGCTGCTTTTCCCTCCAACTTTTTAGTTTTCAGCTGTAATTCTCCGAGTCTGTGTGATATTAGACATAAATCATCCGCGAAATCCAGATATTCTAGAGTTTTCCTACCGCTCCACCGTATTCCTGCTTTTTCACCCTCCACAGTGCGGCGCATGATCTAGTCGACCAAAATTAGAAATATCACCTGTGATACAAGGAACTATGGGAACAAACAAAACAAGAACCAATCGCCCAACAAATATGCAGGAGGAAGTGGAGATGGATTGGACACTCGTTGAGGAGGCCACTGGGTGACATCGCGCATCAGGCCATTGCTTGAGTGGAACCCAAAAGGGAAGCGACGAGTGGGACGTCCAAGGGTGACATGGAGGAGATCATGTGAAGAGGAGTTGAAAGAGTATGGACTAACATGGATGCAGGTGAAAAGTATAGCAGAAGACAGAAACAAGTGAAGACGTGCAGTTGAAGGCCTATGTTCCACTAGGAACCCAAGGGAACAATAATAATAATATACTAGGCAGCCGTATTTAAATCCTGTCTTCACTTGAAGGGCTTCGTTGAAATTTCCGTTGTCGATCGCTTGACATAGTAACATGGAAAAATATGAGAGTTTAATGAATCTGTGAGACTGTGAATGCATCTGCACCAATGAGAACAATTATGAACCATATCACTATAATAGTCTCCAGCCACTAGTTTTCAGCATTCCTAAGATACCAACTAAGAAGTCTACAAGATGCTAAGAAGTAATGGCTGGCGCAGATGCATCCGCTCATTTTAATCTCTCCCATATTTTTCCCTGTTACCCTCGCTTTCCTCACCTGTACGTTTCTTCTCATTAAAGTGTCTGTAAATCTCTTTTCTTTCCTCTTTTCTCTACCTCTGTGGGCTACATAAAGCGTGACAACTAGAACTACTGCAACTCTCTACAAAGTTCTACGCTTAAACGTAGTCAGTCTGTGAATGTACATCAGTGAGATGCAGACGGAAATCGTGCCAGAATCCTACATCTATCAATTGTAAAAAGTCAAAATCGTTTTTATATTCATCTTACTTGGTGGTAGGTAGAAAACGACAAAAGTACTTTCCCTGTTTATGAATTATATTCAAATTCATTACTAAAGAAAGTTTACACACAAACACACACACACAACCACGTCGGTACGTCAGTGGTTTAGCGGTATAATACTCGCCAAGCACTCACGTGGTCCGGAGTTCGACTACCAGCCGGTGCGCATTCTTATCCACCCCCTTCCTAGTGGGTTGTAAGCCCGACAAAGAGGAGAGATTGGGCGAGATGCTAACAGCCCTGCCCCTCATTAAATAAACACCACTGCTAAGTGCGTCAATGGCACAGTGGTTAGGACTCTCGCCGACTATGCACATAGTTCGGGGTTCGATCCCCTGCCGACGCATACTTGATATCAATTAGTTGGCCTGCAAAATTTAGGCTACAGATATCACATGCTGAAAATCCCATACTTGTACCGAGAATACGATGTGGAATCAAGCTATAATAATAATATTCTATAGTTTGGTTTGTAAGGGTTTGTTATGTTTTTACGAGTTGATCACGGAGTGATATCAGTTAGAAAACCATTGAAAATCAGGGAGTCCTGGACAGCTGCTGTTTCATTCTAGTTTAGGAATCATCGGATGAAACAGCAGCTGTCCAGTACTCCCTGGTTTTCAATGGTTCTCTAACTGATATCAGTCCGTGATCAGCTAATTATAATAACAATAATAATAGAACTTCAAAGCTCAAGCTTCCCGTCGGGACACAAAGGAATGAAATAGTGGTTAGTATGTAACCTCATCCTCATGATACTGAAGCTATATGACCATTTATTTAGTCAATAAAAACAAAACGAAAACAATACCTTTCATTTGATGACGCCATACAACTCTCCATTCTGATTGTGTATCCGGTGTAGAATTTACCAAGCCACCTGAGTCTGTTTCACACTGTAAATCTATCAGGTCAGTTCCAATGTGAAAACGAGGAGTGGGATGAACAACATTGCTGACTGTATTAGATCTCCACATGCATAGTTGTCCATCTTCAAAACCAGCCAGTAGGCCAAAATTTGGAAATTCAAAACATGGTCTATGCGACCAACAAAGACAAACCACCTCAGATTTAGAAGGTAATGGTATGCGGCTAGAAAAACTCCAAAGTAATTTCGATGAATTGGTTAGCAGACCTTCTGTTGTTGCCTGGGAAGAAAGACAGTGACACAGCGTACAAATAAATGTGCTAAATAACATGAAACAGAAACATTACATGACAAACTGGTCAAGTTGACAACAAATCCACCAAAATTATAAAATAGTGGATTATGGAATTCCTCATAGATAGGAGGCAGAGGGGCAGGATCAACTCAAAACTCTCCTCCTGGAAAACAGTAAGTAGTGGAGCGCTACAAGGTACTGTACTCGGACCCGTCTTATTTGTTTTGTATATTAATTAGTTATCAGTGCTCACCAATTTCCCAGTGGTTTTATGCGTAGATGACTTAGAAATATGGACAGAGGTGAAGATCAACATGATACGCTCACGTCAAAAGAAGACGTTCACAACTTGTTTGAACCTGAAACAGACAAAGTCACTTGACATTCCAACTGTGCACTCAACCGACAGTTTATATGTGCATGATTTCCAGCTAGCATTTTTTTCTTGTGCATTGCGGAATCTTCGGGTGCATCGCAGAACGTGTGACAAGGCCCCTAAGTCTGCCCCAACGTTCTGCGACGCGCCGGAAGTCAATGCTATAATACATTATATCCACAATAACTAAAGTTCATTGTACTATCAGATGATGACCTAAGATCAGGTATCATAACTTTATTGTCTAGGCTAAATCCAAAACTGAGTCCTTCCCATTGTCATATAAAGATGCTGGCTAACAAGACGACCACAAGTGTAGCGATTGTTTTGCGTGAAGTACTGAAACGCAATTTACTCTCGAAGTAACGATTCCAAATGAAATTTACAGACGTATTATAAAAATACAGAAAACACTCGACAGACGTACCTGTGGGACGTAGACATATATTCCTTTAGCATTAGCGACAGCAATCTAGTGAATAAGAACATATAATATGCATCAAACCTTTCCATCCCAATGATTGAAACTGACAGCTGTGACTACAGAACTTCCCAATTCACCCCCTGAAATTACCTGACTACGGCAAAAAGATTCATTCAGAATGACTATATCACATCCACTAGCATACACCTTATGATAAGGGATAAAAAATCAACCAGGGGAACTTACAATGTAATTAGAACCCCGTACTTTTGCTTGAGAAATGTGTGAGTAGTCACCATTGCAAGAACCAGTTATTATTTGATGAACTCTCATCAAGAACACAAAAACTGACCTAGAGATTGAAGTGGGAGGGAATAAGGTGCAATACGTAACGTCAGTTTCAAGGTCACACGGGAAAACAGATTCAGATTTGTTGATTGGGAATAGAAACCTTGAAGCCTATGTTGCTCTTTTTCAAGTCAGTTTTTTTGCTTGTCTAAACCTTTCTCCAATAAGTCAATTGAAGCTGCTAACACTATTTCTTCTGGGAGTGGGTTCCAGGAGTTTATGACTCGGCGAAATAATACTTCACAACAGTATAGTTCCTCATGGGCTTTTGAACTCTCCTGCTATGTCATCTAGGGTGTTCAGACCTGGTGGGAAGGAAAACAGAGAGTGGATCAGGTCCATAATCATTATTTAAAATTTTAAACATTGTAATGCGATCACTCTGCCTGCGGTTTGACAGGGAGAAGAGATATAAACTGTCTAGTCTTTCCTCTTATGATAAACTAGTCACAACGGGAATCTCACGTGTTTCCTTTCTTCGAATCCATTTTAGAATATGTAAGCCTTGGTCGATATCAACACAACCTATCCTGTGTTCTTCTGATTCGGCCAGAGCTGATCCTATAGGAAGCGACGATCCCTGTGTATAGACCTTGGAGAATTACTCTGTCATTGCTTCTGCCTTTCCATGATCCTCATGGATTGTGTTGCTGTCCACAGTCAGGCTTAGGGCCCCCCCCTGGATGTCTTATTCCTGATGTTCATGTACGAGAGAGTTTCTTATGTTGTGCCTTTGCATTCTGAGCCAGATGTGCTTCGAACTTCATCCTTGATTGGCGGATTTCTGCAATAGCTTTGTTTCTAGCAGTGTCCTGTTATTTTCTGGTCTCAGGAGTCTCAAGTGTGGCAAACAGGTTCCACCATTTGTGTTTGCGTGCGAGTAACTTACGAGTCTCTTGGTGTAACCCAGGGGGGCGATGTTTCCGACCCTTTGGGACATACCAAGAGATGAAAAGTTCAGTTACTTGGGCATAAGGTTGCTTAAATTGGTTCCATGCAGCCTCTACTTGGGACTCTGGGTTGATGTACCATTTCATTGAGTTGGCTGCTGAGACGATCGCATTTATATAAGCTTTCCAAACGTTTGGTCGACCTGGGGTCTCGGCCTATTATACTGCTTCTGTGAACTTGAAAGTGAGCACAGCGTGATAGCTTCTTTTTAAAGGAAGATGCGTGAAGTCCACATCCTTACCATGGGAGAACACAAGGTCCATGTTTGAAGAAAAGTGCTGTCAGTCATAGCGCGTGGGCTTCATGACATTTGGGCTAGGGCTAGCGAAATGCTAGATCCCAAAGGTTCATATTCATAGGGGTTGTCTGAAGATGGAGTTGTAAGGCTTGTCCAGACAGCTGTTGTGGTGTTGAGGTCGCCGAACACGAGACTTAGACAGTTAGATGTCCAGGAGCCTGTCTTCCCTACTAAGAAGTCGTCTGAATTACAGTCAGGACCGCAACATGGAGCAATGAGGTCAATATCTTGGCCTATGCATTTAGGTCTGCAGCGTGGATGTTCTCACATCTCACTTTCGTGTGCGAGAGCTTCAGTGTTACGCACAGTTAAGCATTTCTTAAGGTAGTTGGCTACGCCTCATCCTTTGCAGCCCAGTCGGGCCACCCTACGCACTATGAAGTCTGCCAGGTTAACTTCTATATGAGTGACATCGGATGTGGGCCACGTTTCTGAAATGATAATTATATTTGGGTTTCCGGAGTCTGTCATGTTACCAAGCTCTGTCCATTTTTTCAACAGGATGAGGGTATTTGTATACTAAACTACTACTCAGTTTGGTACTGCTGCGGCCTACCCACAGAGGTCTCCGGATCATCAAACTTCAACAACTTGAAAACCCTTAATCTTAATTTTTTCTCGCCATTTCGGTGCCGTTCGCTTAATTCTGCAGACGTTAACTGTCTTTTGACGCTGTCTGATAGGTATTAGTCACCACAGACGTAAATGCCTTGTCTTTTAAGACTTTAGGAGTTGTTTAATATAGCACCTCTCTGCGCTTTCGAGTTCACCACGACTCTGAAAATGCGTGCTGGCTGATTTACGGTAGTCAGCCTTTTGTTAGATTCTGTGCACGTTGTGTATAGTTACGCCTGATACTTCTGTTGGCAGTACCTTATTTAAGACAGACTAGGTCGAAGTCATGTTCACACCTGACATTCGTATCCGGAACCACCGATCCTTCCATTTTTGGAACATGAGCGACCAGTTGGAGAGGTCAGGTTTGTTTGCGGTAGCTTCCTTGCTCTGCAGTGCAAGTGTCTTTCCGTCCTTCAAGGACGGTGTAGCCTTTAATGCATCTCTATCTCGCTCTCTGTGAGACACTACGCTGTGCTATTCACTGGCTGCCTCTTCGCTATATGTGGTTGGTTGTGTCTGCCTACTATCCGTCAGCATGCATAAGGCTTAATCCACAAGTTTTTGGGCTACTTTAATGCAGGGTTTTCGACCCCTGTTATGTCTTTTTCTCGTGCCAGCAGAAGACGACTATATGTTAGAGTTTTCAATACCTACTCATTTCTGACGCAGAAGAACTTATCGGGTATCGTAGGTACAGCGTAGGTGTCCGAGATATGGCGGGTGCTCTACTGTGCTGAAGGGCACTCACCCGTGGGGACGCGTCGAGAGGGTGTATCATCATATAGATGACGCTAGCCACGTTACTGGCGTCTAAGCGGTAATCGCTCTTCTTCTGTGGCGGAGAACATTTGCAGTCCAGAATCTCTAATGCCCCGCTGAGCATGGCAACGACTTCTTCAATATGGAACTCAGTCGCATCGCAACAGTCACACCACAGCCAGTTCGCTACAGGTTTGCAGCAGCGCTTGTATGCTGCAGAGGTTAGGTTTGTACAGATGCTGTGAAACCAGTACTCGCAGCTATCACACTGCATACCTTCTTCAATTGGGAATTGACACTTAATTCTTCCACAGCTGTTTCTCTTGAAAGGCATACTACACGATTCAAATATTACATTATTATTATATAAACTAGAGATAAAAGCAAACGCGTTTAACAAAAAGGATATATAATAACTATAGTGTTATGGAAATATACTTCCTATCAGTAAACAGACTCAGCACTAGAAGGAAATTAACTTCGATTAGAATAAACTGAGTTGAAGTTATTCTGTAGACTTTTAGAAAGTATAACACAACGAAACCCGAAACTGAGCAAGAGCATGCAAAATTCATCCCCTTTATCCTTCGAATGCGGTTTATCTAAAGACTTTTTGCCGTACTTTTGTAGCTTATCTTAGTCTGGATCCACGTAACCAATACTCTTACATTAATCCTTCCAGGAATCCTTCTCAAACGTTCAACCTGATGCTCCACTGCTTAATGTCCATTGTCCTATTTTGCAGATAGTGTGAACCAAGCCGAGCCCCTCTTTCTTCCTTCTTAGCAGCAAGGCTGAGGTTACTGACCTTCTGTTAACTTCTACGTTCCGTTACTCGCCTATTGTAGTTTTCATTGACTTACAGGCGAGTGGTATGGGAGATGTTTGTGTAAACATACAATTCGGTTTTCTTCTTAATCTTGGGGTCCAATGGACAAATAAAATTTGTTCATTCAGCCATCGCTAGATGAGTTATAGAATAACACAGGGAAGTACATATGAAAGAAACAAACTATATAACAGTGATACATTGACATAGTGACACTTTGAGGAAATTTCCCAATGAACCACAGCTCATTTTCATGGTAGACAGATACAAGAGGAGAATTAACACATGCTTCCTTAAAAACACAGGTCACAAGATTTCCACCTATACTCGAAAATCTGGGGTTTCATGTCTGCTTATAGACACCGCTATTTACGGTCTAGAAAAGAGGAATAAATTTCTAGAATAAATACCACTGAAACCAAAAAGGTAGAGTTTGTTTCCACATAATTCACATACCATTGGAGCTTACTCATTTCCGACTACCACTGCCAGTCCTATGACAACAAAAAGCAATCGTCACATATCTCCCCAACCACTTCGAAAACACGAGATTGCTCAACCCCTCACAAATGCACCCTCAACTATGATGTACAGGAAACACCAGTCTGAGAATACAGACATTAGGTCAAAAACACGTACAGCGCCCTGTCATACTTCTCATGCATTCAGTAGGGGGCACATGCAAATTGCAGCACAATGCTCATCATGGCCTAGGAAGTACTTTTACTAGACACAGGAGTCTAAATCATATGCACACAACAACACGCCGCGCAAACATTTTGGTTATAAATGTGCAGATAACATAGCTCTAGCTAACTCATATGACCGGAATTTTCTCCAGCGACAACTGGCAGAAACGCCAAGGATCATGCACGTAGCACGCATGATATCAGATTAATTCCTTGATGGTATGGCGAACACCTTACAACAGGGAAACTGCTTCTTCTCCGGCAGATAGCAAACACCTTATACATACCTAATACCAACAGTAATACTCCAGATTATGATACTACTATCTCTCATAGCAAGCAATATCGAAAATACCAACTACGCACGAGTGACTTTCCACAACCCATCCCTAAGTATCAAGTTGATGAAAACGTCTCTAGTGATCAAAAGGCAATAAGTAATGAGTTCGATGACGACTGCATGTATTCAGTTGATAATCATATAGTATTCCATTACGATATCGCCCATAAACTAAAACCACGTAGTCAAAGTCTATCCATCATCCTCACAAATGCTAGGTCAGCTATTAACAAACACTTAGCATTATGTACGTTATCCTCTATATGCAATCCGTCGATGATCATGATCACTGAAGCCTGATGCTTTAGTGATATTACGGATAATAGCTTATGGATTGATAGTGACAATCCTTTTCCGAGGGGACAGACAGAGAGGTCGTGGGGGTGGAACACTAATTTACTGTGAACAATCCTTATGTGCAACCCAGTTCAGTAACCCAATTCTGTCACAACTCAATGACTAGATCTGGATCGAAATAAAAGTTGTCAGAAGTAAACCTATCCTTATAGGTTGTGTATACCGACCGCCGTCATCCAACCGCGAATACGATAACGTACTCAGCAACATATTAAATGTTGCATCCAATTTTCCCTTCAGTTATAATATAATTGGAGGTGACTTCAATTTGCCTGATATATCATGGAGTACACTTCGAGGACCCTCGAGGTATGATAATCTTCTTAATTCCATCATTACAGGAGGATGGACGCAACATATAAATGTACCAACTAGGTCTGATAATATTCTTGATCTTATGTTCACGATCAACGTAGCACCATCTACGATACATGTGGGCCATGAATTCCCAGGTAGAGATCATAAAATAGTAGCATATTCGTTTAACACTTCTCCAGAAACCATACACAGAAACGAAGTTAGTCGGACACCTATAAGACTATAAACACATGTTGATTGGGACCTGTATCAGGACTTGATTAGATACTCTAACTGAGATTCCTAATTTAATAATGACTCCTCAGAGGAAGTTCTTAAAAACTTCTATGATGATATACAGTCTGTTAATGATGTCATAGAGACTGTGAAAGCGATTAAATTCAAAATCCCTCAAAGTGGTTTTATTCCAGTATCATTAAGAAGAAGTTTGCGGAAGCAGTCAGTAAGTTACTACAGATATGACCACAAATCATCGTTGATCGCAATCAAAACAATAATAATTAGATGCCATGATTAGAAAAACCTAAGCCTTAGGAATAAAGAAAAGCGGGTGATTCAGTCGCCGCATAACACTGCAGGAACCCCTAAAAACCTATTGGTAGAGTGAGGAGACAATGACATTTCAATATTTAACTACGGAAAGCACACTAGTCCCAATACTAATATAATAATACTTTGTAATTATAATAATAATAATAGTATATTCTCATTTTGTACATGAGGGACGCCAGTTTACAGGCATCATCAATATGATAAATTACATATACGATTAGTAAGCATGTTTAATAATAGTAATTTAATAAAATACATTTTTTCCTACCTGTGTAGGACACACCAATTGTACAGGCATGGATAAGTATTATTTAAATTACATAAATTTGGTTCATGGTAAAATTATAAGGTTGCATTCATTTGTCTATGGGAACAATATGATAACTAGTCATTCAATGGAGCACATCAAGAAATATAGAAGTATTATCTTCGCATTAACAAAAAAACCAAGTATGTTTTGGATGGATTACAAATACTTGGGAAAAAAATAAAGCTTGAAGTAATTCCTCCATATAACTTTGGTGTGTACGGCATCGAGTCTTATTCTTGATTTATATCCAAATTTGATAATAATTTAAAATAAGTAATCCACTCGTATACTTTTGTCAGCATTTTCATCGTAATATCATAAGTGAATTGTACACAATGTGGACTAATAATAATGATAGTTTATATATTCTTATAAACGGGTGTTTTCAAGAAATGCAAGCTATTTTTGCAGACAAGATCAGTTATGTTGTAAGATACAATCATGTAGTATTATAAATCAATACTTTTTTATTGGTATGAAGATATATTTCACAATTGTAATCCAAGTTACGTCGTGGGGAAATGCGATACGTTAATCAAGAGGGAATTGTAAGATATCGGACCAATAATGTTTGCAGATCATTTGTCATTGTAAATGGTCAAATATCCACATTCTTCATTCTCATTCAAAAAGTCAAATGGAAGCTGAAATGGTGAGAGACAAAAGAAGACAAACAACAACAACGCAAAAGAAAACAAGTGGAGTACTTAGGGAGTGATTAATATGTATATATACATTTATATTCTGTTTAGTAATTATAGTTATTTTGGTGCACTAACTAACTATCCCCGTGATGCTAACTTTTATATTGTGTGAACTAATATTATTGTCCTGTGTAAAAATGTCTATCATGTACTTCCAATAATATAAAAATTTATAATTGTAGTTTGTTGTAACTACACGTTTAATGAACTTAAAATATCTATGTTGGACGAAAAAGTGGGTGTAGGATTCAGACGCAGAAGTGCACTGTCATCTTTGAGCAGTCTGGTGACTGAGGAGATGAACACTTGGAGTGTGTTTGCATCGCGCACATCAGCTGGTAGTCTATTCCAAATGACTGAAAACTTATTTAAGAAGAAATTATACCGCATGTAAGTCTGACAATGCTCTATAGCAGCTAGGTTGTGGTGATTTCTAAGATTGTAACTGATGACAGCGGTAGGTTTAATTATTGGCTCGGAGGAGTGCACGAGCAGATTAGTTAGCTTGTAGTAAAAAATCAGGTTTAGCTTAAGACGTCTTTTCCAGAGTGGTTCTAAACTTAGTCTGTCGCAACGTTCATAGTATTGGAGACCACTTTCTAAACCAAGAATTCTTAAGGTGAATTGCCGTTGCACTCCTTCTAACTTAAGCTTGTCATTTTGCCTGAGTCCGCTAAGAATAAACGGGCAGTATTCTAAAATAGGTCGGACACATACTTTATATAATAAAACCCTAGTTTCACAAGAAAAGAAATTGCGAGTTATGCATCCTAGTAGTCTTCGTGTTTTACGTCTGGCATAATCAGTTTGTTCAGAGAACGTTAAGTTACTAGAGTATCTGATGCCGAGATCTACGACTGAGTTGAGCTTGGCTAGTTTGCGCCCATTTATTTAAAGATTCAGGTCAGGGTTACTGTTGCCGATACAAATATGCATATATAAGATATGCATTCGCCCCAAACTTGAATACTGTGCCCACTTATACAGTAGCTTTAAATCAGCAGACAGAAAAAAAGTTGAAAGTGTCCAAAGATTCCTCACGAAACGCATATTAGGTTATGATCAGCAAATAGAATACCCTGACAGATGTATTCGACTGGACTTAGAACCTTTATGGTTAAGGAGAGTGAAGTGCAATTTATTTCTCTTATTCAAAGTTATAAGAAAGCACTGTAACAGTAACTCATCCATAACCTGGGCTAATCCTAAATCGTATGGACTACGCAACCATAACTGCCTTCTCAAGGTTAACACCCATAAGCTCACCACTAGAGCTAACTTCTTCACCATTAAATATTGCAAACTTTGGAACCAACTACCCTCTGAGATTAGATCCTGTGAAAAGCCTGACAGTTTCAAAAGGAGCCTAGTAAACATATTAACATGTCCACCCTAGCCCTTCTAAATGATCTCAACTGCTGGTAGAGTGGTGAAACCATGACATTTCAATATTTAACTACAGACAGTACACTAGTTCCTAGACTAACCTAATAATACTTAGTAATTATGCATGTTCAATACTTGAAATTAGATTATCATTAAAATACTTAAAATGATTACTTACGCAGCAAATGTTCTCTTAGTTTATCATTCTTATTTCCCTTATAACATTCAGTTTTTGAGCCTAATGTATTCTTTGATAATACGAATTATAACACTGATTACACTCTTACTATACATAGATTGATTTACTTTACGGCTACCTGTAAGACTCACTAACTTTCTGTAGTATTGTTAACCAGATGCTGAAATTTTGTTGGTTCTGCTAATATCTTTTTATAATATATGTAGACAGGTTACTTTGCAATTTCAAATGTTTACTATATATAAAACTGTCATGATAATTTAGTACACTTGGTCCTGCCAACCGACCTTACCTTCAGTTCATACTACCTATATTGAACCCTAACTATATTGTTCTGCTGAATCTTGCTCCACTGTTCACAAAACCTATTCTTGTTATTCTTCAAGGTTTTTGACTTCTTATAAAGTAATCTGTTCATTAGGACGCATGCATACATATATAATATGTTCATAAAGATGTACGCGGGGACCTATTGGATGCACTCATTAAGATAGCTAGGGAGATGGAATATGGGGTACGAACATGTCTGGTACCAAGCAATATATTTGCGGTAACCATAATAATCATAGTCTCAGAGCCTAACATCAAAAAAGGTGGGAGGGTGGAGTTAGCTGATCAGTAGATATGGTGGGGGTCACTAAGGTGAATCGCCCCATTCTGCAGGAACAGCATTAAAAAATTTGAAGGCTCGAGATATTTCTGATTTTTATGAGGGCTTAAATCTTTATCTTGAAAAAGATAACAATGAACGCCTTGAGAGATCATGCTTCTACCTTTAAATATATACCATTCACCCAGCCTATTGTTGAGATGCGACCATGTGGGATCTGCTCAGATTTATGGGGCATCTTATAAATTAACTTACTGTCTATCGTCAGATCTTTTCATACCACTCCACAATGTCTTATCTCATTTATTTTCTGACAACATCTTTACTTGATCCTCATTTTACTCCATTAAACTTAACATCTTATAGCTCTTCATTACTTATTATACTCCTACACTCTGAAGGGTACGGTTGTGCACTAAATGCACAAAAAGGTATAAAATAAAAACAACTGGTATGAGGATAATTGTATTAAAACCAAAAGTGGATATCATGATAGTTTGTGATATATCTGTAGCATTATACATTGCAAATGAATGTTGTTACCCTAGGGTGTTTCCTTTATTAATGCATTTATTAATGATACTTGCAATTACCTATTTCATTACAATTTAATGATTCACCTCAGCACTTTAATTTTTCTAAAACAGATTCCAATCCCTTGTAAAAGGTGTACTTACCTCAATATTGGTTGGTTATCGTATGCCTACAACCACGGGATGAAAACGGAACGAAGTCGATTTTCCCGCTCAACCTGGAGGACAACTGTACAATTCAATAACTATACGGCCAAATTCAGAAAATGAGTGTATTATATGTATCGAATATTTAACAGTTGAAATACGATTAACTTGTAGACAATCTACGATTTGATATTATATCATACTTGATCGTGCCTGTAAAAATGGCATGCATTTTCATGTAAATTTGAAAATTTATATGAAATACATCAATATTATTATTATCATAGTCAATTCTTGAAATTTGATTGTCATTACAATACTTAAAATGACTAAAATATTTATGCAGCAAATGTTCTCTTGCTTTACCACGCTTGTTTCCCTTATACCACTCAATTGCTGAGCTTAATGTATTCTTTGATAATACGAATTATAATATTGATTACACTCTTATCATATATAGTTTTATTTACTTTACGGCTCCCTGTAAGATTAACTATGCTTCTTCAGTATACGCACACTGCAGTATTGTTAGCCAAATGTTGAAATTCTGTTGGTTCTGTGTTAATATCTTTTTATAATATGTGTAGACAGGTTCCTTCGCAATGTCAAATGTTTACTATATATAAAACTGTCATGATAATTTAGTACAATAAGTCCTGCCAACCGACCTTACCTTCAGTTAATACTACCTACATTGAACTATAACTACAGTGTTCTGCTGAATCTTGCTCCACTATTCACAAAACCTATTCTTTTTGCTCTTTAATGGTTGAACATCTTATAAACTAATCTGTTCATTAGGACGCATGCAAACATATATAATATTTTCGTAAATCTGTACGTGGTGATCTATTGGAAGCACTCACCCACACTAAACCCAGATTTACCACATTCAGCAGCCCACAGTGAACATATGGTGATATGTCCATTTCGCTAGGCACGATATCCCTCAATTAGCTTAGGCACCTTCACATCTTCGAAGTGACGGTAACTTTCTGAGATACTGTTAACACGGGAATCTTTGTCGAACACATTATTAGACGATTTTGGTCCTAGGAATCTAAGAAGTAACACAATTAATCATGCCTTGTGTGCGTTATGAACCTCCTAGTTCATATTAATTTTAGCCACAACAGCTTGATCATCTCCCTATCTTAAAAACGCGTGCAGTTCAAGGGAACTTTTATTCTGGCACACCAGTTGGTTACGCTGCTTCCAGAGATTCGAGATCGTTTCCGGTTTGTTCCAACTAGAAATTACGCTCATGATTAATATGTGGAGGGTGGAGTTAGCTGATCAGTAGATATGGTGGGGGTCACTAAGGTGAATCGCCCCATTCTGCAGGAACAGCATTAAAAAATTTGAAGGCTCGAGATATTTCTGATTTTTATGAGGGCTTAAATCTTTATCTTGAAAAAGATAACAATGAACGCCTTGAGAGATCATGCTTCTACCTTTAAATATATACCATTCACCCAGCCTATTGTTGAGATGCGACCATGTGGGATCTGCTCAGATTTATGGGGCATCTTATAAATTAACTTACTGTCTATCGTCAGATCTTTTCATACCACTCCACAATGTCTTATCTCATTTATTTTCTGACAACATCTTTACTTGATCCTCATTTTACTCCATTAAACTTAACATCTTATAGCTCTTCATTACTTATTATACTCCTACACTCTGAAGGGTACGGTTGTGCACTAAATGCACAAAAAGGTATAAAATAAAAACAACTGGTATGAGGATAATTGTATTAAAACCAAAAGTGGATATCATGATAGTTTGTGATATATCTGTAGCATTATACATTGCAAATGAATGTTGTTACCCTAGGGTGTTTCCTTTATTAATGCATTTATTAATGATACTTGCAATTACCTATTTCATTACAATTTAATGATTCACCTCAGCACTTTAATTTTTCTAAAACAGATTCCAATCCCTTGTAAAAGGTGTACTTACCTCAATATTGGTTGGTTATCGTATGCCTACAACCACGGGATGAAAACGGAACGAAGTCGATTTTCCCGCTCAACCTGGAGGACAACTGTACAATTCAATAACTATACGGCCAAATTCAGAAAATGAGTGTATTATATGTATCGAATATTTAACAGTTGAAATACGATTAACTTGTAGACAATCTACGATTTGATATTATATCATACTTGATCGTGCCTGTAAAAATGGCATGCATTTTCATGTAAATTTGAAAATTTATATGAAATACATTAATATTATTATTATCATAGTCAATTCTTGAAATTTGATTGTCATTACAATACTTAAAATGACTAAAATATTTATGCAGCAAATGTTCTCTTGCTTTACCACGCTTGTTTCCCTTATACCACTCAATTGCTGAGCTTAATGTATTCTTTGATAATACGAATTATAATATTGATTACACTCTTATCATATATAGTTTTATTTACTTTACGGCTCCCTGTAAGATTAACTATGCTTCTTCAGTATACGCACACTGCAGTATTGTTAGCCAAATGTTGAAATTCTGTTGGCTCTGTGTTAATATCTTTTTATAATATGTGTAGACAGGTTCCTTCGCAATGTCAAATGTTTACTATATATAAAACTGTCATGATAATTTAGTACAATAAGTCCTGCCAACCGACCTTACCTTCAGTTAATACTACCTACATTGAACTATAACTACAGTGTTCTGCTGAATCTTGCTCCACTATTCACAAAACCTATTCTTTTTGCTCTTTAATGGTTGAACATCTTATAAACTAATCTGTTCATTAGGACGCATGCAAACATATATAATATTTTCGTAAATCTGTACGTGGTGATCTATTGGAAGCACTCACCCACACTAAACCCAGATTTACCACATTCAGCAGCCCACAGTGAACATATGGTGATATGTCCATTTCGCTAGGCACGATATCCCTCAATTAGCTTAGGCACCTTCACATCTTCGAAGTGACGGTAACTTTCTGAGATACTGTTAACACGGGAATCTTTGTCGAACACATTATTAGACGATTTTGGTCCTAGGAATCTAAGAAGTAACACAATTAATCATGCCTTGTGTGCGTTATGAACCTCCTAGTTCATATTAATTTTAGCCACAACAGCTTGATCATCTCCCTATCTTAAAAACGCGTGCAGTTCAAGGGAACTTTTATTCTGGCACACCAGTTGGTTACGCTGCTTCCAGAGATTCGAGATCGTTTCCGGTTTGTTCCAACTAGAAATTACGCTCATGATTAATATGTGGAGGGTGGAGCATGCTGATCAGTAGATATGGTGGGGGTCACTAAGGTGAATCGCCCCATTCTGCAGGAACAGCATTAAAAAATTTGAAGGCTCGAGATATTTCTGATTTTTATGAGGGCTTAAATCTTTATCTTGAAAAAGATAACAATGAACGCCTTGAGAGATCATGCTTCTACCTTTAAATATATACCATTCACCCAGCCTATTGTTGAGATGCGACCATGTGGGATCTGCTCAGATTTATGGGGCATCTTATAAATTAACTTACTGTCTATCGTCAGATCTTTTCATACCACTCCACAATGTCTTATCTCATTTATTTTCTGACAACATCTTTACTTGATCCTCATTTTACTCCATTAAACTTAACATCTTATAGCTCTTCATTACTTATTATACTCCTACACTCTGAAGGGTACGGTTGTGCACTAAATGCACAAAAAGGTATAAAATAAAAACAACTGGTATGAGGATAATTGTATTAAAACCAAAAGTGGATATCATGATAGTTTGTGATATATCTGTAGCATTATACATTGCAAATGAATGTTGTTACCCTAGGGTGTTTCCTTTATTAATGCATTTATTAATGATACTTGCAATTACCTATTTCATTACAATTTAATGATTCACCTCAGCACTTTAATTTTTCTAAAACAGATTCCAATCCCTTGTAAAAGGTGTACTTACCTCAATATTGGTTGGTTATCGTATGCCTACAACCACGGGATGAAAACGGAACGAAGTCGATTTTCCCGCTCAACCTGGAGGACAACTGTACAATTCAATAACTATACGGCCAAATTCAGAAAATGAGTGTATTATATGTATCGAATATTTAACAGTTGAAATACGATTAACTTGTAGACAATCTACGATTTGATATTATATCATACTTGATCGTGCCTGTAAAAATGGCATGCATTTTCATGTAAATTTGAAAATTTATATGAAATACATTAATATTATTATTATCATAGTCAATTCTTGAAATTTGATTGTCATTACAATACTTAAAATGACTAAAATATTTATGCAGCAAATGTTCTCTTGCTTTACCACGCTTGTTTCCCTTATACCACTCAATTGCTGAGCTTAATGTATTCTTTGATAATACGAATTATAATATTGATTACACTCTTATCATATATAGTTTTATTTACTTTACGGCTCCCTGTAAGATTAACTATGCTTCTTCAGTATACGCACACTGCAGTATTGTTAGCCAAATGTTGAAATTCTGTTGGCTCTGTGTTAATATCTTTTTATAATATGTGTAGACAGGTTCCTTCGCAATGTCAAATGTTTACTATATATAAAACTGTCATGATAATTTAGTACAATAAGTCCTGCCAACCGACCTTACCTTCAGTTAATACTACCTACATTGAACTATAACTACAGTGTTCTGCTGAATCTTGCTCCACTATTCACAAAACCTATTCTTTTTGCTCTTTAATGGTTGAACATCTTATAAACTAATCTGTTCATTAGGACGCATGCAAACATATATAATATTTTCGTAAATCTGTACGTGGTGATCTATTGGAAGCACTCACCCACACTAAACCCAGATTTACCACATTCAGCAGCCCACAGTGAACATATGGTGATATGTCCATTTCGCTAGGCACGATATCCCTCAATTAGCTTAGGCACCTTCACATCTTCGAAGTGACGGTAACTTTCTGAGATACTGTTAACACGGGAATCTTTGTCGAACACATTATTAGACGATTTTGGTCCTAGGAATCTAAGAAGTAACACAATTAATCATGCCTTGTGTGCGTTATGAACCTCCTAGTTCATATTAATTTTAGCCACAACAGCTTGATCATCTCCCTATCTTAAAAACGCGTGCAGTTCAAGGGAACTTTTATTCTGGCACACCAGTTGGTTACGCTGCTTCCAGAGATTCGAGATCGTTTCCGGTTTGTTCCAACTAGAAATTACGCTCATGATTAATATGTGGAGGGTGGAGCATGCTGATCAGTAGATATGGTGGTGGACACTAAGGTGAATCGCCCCATTCTGCAGGAACAGCAATATGCAATTTGACGGCTCGAGATTTTTAAGAGGGCTTGATTATTTATCTTGAAAAATAATAATAATCACCGCCTAGACAGATCATGCTTCTACCTTTAAGCGCATACCATTCGGTCAGCCTATTGTTGAGGTGCGACCACGTGGGCTCTTATAAATTAACATGCTTTCCTTTGTCGTATCTTCGAATATCACTTAACAATGCCTCATCTCATTCATTTTATGATAACGTCTTCACTTGCTCATTATATTCCACTAAACCTAAAATTTTATAGCTCTTTTTGAATTCGATTCGACTTATTTTATTCCTATTCTCTATAGGGTACGGTTGAGGAACAAATACACAAAAAGGTATGAAATAAAAACAACCGGCTTTTGGATAATTGTATTAAAACCAAAAGTGGACACCATGATAGTAAGACCTATATGGGTAGCATTATACATTGCAAATGAACTTTGTCAGCCTAGGGGTTATAGTCTCCCATTGTATTTCCCTTATGAATGCATCTATTAATGATACACTGCACTTACCTATTTCATTACACTTTAATGATTCACCTTAGCACCTTTACTTTTCTAAAACAGGTTACTATCCCTTGTAAACGTTGTACTCACCTCAATATTGGTTGGTTGTAGTATGCCTACAACCACGGGTTTAAAACGAAACGAAGTCGATTTTCCTGCGTAACCTGGAGGACTACTGTACAATTCAATAATGATACGACATGGGCCAGATAATGAGTATATTTATATATATATCAAATATTTAGCTGTTCAAACATTAACTTGTAGACAATCTACTATTTGACATCATATCATACTTGATCGTGCCTGTAAAAATGGCATGCATTTTCGTGTAAATTTATGTTTATATGAAAATATACATTATTGTTATTTTTATGAGTTCTGCTTGACGTGTGCTTTAGTAACACTACCTGCTTACTATTTATCCTGTCCCACGTGATCTGGTGGGCTTTTCCTTATTAAAAGTACCTTTTCAGGTGTCAAAATTCTAGATCTTCACTGTCCAAGGTGAGTGGAACTGCATGTTTTCTTTCATGTGGTATTGGGGACTCTGGTGTTCAATTGGTGACATGTCTCAAAATCGTTCTCAGTGGCACAGATGCATCCACTCCTTGTGACTCATGACTTCCAATGAAACTGTTTTGTTTTTCGTTATCACTATTCCTTTGTCTCACACCTCTGTTTACTGTCTCTCTCTATTATGCATTTCTCCTACTTTCTTCTCTTGCTTTGTGTGCTACATGGAGGGAGTGTGGCGACTTGAACTGCCGCACATATGTGCAAAGTTCTATGTCAAAAACCGACCGACCGACTCTAGTATTACGCATTAAGATATTCATGCTTATTGGGCATTTCATGAAATGAAACATCCTCTTGAGAAGAAAAGTCACTAACGAGAAACTTTTTGATTCACTTTTGATTCAGTTGGCAAGTAGTGTTCAAAATCGATTATTTGTACTACCAATGTAGTACTAGACAATTTTCCAGTCAGTCTAATTTGTCACTTATGGAAAACTAACGTGCACTTCTGAGGGGAGCCTAAAACCATCGGGTTCACAGTATGCTTTGCAAAGTTCATTCCTCTCACTGATGGTGTAAGTTCTTTTGATGATATAGCCTCTACTAATTGTACAGCGTTGCCGACGCATCTTGTCAATCTAAAACCTCCATTCCCCGGAATGGAAATCATTTGTCTAGCCAAGGAAATGGCCTGTTTGAGATTATCAATTAGTGTCAAGCAGTCACCCACACAGAGACACCTTTCAGTAAGCCTGGGGACTATACCTTATTCCTTGCTACCAAAGGTCTCAACAGCAATGATTACCATACGAGGGATGAACAGTTAGTTGTAACTTATGGGCCTTTCGGTTTATATCATCAAATTTTGGATAACCCATTGGACTTCCTCATCCAAGAGGCCGCAGGACTTCTCATGTCCAAGAAATTAGCAAAAACCTCAGATGAGGGGGAAAATGCAACATCTAGTACTGATGTCATAAGCGAGGATTCTGACCTGAGTCATACGACTGGGACGGAACTACATCCTCAAGATTCTAAAGACGCAACAAAGGTAAAGTGTGCCCAGAAGTCTGCAACAGCATGCAAAAAGCCCCGAAAATCTAAGAGGGCAAACAGTGTCGACATTGTAGGACCGCTGGGTGATACCACAACGACGAAGCGTTGCATGTCTGGTGGACGCACGCCTTCCAACTGCGGCGAGAGTAAAGTGGAATCAACTGGTTCCACTTAGTTAGTACCGACAAATAGGAAGCTCAAGAATTATAGGAAAGAGAAAAGCATTGTGCTTAGTGATGGGGTCTTAGGAGCCGTAAACACTAATAAGATTGTCAAACCTTCGGACTCAAATTACAGTATAGTAATTTAGAACTTGGAGGAATCGAAGAAAGTAGATCCAGCTGCCCGACGTGCTGATGATCTCGAGATAGTTAGCTCCATCATCCATGAAATACTTCCGGAAAACACAAATGGAGTTCACATCAGGAAAGTCATCAGGATCAGTAAACGAATCACCGATGCAACGGAAAGTTCCCCACGACTGCTGAAGGCAGTACTGGGGGAACGAGATGGAGAAAAGTATTATTCTCAACAACGCTTTCAAGATCAAGGACAAAAAGATGAGAATTAGACGAGACTGGCCTCTGAAAGATAGAATTAGGAGAGGAGAAGCCGTGGGTGAATTAAAGGCCCAATTAGAAAAAGGTGAAAAAGACCTCAAACTGTTGTGTTTTCGGGTAGTGAGGCCTCGGAAACCTATGTTGCCCAGACCTCTCTTCATAAGTCGAGTGAACACGGAGGTCTCTCAGTATGCTATACGAACGCTCGTAGTCATAGGAATAAGCTTCCTGAACTAGGAGTGTTGTCTGAGGAACTACAGCCTGATGTGACTGCTATCACCGAAACATGGTTGTTAGTGGGTGTAGACTTAACTCCACTCATACCTGGGTACATATGTATTAGAGCAAACAGAGTATTCAGTGGCAAAAGTGGGGGGTTGCTCTATACATCCGGGATGACAGGAATTAGATCGATGTTGTCGGAAGCCCATGACAGCCGCACTTGTGAAGCCGCAAGCTGCGTCATTATCTTGAACAAGAGCACCGTGAAAATTGGAGTTATTTATATAGGTCCTACCAACCAAGCTGAAGATTTCGTTCTAAATCACCTCAGGACGTGGAGTAGTAAGAATCGATGTCTAATAGCAGGTGACTTTATTAATTGGGAGGAATTAACATCAACTACTTCGTACAGTTGTTTCAACAGGGAACTCATATTGGCAGTACTTAAATGCGCACTTGTGCAGCGTTAAGATGCACCAACACTATACCTGAACATGATCCGTCCATTCTAGACACCAGAAGGAGGATGTCGGCCACATTAGGTGCCTGGCGCGGCTAGGCAGTAGTGACCACATAGTTACCACTTTTATGCTTAGGATCTACGCTGTCATACATAGGTCAACAGCTGTTCGCCCAAACTTTTGGAAAGCGAATATGCCTTCAGTTCAAAATGCAGCAACCCTAGCTGACTGGTCTGTTAATACACACCACACTGTCGAGGAGGCTTGGATGGGATTTAGGAATACACTAGATTGCGTCACTGCACCCTTTGTACCTCGGTCTACGCCTCGAAAACTATCTAATAAACCACCTTGGATTAGTAATGAAATAAGAAGGTTATTAAGAAAGCGAAAAAACTTATGGGACCGGTTGGCTGTGACTGGAAGGGATGAGTTTCGGATGGAATACCGCAAAACTCGAAACCCTTCTAAGTATAAGATTGACAAAAGTCGTATAGATTATGAGAGACAGTTAGTACTGAATTGTGTGCATTATCCAAAAGACTGTACTCGTATGTCAAACGCAGGACTAAAACTAGCAGTGGTATACCGTCCCTCACTAGCAACACTGGAAAGACTGCCGAGTCAGACGAAACAAAATCTGAGAAGCTCTCCGAATACTTTTGTGATGTTTTCTCGCCTAATCGTACCATTCAGGGGTGTAGCGATGTCACCGATATAGCCCGTAAAATTCCCCTAATTGTAGTAGAGGATGCAGTGGTACTCAAACTACTGTCTAAGCTGAAGCCAGGCAAATCACCTGGACCAGACGGACTTCATCCTAGACTGCCAATCTCCTCCGCGGATATAATATAAATTCCACTTACAGTAATTTTTCAAATGTCTCTGACCCAGGCTAGGCTACCCAGGGACTGAAAAGATGCCTTTATAAGTCCCGTCTTCAAAGATGGGAACAGGCAATTAGTATCTAACTACCGGCCTGTAGGTCTGACCTGTATTATAGCAGAGGTGTTAGAAAAATTCATAAGGGATCAGCCCATAGCTCATTTGGAAAAACATGGCTTATTGGCAGTGGACACAGCATGAAATTCGACTGGGACGATCCTGCTTGACAAACTTACTGTTAGCTAGGAAAGATTGGGTCGAGGCCAGGGATAAGAATCATCTACTGGACGTTGTCTTTATCGATCTGAGTAAAGCATTCGATAAGATATCCCATTTAGGTCTTCTTAGTAAACTTAAACATTTTGGATTAGACCAACGCTTATGTGAGTGGTTTAGTGACTACCTGATGGATAGGAGGCAGAAGGTAAGGGTTAATGGTGTACTGTGAGGGTGGAAAGCAGTACTAAGTGGAGTACCTCAGGGAACTGTACTCGGCCCCCTGCTATTCTTATTATACGTAAATGAAGTGCCGAAAATTCCTACCTCATCTTCCTTACTATTTGCGGACGATATTAAGATATGGAAAACCGTAAATAGTAGCGATGATAGGTTGGTATTACGAAACGACCCAGATAAATTAGCTGAGTGGGCTAACCTTTGGAGTCTGGAAATTAATACGAAGAAAAGCACGGTAATGCACCTAGGTCAGAAGTCTTACACGTCGTACTCCATGGGGGACACAGAACTGCCAGATGTTAGGGGACAAAAGGACTTAGGGGCTATTGTAAGCCATGACTTAAAAACAACGGCAAACTGTAATCGAGCCGCAGCTAAGGCTTTTCGAATGCTATGGGCACTTCGAAGGCTTTCAAATGATTAGACGACGGTGTGTTCCAAGTACTCTATGCAACATATGTCAGGCCTCATCTGGAGTACTGCATACAAGCGGTGAGTCCATGCTTTAAAAAGGAGACACACCCTGGAAAGAGTACAGAGGGTAGGAACGAAATTAGTTAGTGGTATCTCACACCTTCCTTATGATATGAAGATGGAGCATTTAAATATCGTCCCATTATCATACCGAAGGAGGAGAATTGACTTACTGTATATTCAAGGGTGATTTAGGGATTGACCTTTCAAATATTTTCCCTCCCTCTGGGATACATTTACAAGGTCACCACAAGAAGGTGCTCAAACCGAGGTCGAATAAAATACTTTTGGAGTTTAGATTCTCTCAGAGAGTAGTCAACGACTGGAACTCCGTACCTGATTCAGTAGTAACTTTTCCATCTGTGACTCATGGCAAAACGGTTGGATGGAAGTATTAGGGCAGTTTATCTATTGAAATTATGAACTCTCCTTCGTTAAGAGATAAATACTGAAGTATTCTGAAATACTGAAATAAATCTTTAGTGTTTGAAGAACGTAGTGCTAGGAGAAAATGCCGCGTACTAGACATGGAGATCATTTAGGGATTTGAAGAAAATATAAATGATTTACACGTGTGTAGAAACCCATTGGACAAGATTCTGTCAAGGTCATTCAACTCTGGAGAGTCTATTCATATTGCCATTAGATGCAGATATTTGCGGTAGTGGAACAACAATATAATACGTTTAAAAATAAAATTCCGTGCTAGTTTGTTAACAGTGAGAATATTACATTCTACTAAACTCGTATGTATGATAATCGCCTATTTTACAACTACCTTAAAATGAAATTATTTCACAGTAATGACTTTATGGAAGAAAAAAATTGTCACTATGGTTAGTTTGGTTGCTAACGTATTATTTTAAACCTTTATGAAAAACCTCTGAATACATCTGAGACTATCAATGTTAAGGCGCAGTTTCCAAAGTCTAATCAAGGTCATGAGCTCTTTTGACCTGCACAGTCCTACACTTCAAGATGTGTCACTTGGTAAGTTAGTAGATTATTAATGAACTTCTCTTAGCACTTAGAGATAACTTGAAAAGCTGTTTTGAGAATGTACAATGTTCAGTTGTTGAATGTCCAGACCTCACGAGTTCTCCTTATAATCTGACATTGAAAGGTACTTTTCAAACATGCTGATATGAATTTGTTTGTATATCTTACTAGGACTAAACGGTAAGGGAACCATTTGCGACGTAGGGAGTTTTGACTATCTGTTGCCAGTCCCGAAGAAGGATAGAGTATGTATCGTTTCCAGTTTAACTCGTGAAGCATTATGATCTGTTAGATGTATTTAAAGCGTCAAACGTGAATTCCGGAGTAGCGATTGGTGCTGCTGCTGGACCTTTCTTTCTGACGGGCTCAAACTCTGAGGTAATTCAGTTTATGATTATTGGATCCAATAATCATAAACACTCGAGTGTTATTGTGTTAATAATATTTTTGGCAATTCAGTTAAAATGATGCTTATAGGCAATTTTGTAACGGTATACCACTACGAAGAAGTGTTCGAAGGTCAAAGAGTACGTTACTATTATTATTGAGGTGAAAAAGTGGAGCGAATAAAGAACTTTGTACAGAATCTTCAAGTAAATACAAATTCAGATCAGATTCAGATTTATTGGTTGAGAATAGAAGGCTTGGAGCCTATGTTAATTCTTTTCTAGTAAATTTCTGTGGTTGTCCAGACCCTTCTTGAATGAATCAGTTGAGGTTGCAGACACCACTTCTTCTGGGAGTTGGTTCCAAGAGTTTATGACCCGGTGTGAGAACCAGTACTCAACAGCAATATGATTTCTTCTTGGCTTTTGAACTCTCCTGCTATGTCCTCTCAGGCGTTCCGACCTGGTGGGAAGGAAAAGAGAGAATAGGTCAGGTCTGTAGTCATAATTTAAAATTTTAAACATTGTGATTAAATCTCCTCTCTGCCTACGGTATGACAGGGAGAAGAGATTTAAACTGTCTGGTCTTTCCTCGTATGATAAGTTAGTCATGCCGAGAACCATACATGTTGCCTTCCTTTGAACCCTTTCTAGAATGTGTGAGTCCCCTTTTAGACAAGGAATGGCTGCCTGGATACAGTTTTCTAGTCTTGACCTACAGTATGTTGTTTACTGCAATATTATTTGGTCTGAATTATAATGCAGAGCATCTATGCTCCAACCCCTCGATGGTTTTGTCTCTTTAAAACATATATAGCTGTATTTTGAAAGCCACCCAAGAGGTTGTTCTTCAAGGATGTAGTAAGATGGTGAAAAAGAAGTAAATTTGACGTTTTGTTGTGCTCTATGGGAAATTAAGTAGTTCAGTAATGTAACAGGTATCCTTAAGATAAATGACTTTAATTTTTCTGCATATATGCAAAAGGCACGAGTGTATACTCATGTCTTGACACAGTCCACTTGTACTCATGTGATTGTGGTGTGTTGGTTCACTTAATTTTGTATTTCACAAGCTCGAACTTTTTTCCGCCTAGGGGTGTTCCCAGCTTGCATTTTCTGCAGCCGCAGTGCAAATATTTTGGCGCAAAATACTTAGGGTGCTTTTGATTGGACACTAATAACTAGTGTGACGTGTCTAGTCCTTTCTTTGATGCGGACGCGGGTTCGAATCTCAGAAGGGACATGAGTTCCTTCAAGGTTGCAGATACGCCTTGCTGATGAGTGCCAACTAGCACAAAACCTAGGTCCAAGGCTTCCTATCGATTGCCTCCAACTATCTAATATACTTAGGGTGCATTGCAAAAAGTGGGGCAGTTATCTGCAGTCTGCTCCAAAGTATCTGCAGTGCGCCCAAAGTCTGCTCCAGTGTCAAGTGCATTAGTATGCATGCAGTTGTTATTGTATCGATCAATTCCTCTGATTATGTATTATCTGTTATTAGTCAAAAACCCCTTCTCTGTTCCACTTTACTCTTTTGTGTTTCTTCAGATGGTTATCAATATGGCTTCTTCAAATGGTACGGTTACAAATAATGGATCGTTATTAGGATCATATGATAAAACGGTTAGTCTCTTTTTTCTTCGCACACTTAATTTGTTCATTGTTTGCTTGGTTAATCGTGATCAGTTTTGTTTGTCTACTGATTACTGTCCCGTGTCAGTACTATGTTCTTTTGGTGGTGAGGGTGGTGGTGAATTCTTTATCAACTTTCTAAAAACCTGCACTCACGTGATTTCAATACATCTTCAATCAAAATATGTGGATGGTATAATATTCTAAGGTGAAGACGCTGATAAAATGCAGAGTCTTCTGAACACCTTGAGCAGCAATCTTCGAATGTTTGGCATGCGATTCGCCCTTGCTGTCAAATGTAAGATGACTGTACAGGACTGGACTACATCGACACCTAGCTTAAAGATAGGCAGGAGTGAAGTGGTAGGATGTGTTGACCACTTGTGTTGGTTGGGAAGCTGCATCAACCTCAACGGGTTGGTCGTTGACGGAATCTCAGCATGTATATAAAGGTCACTGTGACTAGTTAACCAACTGAGTTTCCACACAGAACTTTGCACAGAAGTTTAGCAGTTCAACCGACTAGCCACACAATCTAACACAAAAGCAGAGAAAAGAAAGAAAGGAAGAATAAAGATTCAAGAAAGAACCAATGTAAGCAGAAATGTACAAGATAAAGAATAGTAATATAGAAAAACCTGGAGGTTTGGTGGATATAAGAGGTCAAAAAGATTGAATGTTTCTGCCCCATTGACAACGATTTTGAATCATATTGGCTGTTGGCACTTAGTATCCTAACAACCCTAACCAGCCTAGCGGTCTACGCCTCCGTAAGTGGCTGGTTCAAACCGATTGTCAAAGACATCATGAATTGATGCCAGATGTAGTGCATTTTGTTAGAGTCGAAGTATTACATCAAAAATGAACAAATTAAATATAATTCCACAAAATTTTGATGGTTTACTGCCAGAAAAACTTGTTTCAAGATTTCGAATGTGCCACATTGAACTTTCAGACTTGGATTGTATTCAAATTTGGAGTTAAATTTAGAGGCATAAAGTGGTGACTTTTTAAAATATTACAACATCTTTCTGTTTACTCATATTTGCTCATAGTGGAAGTGTGGGTAGTTGTTACTTCCCGGCTGCCCACACCGTGGAAGTTGATTGATTCTTCGGGTACCTGAAACAGAAAGAGGGTTAGTGTTGCGTGACCGCAGAGCCCAGGGGACAACTGCTTGAGGCCGGTCACACACGGCCTGTATGAACTGGTTTCTGGGATTGGTTCTGTATTAGTAAACTTACCGCCGGTTACGGACCACCGCAGGTGGGGTAAGTCGGGATGTACAATTTTTTTGGGTCGACCTTTTCTAACCCCCTTTTTCCGGAGTGGAGAGACAGCATAGCTGGCTGGCATGCTGGTCATCTGAGGCAAACATCCCCTTCCTGCTGTTACATATCTGTTCCCTAGCAGTACGACTTCGCCCTCAGACCCCCAGCATAGTGTAGGAAAGATTCTTACACAATGCCGGTAACTGCTTTTAGTCTAATCGCTATCCTAACAACCTTCCTGGCATGGTAGGACCTGCAGGAACATTGGTTCCAGCCAGTGCAGCCTGTTGGGTCATCGCGATGTGCAAGCCCGACTACCACGTCAAGGTAGCAGCTATCGGTCGGGACATTTGCTCATAACCATCACACAGGAGGAGGAGGGGTTTTGGCTCATTGCCAAATGCATGGAAATACAAGTGGTTGTTGAGCTAACATTCACTGTATCTAGTGCGTCTCGATGATAAATATATATGACATGCATAGTAAGTTCGAAGTATAACGCTTAACACTATCTCTGTTACATAGAACGCGGGCTAGCCGAATAGGGTGTCGTTGAGTTTTTGTACTCAGTTGTGTGCGAGCGAGTATATAATCTTTTATTCTAATGACTTCTAGTTCTCTACCTGATAAGATGTAAGGAAGCGGAGAGTTGGGTAAATAAAGAGAGTGATGTGAGAGTCAGACAATATGGCTTTAGTCCCATTTCTCACATGAGTTCAGGTGTATCTGTCGACTACAATGGTAACGAGCTAGCTGATTCAGTGGAACACTACTTGCCTACCTTACTGACAACCTTTAATACCCTTCATAACGTAATAGGACACAGTCGTTTTTGAGTAGCCGAAGAAAGACTAAGGAGGGGGTAATAAGGAATATTAGATAAGATGGAACAGTTACCGAACTGTAAAAGTAGAGGTTGAGTGATACTTACCTGATTGTCTTAACTTCTTAATGTAGATAGTTAGCTGAAACATTTTCGTAGAAACCGACAAGATGTGGAGTGACCTGGGAAGGGCAGTGAAAAGAACTATTCCAAGGTTTGTATTTAGGGCTTGATTTAGCTTCTCGTGAACGAACCAGTTCGTGTAGATCACGTTTATGATTCGAGGTGAAGTTAACTATCTGACATTTGGAGGGGACATGAGATCCTTCAAGGTGATTGCAGATACGCCTTGCTGACTGACTGGTGAGTGCCGACTAGCACGAAACCTAGGTGAGGAGGAGCTTCCTGCCGATTGCCTCCAACTATCTAACGCCAACGTTGATATCTTGTATGTACAGTCGATCAATTGAAAGGCGTCATAAAGTGAATGGTGGCATATCTATTTTCTTACAGGTTCTAAAATATCAGCTAATCATTTCGTAGCTGAATGGTATGAGGAGTCTGACGTGTTTAGAAGCTGTTCAATTTGGGGACAGTTAGATCGAGATCGGTCAGATCATCATCGTATGGAACAAAATATATTTCTTCCGAAAGAAGCAAGTGTCATGTAAGAAGAGAGAAAAAAAGAGGAAGATGAGGAGAGAGAGAGGACAACACTTTGAGGGACACCGGTTTCAGTAAGCCAGGCAGAGGAAGATTTGCCTTCACGTACTGTTTACTGCATTCTTCCGGAGAAATAAGAATGCAACCAGTTAACACTGACTGATTGGTTTCAACATAGAACTATGAACAATTGTGCAACAGTTCAAGTTGCCACACTCCCTCCTTGTAGCACACAAAGCAAGAGAAGAGAGTAAATAGAGATAATAAACAGAAATATGAGGCAAAAAGAATAGTAATAACGAAGAACAATAGAATTTTACTGGATATTATAAATCAAAAAGAGCGGATGCATCTGCGCCAGCCATCGAGAACGATTTTGAGCCAATCATATCATCAATTGTCTCCAGTCTCCATTGGTTTTTACCATCCCGAAGACCCCGACCAGTCAGTCAGGAAGTCTACACCTTCCTACGTGGCTTAAACTAGCTGTTATGGATTTCGCTGACTGATGAAGACATGTTTTAGTCTGACCACCACCAGCTCTTTTCCAAACTAATTCTGTATCCGCTAATATTTCCCGCGGAGGGAGGTGATGATCAAGAATGCGTAACACATGTTCTAACCATCTCAATCGGTGTAGTGACTTCACAGTCTCGTCGATTGATTTCCCCTCCTTCCCTAGCACTCGACGCCTAACCTTATTATTGCTCACCTCATTATACCACTTAACATATAGGAGAGATAGAACGCAGACATCTATGATCAGACACAGCTAGCTAGCCTTTTCATGTCTTCCACTTTCTATGGCTAGGTCTCACTGCCATAAAGGAGGACAGAGTGGACTGTTGAGCAATACACATGCCCTTTGGTCAATAGTCGGATATCACGTCTACGCGAGAGATGACGTAGGTTGGCAGGTAAACGCCAAACGAGCCTTCTGTATGCTTTGGCTGAGATTGCATCAGCGACCAACCCGTTGGCGATCCAGTTAACAGCCAGCTCACCATTCGGTTTGTGTCAAGGAAAGCTTATTTAACAAAAAGATATCTGGGTACATATATACGTGTATATTTTTTGTATTTGATTGTTTTTTTCTTCTTATTTTAGAATAATAAACCTCTGTTGACAAAAGCTGATAACAGTAAATTCGCTTTGCTAGGCCAAATGTTTCTATGCGAAGGGAAACCTGGACCGGTAAGTGAAATAACAAAACAAAAGTGTTTACTTCTTTTTAACTTTATTAGTCATTTAATTGGTGGATGGTGACTAGCATTGGAATCCAGGATAAAGCGCATTTCGTCCTATTTGGGACTCGTCAGTTGGATGTACATGCATTTCTCAGTGAATGGTGATGTTCCCACTGGGGATCGAACCCAGTGCCCATAGTTTCAAACGCCAAAGTGTTATCCACTAGACCACTTGGGCCACGAGAGCCACCTCTTGTGTAACGGGTCATAATAATTTAATTGAAACTATGGGCACTGGGTTCGAGCCTCAGTGGGAACATCATCACTCATTGGGGGATGCAGGTACATCCAGCTGGCGGATGACTCCCAAATAGGACGAAATGCGCTTTATCCTGGATTCCACTGCTAGTCACCATCCACCAATTAAATACTAATTAAATGCCCAGACATCGTCGAAGCATCTGCACAAGAAGCCGACATGTCAACCTGAGACCGAGCACTTCGGTCCAATCAATCAATCGACGGGAAAATCTAAAATTCAATTAAATTTATTAGTCTTTGTTTACTTATCAGCAGAATATTGTCTAAATGCATCTCTTTCTGTATACTGTATACCTTGTCCTTCATCAAACAAGGGATTAGATGCATGATACTGGTTACTTATTAAGTATCTAGTGTCCAATCAAAGCATTCAGCACACTCCTCATATTATTATTGTTACTAATTATTGTCCCGTTGGGTTACTAGTGGAACAAAATAGAGGCCTTCGGCAGCACGTTTCCACTTTGTTCTATTTTCTGTTGTCCTCTTTAGCTGGTCCCACGATTGCGCATAATCTCTCATCCTCTCCTCGCCAAACTATCCCCTACATATCACCCTTGGATCTGCGCCCAACTGGTCGTTTCCTCAGCGTATGTCTGACCCATCTCCATTTTCTTCCGATATATTTGTTGAGAAATGGTTTCTTGGTTAGTTTGTTCTCATAGTTCCTCGTTGGTAATTCTTTCTGGCCGACTGGCAATCTAATCTTTAGTATGGAGTTACAGGAGGCAGCTGTGGTGGTTGATCTTTAGTCTGGGAACAAATCAATCAGAACTGGCCAACGTAAGCCATCGATATCCAGTCTGGAAATAAGCCAATCAGAGTAGGCCTCCGTAAAATAGCTTCCAGTATTTTTGATTGGACAGTAGTAACTAGTGTGACGTGTCTAGTCCTTTCTTCGGTGTAGACTGAATTCTATCAGTCAGTCAGGTTTGTAATGTGGTCACCATTCTAGGTAGCTCGACATCACGGTGCACATTGATTTGATGATAATAGATGGTTGATCATGAATACAGACTGATTTTTTTTTATTACAACTTGATTCCACACCGTATTTTTTGGTACAGGTATGGAATTTTCAGCATGTGATATCGGTAGCCCAAATTTTGCAGGCCGACCATAGATATCAGGTGTGCGTCGGCAGGGGATCGAACCCCGGACCATGTGCATGGTCGGCGAGAGTCCTAACCACCGGCGCACATATCCTTGATGATATTTTGATTCATGAAGTATTGCGTAAGGCATACTTTTCGGTTGTGTGTTCTTGTTTAAGTAGTGCGGGCTGGGGAACAATTGGTAGGTTGTCGTATAGTGTCGTTGTTGTTGTTGCCATAGTGAAGCGGTATTCGTGATCAGTGCGTCTGTGCGTCACTAACTCGGCATTCCTATTTCAACCTCAGCGTATTGCAAATCACAATACACAGACACACTCTCAACTGTTCACTCTACACTCAGGCTCTATCGAAAGGCGTAGACAATCAGTGCTGTATCATCGCTTGAATATTTTGGTGGCTATCTCCTCCGAAAACGTGGTGGCTCCCACTTCCCTGGCAACCTTACTTCCCGTTTCACTTTTTAATCATTATTATCATTATTTCTCTCTGAATGTTTTGTATTTATTATTTACCACACACATGCACACATGCACTCACAGGTCATTGAACTGATTGTTTCTGGTCGACTTAAAGACGGGAAATTCGATGCAATGATTCGTGAAGCTTTACATGCTAGATATAGTAATGCAAAGAATCCTGTTGGTTTGGGTGGAGTTATTGTACAAGAGAAAGGCAAATCATTTTATCATGTCCTTGTAAGTGTAATATTTTAAACCCCCCCTCTTTTTCTACGTATATGTATATATATTTATTTGGTTGGAGACTTTCATCATGGGCTGACACCTGTCTGTCTATCTGCCTGTTTTCGACATAGAACTTTGCACCGATGTGCCGCAGTTCGAGTCGCCACACTTCCTCCGTGTAGCACACAAAACAAGAGAAGAAAGTAGAAGAAATGCATAATATAGACAGTAAACAGAGGTGTGAGACAAAGGAATAGTAATAACGAAGAACAATATAGTTTCATTGGGCATTTTAAGTCACAAGGAGTGGATGCATCTGCGCCAGCCATTGACAACGATTTTGAGCCATGTCACCAATTGTTTCCAACCATTGGTTTCTACCATCCCGAGGACCCCAACCAGGAAGTCTACATCTTCCTACCTGGCTGGCTTAAATTAACTGTTGCCATGTTTTGGTTTGACCGTCGCTAGCTCTTTTCCAGGCTGACCCTATGTCAGTCAGCTAACATTGCCCATTGTCGAGGAAGGCGATGACTAGGCATACGTAAGACAAACCTAACCTAACCATCTCAGTCGATGTAATTTCACAGCCTCGTCTATTGATTTCCCCTCCTTACCTAGCACTCGACCTATGCCTAACCTCAATATTTCTCACCTTATTATACCACTTCACGCGGGAGATGGAACGCAGACACCTATGATCAAAGACAGCTAATCTTTTCATGTCTTCCGCTCTCAATGGCCAGGTCTCACAGCCATAAAGGAGGACGGAGCGGACTGATGAGCAGCAGATACGCCCTTTGGTTGACAGTCATCCGGATATCACGTCTACGCCAGATACGGCGTAAACAGGCATATTGGAAACTAGCCCTCTGTATCCATGCTGAGATTTCGTCAGAGATCAACCCGTTGGCGTTTGCTGATGGTACTTCTCAAGTAAGTGAAGCGGTCAATGTCCTCTACCACTTCACTTCCTATTTCTAATCTAGGGGTCGAAGTAGTCCAATCCTGCAGTCAGCATCATCTTACATTTTACAGGGGCGAATCGCATGCCAAACATTCGAAGATTGCTGCTCAAGGTGTTCAGAAAACTGTGCATTTTTTCAGCGTCCTCGCCTAGAAGGACTATGTCGCCTGCATATTCTAAGTCAACGAGATTATTCCCTGGTAGCAAGTCAATCCCTGAGTCGTTGAAGTGTGTTAGGGTTAAGTCCATTACTACGTCTATGATGAAGTTGAATAGGAATGGGGATAATGGGCATCCTTGACGGACGCCACTAGTCGTCACCACTTCAGATGACAACTCGCCGTAAGCCCTCACCTGGCTGCGTGAGTACGAGTAGAGTGGTTTAATCAGTGCAATGTATTTTCTCGGCATTCCCTTTACAGCCGAATATCGCCAGAGTACCTCTCGGTCGACAGAATTGAATGCCGCCTTTAGGTCAAGAAATATAATGATTGTTGGACGCCGGTAGGAATGCCTATGTTCTAGAATCTGTCGAATTGTGAAGATATGATGATCAATACACCCTCTACCTGGTCTAAAACCTGCCTGGTACCATTTAGAGAATCATTGAAAAACCAGTTGAGAGTACTGGACAGCTATTTCGTCGCCCTAGTTTGGGAATCTGGTTCAGCAGGGGTTCGAACCCAGGACCTTCTAGTTACAAATCATCAGCCACTGTGACCCGATCCAAAGGCGCCAGTCCATGAATTCTAAATTTCGCCAATTCATGCATGACATAGCATGACCAATTCGCAATGTCTTCTTCGATGAGTTACTGCCTCACCTTCAACCTGTTGCACCCTACTGGTCATGGCTTCCCCTGTAGAACCCCAGGAAACTGCCTACCTGAATATAGGGCCAGTCGCTAGTGAGCATCAGATCGACTTTCAAGTATTGGTTTTGGTAGGGATTTTGTTTGATTGGTAGGAGGATTTCATCATGAGCTGAAATCAGTTATAGTACCATTGGGAAGCCTACCAAGGGAGTACTGGACAGCTGTTTCATCCTAGCGCTTGGGGCTCTTCATCAGTACGCACCCGCCACAGGGGTTCGAATCCAGGACCTCACCTTACAAGGTGAGCTTGTAGACCAACCAATATGCGTCGGTGGCACAGTGGTTAGGACTCTCGCCGACCATGCACATGGTGCGGGGTTCGATCCCCTGCCGGCGCACACCCGATATCTATGGTCGGCCTGTAAATTTGGGCTACCGATATCCATGCTGAAAATTCCATACTTGTACTGAAAATACGGTGTGGAATCAAGCTGTAATCAAAATAAATAAAAAAACAAAAATCAGACAAAATCCCTACAAAAGCCAATACTTGAAAAAACATTTGTTTATTGTGAAAACACGAAACATGGTACAATATAGACACACCAGGAAGATGCGCCACACAATAATATTGATAATAAAACATGTAAAAAAGAAAAATAGGTAGCGAATCAATAAAGAACTTTATCTGCGGGGGAAGCAGTTATATTTAACAAGACCAAACAAAATTTGTCAGTTATTGTCAGAAAGGGAAGAGAGAAGGAAATTGCAGCACGTTCGCTATTAGTGATTGCGATTCTTGGCTATATCATCAGACGATAACGTTTCCAGCCAGTGATTTGAGCTGTCTCTCAGATTCCAATCAAGGAGTTGTGACTCACCAATCAATGCGCTAACCTACCGAAAAATATCCTTTATCTCTTGGACGCCACGTCATGGGGTCGTCACTTCTCCGCTTTTTCCATCCTGTCCCACGAATAGAGAACAGAGACCGGTATGGAGGCTTGACTTTGGAAAAGCCTATGACAGTGTCATTCGAGAAGTAGTAAATTGGGGACTGCCTCAACAATATAGAGTGCAGTGACAGAAACATTAATGAACCCCATTCAGGAGCGATTTGGTGGTGTCACATGTTAAGTGTCTTACAATGAAATAGGTCACTGAAAGTTCTCGAGGTAAAGACAAGATAAAGGTAAAGCTGTCAACTATCACCGACGATCTTCCCGATTGTAGTAGACAAGTTCATGCGACAGTTAGTGGGGAGTGAAAAGAAAACTGCACGATGAACCGACAAAGAGGCTGTAGATGATTTAGATTTCGCGACTGTTTAATGCGTCATACTGCACAAACTCCGGAGACTTACAAGTAAAGGTCGGCAGCAAACGCAAGATTTCAGAAGAACTTGAAGAAAGCGGAGGTGGTGAGGGTATCCGACCAACAAAATAGACCAGTCATCATCATTGTCAGCGAGGGAGAAAGATCTAAAGATATTCGTCTCATTCCCTCGTTTTGGCAGCACCGTTTCATCAACTACAAGTAGCTGACTGGCCGGTTTCAACATAGAACTTTGCACAGATGTGCAGCAGTCCAAGTTGCCACACTCAATGTAGCCCACAAAGCAAGAGAAGGGAGTAAAGAGAGTTTCAAAAGAAAGAGACATAATAAACCGAGATACGGGGCAAACAGAATAGTAATATGGAAAAACGATAGAGTACTTTAATTGGATATAACGAATCACAAAGAGTGAATCCATCTGCTCCATCCTTTGAGAACGATTTTGAGCCATGTCACCAATTATCTCCAGCCTTCATTGGTTTTTACTATCCTGAAGACCCCAGCCAGGAAGTCTACACCTCCCTACGTGGCCGGCTTAAACTAATTGTTATGGATTTCATTGACTGGTGAAGTCATGTTTCGGTTTGACCACCACTAGGTCTTTTCCACTAGAAGCGGCACGAATGACGATGTCCAATCTCTAGCTACGATCGGATCAGGTAAGTGAGATAGGTGTCCATTACTATGAAATCACTTTGGAGATCCATAGAGTTGTTCAACATGGCGAACAAGGTTCGAATTCTCATTACTTATGTCAAGTCATCGCATCCATATGATTCGATGAATTGGTTCACGCGTTTCTAGAAGTACTAACAACTGTTGACAGCAAACTTCCATCAACAGCCTCCTTAGCTAGATACTGAAGATCCGTGACAAGGAGATCCGGAAGGTAGTGAATGAGCCAAGAACCTACTCAGCGAGAAATACGTAAAATAAAGTAGAGATTAATTGGACACACGTTGAGGAGCCTATTGAGCGGCATCATACTACAAGCCCTCGAGTGGAATGCGAATGTGAACTATGGTTTGGGAGTCCGAGCTCGGCAAAGATCGTATGAAGTGAGTTGAAACTGATTGCAGTTCCGAAAGTGTATATTCAAGTTGCTGCTGCTTAAAAGCTTGTAGTTGGACCTGGGTTGTGCGGTTGCATGCTGTTGCTTGTTTGCGGTTTTGGTTACAATCAGAATTTGTGTTCGGCTAGGTGTAATAGTGGCTGTGCAGCCTTTCAGCTCCGTATCGGTGTAAACGGGCACTGATGGAGTTGGGTGAGATTATCTTTCTTGCTATCTGTTGACATCCTTCCGGATACCTTTAACTGTGTGTCAGGAGCAGATGGTATCTTTACTTTGAACAAATATGAGTGTTCAACGCAGGCTTTCTTGCTTATAAATTCTTTCATGGAATAATCAAAATAGAACTTCGGTTCTATTTTCTTGGTTTTTGGATCCTAAGTAATGGTGAAGAGTGATAGACGGGGACACATTTGTATGGAGGTGTTAGAGGTGAAATTCTGGGGTCCTCGCGAGATAAACTACAGCGAAAGCGCTTGTCAAGGGTGTTTTCAGTGATCAGAAGCGAAAGTCAGAGTTTCGAAGACAATCAGTGACCATAAACTGTACCAACTGTCGACCCGCGATGCTTCTGTAGTTGACACTGCGGGCAGTCCCTAGGAAACTTTTGAGTCTTTGAGTTCTGGGGAAATTATGGTTGTAGAGCTGAAATCTAAAGGAACTGACGGGAAGGCATCACCAGGAGTGTGGCCTTTAGTTGCGGAGGACCGACTATTGGTTGGAACGTAAGCGGAGACTGTGAAAAACATCGATGGGCAATGCAGGCCTTCCTTCTTCTAACAGACCTTTTCGGAAGGACTGCACACATACAACTACCTTCTGGGCTTCAGTCAAGAAGTGATTTTTCTGCCCTAACACTCAATGCTTTCCCTACACCTGCTAGTCCTCGTGAACTAGTTAGCTGGAGAATCTCCTGACACCCGTAAGGTGAATTTCGAAGATTCACCTTGTTGACCAGGTGGGGTTGAGTGAATAACCACACCCGGGTCTTGTATGCGTGTCTCCGAAACACAACGTCCATCAATAGTTGGAGATGGCTGAGTTCTGGTTAGTGATGCCTGTTGTCCGACTTAGCAGAGGGGCTTGACGTTAAATACACCAATATGAAGTTGGCGGCATGGTTTTAAGAGACAATTGCGGGGTGTTTTTCTGGTTCTCGGCGCTGTTTATGATCTGACTAGTCTGCAGAATAGTATTAACAGTAGGAGGAAAATAAGGTGATGAGGGCGACGTGGATAAAGGCAAATGATGTTCAGGAGGGCCTCGTGTGCTTTCGGAAGTTTTTGGGAGAGAACCAACTGTAGTGGAGATGTTTTGTTGTGCCCCCACCCTTCTTATGTCTCACTCGGAGTGCAAGAAACGCAAATTAATATTATTCGCCTATTTTACTCTTACCTTAGTGACATATTTTTTTTTTTTTTTTTTTAAATTTTTTATTCTCATTAAAGCCGGAATTCGCTCAGGAACCTCTTGACTCAGGGGATAAAGTTCGTAATTGGATTAAAATGTTTGAAATGGATTCTCCTGTCATCTCAGTTGGCATAGCAGTATCACATGATCCGGTAAGTGTATTGTTTTAAACTGTGACACCAAAATAAAAGACAAATTCACCAGTGAAGAAAATTTTCTTTATCGACGAAATCATCTTCAGAGGCTGTACAGTCGTATTTATACTTACAAAAAAATATAAAGTGGTCTATTATTGAGTAATAGGGGGTGACATAATTGATATAATTACTCGGAAGTGACTTTAGAAGTGAAAATTAAAAGTTGTAAATGTGTGTTTATAAATTCACCTGCTTGTGTGGAGCTAGTTATATTGACCACTCGCAAAAAGCGTACACTTTCCAAACGCATCTGTGAACATTATCCGGAATCGTTAGCAAAAGGACAATGAAAGACAATTACTAGCTCAATTCTCGAGTATTTGGTGAACTCAGGCGACGTAGCTCCACCAGAGTCGTATTTCAAGATCATCTACAAAGTGAAGCCAAATGGTACGAAGGGCGTCAGGTTTCGGCTTTTGTGTATGGTGGAGGCGCTGGCAATTCATCAATACAACCCTGAACTCTGAATACAGGAAAAGTTTGTCCAGTCTCTTATTCTACCTTGGTCTTAACCTTCTCACTAATCGTTCCCTGTAAAAAAATTTAGATTTTTTTTGTAATTTTTAATTTTACTTTTAGTTTGCTTTTGCTTTAATAATTAATTCACTATTATCACTCTCATATGTTCCTTTTGTACATTTTCACACCCTCTTCACACTTGTTAAATTGACACTCAACTACCACCTTTATTCTCACTCAATAGCAATTTTAACCTTATCGAATTTCTATCTTTGTGCCGTTGGGTACCACGTAATTTACAACTTCTAATTTTCACTTCTAAAGCCACTTCTGAGTAATTATACCAATTATGTCGCCCCCTATTACTCAATAATAGACCACTATATATTTTTGGTAAATAGAAATATGACTGTACAGCCTGTGAAGATAATTTTGTCGATAAAGAAAATTTTCTTCGCTGAATTTTTCTTTTCTTTTCTTCCTGACTCAATGGGTATTTTCGGTGATGTGACACCAAATTTTTCCTTACGAAAGAAAGTGCTTTTTCGGTCAAATCTAGTATTCAAAACATCTGGGGTACTTAAGTGATTAGGAAACAGTTTTATTTTCCACCGGGGCTCTTACCCCAGGACCTTCAAGTTAAACGGGAAACTCGTAGACCATTCAGCCACTGGGACCTACGCGACCCACCCCTCCGCACACCTCTTGAAATGCTCCCATATGACCGGGCGTCTTACATAGCCTCTCCTGAGGAAGTCCTACTCACTGCCTTCACGTGGCGGAGGTGTTTTTCACCAAAGTAAGAGGGCGAAAGCGGATGCCCGGCGCTCTTCACCGGGTTGACTGTCCATTGGATGACAGTCTAGGGGAGATGGTTAAACCCTGATTCCAAACCTCCAACGACTGGCGTATGAAGCTCACTGGAGCTCACCGGCAGACGTATGGACAAAGGGCTTGTTGGATGTCCTGGATGTCTGGCCCCATTCCAAAAGGCGTATGAACCGAACTGCGGTCACCGGCTGCCGATGGATAGTGGACTCCCTACCCCACTCCTACTGCCTTGTAGGTCACACTTGATTGTGTAAAGGCTAGAGCTGCACTCTCAAACAAAAGGCCGAGCGATTGTGGGGACATCACTCGTACCAAATTCCCATGAAACTTCATGAACTCTCAGTACAGTCAAGGTTGATATGGAGTGCCTGTTGCTACAAACCGTCTATGGAATCCGTCTGTGGAACAAGAATTGGATAACCCTGTCGCAAAGCCTTGCATCAGATCGCCGCGCCTGGGTAGCGATGATTCGAGATGTTCACGAAGCCGGCTCATCCTCCCGTAGGAGATAGCCGTAGTAAATTAAATTAATAAATTAAATAATTAACCTACGCGATTCACTGGCCAACCCATGAATCCTAACTTCTATCAAATCGTGATTTTTAGTGCGACTGGCACCAGTCATCAATGTCATCACTGGCGAGTATTTCGTCTCACCCTAGCTCGACCTGTGGGCAGTCGCTAGCGAGTTTTATTTTGTTTCAGCATGCCGATCTGTCTTTGCATGTGTATAGAAGTAAGTGATGAAATTAAGGTTGAGGATCAAGTAATTTGGGTCGTAGTTTTTTAAGGTTCGATTCTACTGTGTATCTATTAATCAAGAGACATATGGGCTGGTGCAATAGACCATAATTAGGTCTAAACACTGGTCTCACACCTCTGTTTACTGTCTATATTATGCATTTCTCTTACTTTCTTCTCTTCCTTTGTGTGCTACATGGAGGGAGTGTGGCGACTTGAACTGCCGCACATATGTGCAAATTTCTATGTCGAAAACCGACCTACCGAAGCGGTTAAAGGCTTAACTCGCGTTACACTTCCTGATTATCTGAACTAGAGACAGTTAGTTAGTTTCCGTGTAAATTAACTTTTTTCATTTCGGAATAAATCATCCTACTATGTAATATTTATTACTATTATTATTTAGATTTCCCCGTCGATTGAATTGGACCGAAGTGCTCGGTCTCAGGTTTCCAAATTGGCTCCTTGTGCAGATCCTTCGACGGTGTCTGGTCATGTTACTTGAAATCAATTGGTGGATAGTGACTAGCCGCAGTGGAATCCACTAGGATGCGTATTTCATCCTACTTGGGACTCGTCATCTGGGTGTACCCATGACGGGAAAATCTAATTCGAATCAAATAATTAGTGTGACTCGTTGCACAAGAAAGAGGTGGCTGTAGTGGCCCAGCTGGTCTAGGGGATAACGCTTTGGTGTTTGGAATGATGGGCACTGAGTTCGAGCCTCGGGGGGGGGCAACACCACCACTCACTCACTCACTGAGGAATGCAAGTACATCCAGATGACGAGTACCAAGTAATTGTAATAGCCTCTGCTGTGTTTAGAGTATTCGGTATCTATCTAGACGCCTTTGGCAATTTATTTGGTACTCGGTAGTGTTAGTTTTATGACTTGTTTGGATCAGGTGATGTTGATGTGGGAATATAGTACGCGTTTATATCTAGTCGCATCGGTAGGTGTTCTTGAAGACGAAAATATATAAACTGCATAGAGGAGAGGAACAGTTGAATTGATGGATGGAAGTAATATTTCAATAGGTCTAACTAAATTTAACATTCAACTGTTGGTTTGTAGGAATTTGATTGATTGGTTACAGGATTTCATCATGAGCTGACATTTGGTTAGAGAACCATTGGAACCTGCCAGGGAGTACTGCCAGACAGCTCTTTCGTCCCTGTTTGGGACTCTTCAGCAGTACACACCCACCACAGGGGTTCGAACCCAGGACCTTCTGGTTACAAGGCGAGCTCGTAGACCATTCATCAGCCACTGGGACTCGACCCAATGGCCATCCCATGAATTCTAACTTCTGCAAATTCAGGACATAGCGTGACCACTAGCGCATGTCTTCGGCGAGTATTTGTCCTCACATCCGACCTGCTGCACTCTACTGGTCACGACTTCTCACTAGAACCCCGGTGGGTACGTACTGATGAAGAGTCCCACACTAGGACGAAACAGCTGTCCAGTACTCCCTATGGCTGGTTTTCCAATGGTTCTCTAACCAATGTCAGCTCATGATGAAATCCTGTAAATTTAACATTGTTGGTATTGTTGTTTAACTGCTATGGATCGTTAACTATAGAACATGATGAAGAAGAAGAAGGAGTTATCCAAAGGTATTACATTCTCTATTCACTAACCCTCAGTCTTTAAATATCTCAGTCAGTAATGAGCATCTCTGATCATATTTTTTCTTTTTTTTGATTAATCAGTTTTTTGTGTTTTTGTCTCTACAGCATCAACTTGGTCTACGATTAGAGCACTTTCATTGTTTCAATCAAGATCAGACCAATTGTGGTCATTGTCATTTTGATACACACGGTCCAACGGTCGCCTATCGGGCATATTTTGCCTTAGCTGAGAAATTAATACGGATAGATCAACCGAAGAGAGGATGTTAGATGGAGTGGAAGTGTCTAGTTTTGTGTTTTTATACAGGTATAAATATATATATGTTGTGTGCAATTGGACAACAGGTGTATGTATTTGTGTACACCCTACTGTGATCGATCTCTTGATCTGGATAATTTAGTGTTTTGATCGCCTTTTTCTCTTTTTTTTACTTGATCCTAGTTTCTTTCTTAAATGATAATCAATATTTGTTCTAGTGATGTGTATGGAATTAGTTTATGTACTTGCTTATTTACGTATGACAAATGAATATTTATTAAAAAAGGACGTTGTTCACTGTTGTTATTGTTATTCCCTTGGGTTCAGCAGCACATCTCCGTTTCACTGTGGTATGTACTGGCTTTTATTCTGGCTGCCTTATAGGCGCTGTCATTTCCTCCTGACGCCGATCTCGTCCTTGTCATCCCCTGACGTACACCCAACTCATCGTTTCCCATATGGATTCCACTCGAGAGTGTCTATCTAGGATTTGATTTCACTCAGTAGTGGTCTCCTCAACGTGAATCCTATCCATCTCGATGTTCTCTTGCGTATTCTTTGGGTGATAAGTTCTTGGTTGGTTCATCTCCAGAGTTCGTTGTTGCTAATTCTTTCTAGCTGGCCGGCCATCTGATCTTCCGTATATGGAGCCAGCGAAGAAGGCGGTTTTTCGTGACGCACGTGTCAAGTTTGTTAACCACATAATAAAATCACTGATATGGCGTTAATGTTGAAAAATCCGTATCTTCTTCTTTATTTTTGAGTACATTTGGTTTCCACACTGATGATTTTAGATTGATGAGGGGTCTGTCTTCCTTTTTGTGGTCGCGGTGCCACCTTCACCTGAAAAGACACTATCTAGATAAGTGAGAGAAGTGACATAATTCAAATTTATCCCTTTTGGTGATAGTGGTTGGTTGGTTAAGTAACTCCATCAGCTATCTCTTCTCGTCTCGTTAACGATCCCACGCCGGAAATTCACTGTAATTGCTACAGAAACTTCAGAAAAATATGAAATGGTCGTAGAAAATGTCAACAAATACAGTTTGGATACTAATGTCAGTTGGTAATACTACCTAGCTATTTGCATATTTGGAATTTTATTATTATTATTGTTCCTTTGGGCTCCGAGTTGAACATAGGCCTTCAATGGCACATCTTCACCTCGTCCTATATTCTGCGGTCCTCTTTAGCTGATCCCACGAGTGCCCATAGTCTCTGTTCTCTCCATCGCATGATCTCCTCTATGTCACTCTCGGTCAAACACCCAACTGATCGTTTGCTGTTGGGGTTTCACTCGAGAGATGGCTTGCATTGAGTGCGATGTCATTCGCTGGTTTCATCAGTGTGTGTCCAATGCACCCCCATTTACTTCGGGATATTCATTGAGCAATAAGTTCTTGATTGGTTTATTCCCATAGTTTTTTGTTATTGATTCTCTCTAGCCATTCGACTTTCAATATGGAACTAGGGAAATGAGCAGCTGTTGATAAAAGTCTTCAGTAGCCTGTTTTGAATGCTTTCCGTGACGTGAACGTCAAGTTTTGACTTGACATTGGGGTTGAAAATCCGAATATATTGTTCTTTATTTTCAGTGGAGAAAATTTCCAAACAATATATAAGGAAGCAGAACGGTAAATTGTGAACCATTCCTATGTGATTGATAGTACTCAAGAAAAATGCTTATTATTAGAATTGGTAAGATTTAGGAATAGAAATATTGATCTTCAAGTATTGGTTTTGTAGGTATTTTGTTTGATTGCATGGAGGATTTCATTATGAGCTGACATCAGTTAGAGAACCACTGGAAAACCTGGGAGTATTGGACAGCTTTTTCCCCATCCTAGTTTGGGACTCTTCATCAGTATGCACCCACTAGCGACTGGCTCTATTCAGGTAGTTAACCTGGGGTTCTAGTGGGAAGCCGTGACCAGTAGGGTACAGCAGGTCGGGCGTGAGGACAAATACTCGCCGAAGACATTGGCTAGCGGTTGCGCTATATCGTGAATTGGCAGAAATTAGAATTCATGGGCTTATTGCATCGGGTCGCAATGGCTTGATGGTCTACGAGCTCGCTAGTCTTGTAACCAGAAGGTCCTGGGTTCGAACCCCTGTGGTGGTTGCGTACTGATTGAGAGTCTCAAAATAGGACGAAACAGCTGTCCAGTACTCCCAGATTTTCCAATGGTTCTCCAACTGATGTCAGCTCATAATGAAATCCTACATGCAATCAAATATTGCTCTCATTGAACAAAGGATATAACAAGTTCGTTTCTATTTCTTGGATTCTTATCAACATCTCACAACCTTAATTATAAGTTACAAAATGGTGTTTGCATATACTTGTATCACAGTGATACTGTATTATTAAGAGTATAAGCAAGATAATTACGAAACGGGATGTAAGTGGACAAATTATTCAGTGCTGAAAAGGCGTTAACTATTCTTATAATTGGAACAAAATCTTAGAAATACAAGGAGGTCGTATCATCCTGCAAATATGTTCTTTCTTTCCTGGAACCAAATTCAAAATTTCCAATGTACACAGTTTGAGGAGTGAAATTTCAACAAAGTTTCCTTCGGGAAACCAATTTATTCACATCAAAACATATGATCTGTTTGATACGCGTCTATGCATCGTCATCACTGAACATAGCATATAATGGCAGTCAAACCTCACCCTCAACTTCCTTCATCGACTTCGAAAAGGCGTTTGACAGACAGCGGTGACTGAGAAGTAATTTGGAAACTACTTCAACAGTACGGCGTGAAGTGCCTAAGTTTTTATCAACCTCATCCTACATCTGGCTATATGACAATGCCACGTGTCGGCTGATCTACAATAGAAAACTCAGTGAAGCTTTCGAAATGCATACGGGAGTAAGATAAGTTGGCTGTCTATTATCATTGACGATATTCTTAATTGTGGTGGACCGGATTAATCGTCAGGCTTAGCACAGGGAGTGACAAGACAGGAATACTTTGGACCACCGATAAGAAGACTCCAGAAGATCTGGATTATGTGCGAGGATGATTAATGTTTAGTGTCACACAAACTCGAAGACTTTCAGGCAGGCGAAAACCAACAAACTAGCTGAAGAGGCGAGGCAAGCAGCCGACACAGGACTCCAGGTGGACATAGAGAAAACGGAGGTGATGAAGATAACCAACCAACACCATCGACGGAAGAGATTAAACAGAGGTTACTTCCTACCTTCACTCATCTAGGAAGTATGGTTTCAACCACAGGCACTCGGAACGGATGAGGATGTCAAAGCTGGCCAGCCAGAATCGGAAAGTTTACATACTGCTTCATCACTCTGACATCAGTGTGCAAAATCTTCTGCACTCACTCAGCCAGCATAAACAGCAAGATTTGGATTTCAATCACCAGTGTCAAGACGGTCCTTCTATACGGGTCAAGAACTTCCATTGCGCGCCCGTCACGAAAAGGATTTCCAAGCGGCTACTACAGACTTTCATCAACAGCTGCTCCCCCTATTCCCTGGCACCATACTGAACATCAAATAGGCTTTCAGAAAGAATTAGTAACAAGAAACTCTAGCCGGGGATCAAACCAACCAAGAGTCGATTGCTCAACAAATATGTAGGAAAAAATGGAGATGGATGATTGATCAGGCATACGTTGAGGAGACATCAAGCCACCATTAGGCCATCGTTTAAGTGGAATCCCAATGGGAAACGACGAGTGAGTTGTCGGTGTGAGTGTGATATGGAGGAGATCGTGTGAGTTGGAGGAAGAGATGAGAGAGTTTGGACAATCATGGACCCAGCTGAAGAGGATGGCAGAAAATAGAAGAAAGCGGAGATATGTTGTTGAAACCCTGTGGTGCACTCGAAACCCGAAGGAACAATAATAATAATTGTGGTGCAATAAATGCTAATCAAGAAAGCAAATATATTTCCGCAAAACTATATACTACTGATTGTCTGACATGAATAGTAGTTGTTTGCCACACCATCCACATGAATTAGTAGTGGTGGCTAGCAAAATCGAAGGGATCTCAAAACCGGATGACCGGTTTTATATGAGTGCTATGGTATACAGCTATTCAGTTCAATAAATCAGCAGTGTGTGGTTTTACGACACTGGGTAGTGGTCGCGGTAAAATCACGAATTGGTAGAATCTGGAATTCATAGATTGGCCGTTGAATCGTGTTCCAGTTGGTGAATGATCAACAAGACTGCCTTGTAGCCAGTTGATCCTGGGTTCGAACCCTTGTGGTGTGCGTGTTTGTACTTCCAATGAGTCCTAAATTAATAATAATAATTTGCTTTATTCCAGAAACAGTACTAGTGGTATACAGTGTGGAATTTTCAGCACATATCTACAATATTTGCATCTAATTTTATCAAACATTTAAAAGGAGTATTTCAAAAAAATAAATATAAAGACAACAACAACGAAAAAACACAAAAATAATTTTTTTTAAATGCGAAAAAATACCAAGAAGTAGAAAGGAAAATAAACAGCACATAATAATATCTCAGTATTGGGCAGTGGAAGCTATGAAATGATTATGCATGGTGACAGTAAAGCTATAGTCATACAAGAAGTTATGAAATGATATTTAAGAATATTTATCGCCAAGCTGATTAGTTAATTTGGTTGAAACAACACTAAACAATCATAAAATAACATTTCAGGGTTGTTGTTTTGTTTTTTATTGTCAGGTCTAATGCAGTGTTTGTAGTGGTAGTGCGAGTAATCCTGCATAATACAAAATTTTTAAGATGGTGATGATGGCTTTCACAACCAAGATTGTCAGTTAATATTGGGGGTCGGAGAGTATGGTTTTAGACCATTTTTCGCATGTATTCAGATGCCTTTCAACTAATGTAGTGACGAGCTGACTGAGTTTTACACCACTAGTCCTACTAACTACCTTCAACATCCTTCTTAGGATGGTGTAGTCCTTTTTCAGTAACCAAGGAAAGACTAACGGGGAGCAGTAAAGTAGAATAGGTAAGATACAAGAGTTGACAAATTGTGAAAGTAGAGGTTGGGTGATTCCAGATTGTCTAAGTTTCTTAATGTAGTAGGTTAGACAGAACACTATCTTAGAAATCGTTAGGATATGAGATGTCCAAGGAAGGTCGGAAGATAGAACTAGACCGAGGTATTTTGCACTAGACCTAGTTTCGACTTGAGTCCCCTCAATGCAACAATCTTCATGAGTGCTTACTAGTGTTTGTAGATCTCGTTTATGCCTAAGGGAGAAGTCAATAGTCTGGCATTTTGAGGGATTCAGCATGAGGCCACTTAGTTTAGACCACTGACTGATGTCCGACAGGAAGCTATTTAATTTGAAACAGTCTGACTGAGACTTAATGGGAAACGATACAGCAGGTCATCTGCATATTTGACGAAGTTGATTTCGTCTGAAAGAGGTAAATCATGTAAGAAGAAGGAAAAGAGAAACGGAGAGAGAACAGCACCCTGAGGAACTCCAGCTTCAGCAAGCAAAGGAGAGAAAGATACACCATTATATACCGTGTACTGCATCCTATTAAAGAAGTGAGAGTGTAGCCAGTTGATAGCCCAGGGCTCAGTTTGTGTAAGACTAAGCTTGTTTAACAATAGGCCTGTAGGTACAGAGTCGAAAGCAGATGTATAATCAAGGAACGTACAACGGACATACTTGGCCCTTTTGTCTAAGGAGGATACAATGTTGTGATGAAACACAGCAGCAGCGTCCAAAGTACTTCTACCCTGTTTGTAAGCAAACTGCTTTGGATCGTTTGAGAAACTTAGGGAGGGAACAAGTTTTAGTAACAATAATTTCTCCATTAGTTTCAAAAAAGGAGAGGTAATAGCGATAGGTCTAAACGGCTGTGTGTATTGCTGTGTGCTGGTTTTCAATGTTTCTCTGGTTGTGATATCTGTCCGTGATCAAAATTGAAACAAATCAAGTTCTGATTAACTAACACTTAGAAATTGATTATACATAAATATTATAAACACGCATGTGAGTTTAAGGTCATACACTCTAAGAGCACTCCAGTACACATATAACATTGCGGTTATTATTAATTTTCACGACTTTTATGTGTGATTGACCTAATGGTACCATAATGCATATAAATAAATTTTTATAACTAGTGTAATGTATCTTGTCCTTTGTTTGTTTGTGTGGTGCAGACTGGATTCTATCAGTCAAGTTTGAAATGTGGTCATACACCATGCTAGGTGGCTCACTATCACGATGCACTTTGAATTGTTGATACTGGATGGTCGAGGGCATGCGGCCGGGGGAACCCTTGCGTGACCTAGGCTCCCTGTGCTAGTTAGGCACTCATCAGTCAGTTAGCAAGGCGTTTATTTGCAGTTACCTTGAAGGAATTCATGTTTCCTGTCTGAGATTCGAATCCCCGTCATCCATTGCTGACTGCAGTGAGAGATGCATTACCACCTACCATGGTGGCAACATTGAAAACTTGATTGATAGAATTCAGTCTGGATCAAACGAAGGAATGAATACTTATATATATCCAAACCAAGTTCACTTTTAACGGTTTGAAAAAATTTGGGCATTGGGTATATGATATTTATTATAATAAAGGTTTTTGTATTTCCCAATGAATGAAAAACAAACGATGTTGCTGCTTTTACTGACATTTCGCTATTTCCTGCTGCTAATAGCTTTATCAAAGTATTATTAAACCGGTATTTACAAAATCTCAGCATATGCATATATATCAAAGAGTTAAGAGGTAAGAAAGTATACTTAGGTCAAGTTTAAATGACATATTGAAAGTCAAAATAACAATGAAGATCACTAAACCAAATAACAAAGGTAATAGTACATCTGTTATGATATCAAAACATCAGACACTTCAAAGCAACCTTGTCCATATAAAAGACCAAATCTCTAAAGATTCTCTATCTAATTGTGTCTATAAAATCAAATGCATGCTTGGAGTGTGATGCGATATACATCGGACAAACATCGCCAGAGAGAAATCAAAATCAGAAGAAATGAATAGCGAAGAGCATCTGTTCGACCACCGAGAAATAAATCCAGTTGAACTAGAAAAGCTTGAAAAATCATCAACCATAGCTTGTCTACACGCTATAGAATCGGGCCACAAAATTGATTTTACACAATATTGAAATCATCATCCCCAAAAATTTCAGAAATCACAAAGAACGTCTAATATCAGAAGCACTTCATATCAAGTGGAATCCAAATAGCCTGAATAGGAATGATGGACTAAAACAGAATCTGACCTGGTTACAACAACTCCCTCCCCCATAAAGTGACAAAATCAACACGAATGTGATAAGCAAGTTCACTATGTAAACAAACATACACTACTTTTATAATTTTACACACCGATCAAATCCAACAATCCACACTTGATTTTGTTATCTTTACCAATTGACCAACTTGACAACTAAAAATACCCCCAGACAGACGAACGATGATCAAGTTAGTAAACTTTGTTTTGATACCATAACAGATGTACTATTACCTTTGTTATTTGGTTTAGTGATCTTCATTGTTATTTTGACTTTCAATATGTCATTTAAACTTGACCTAAGTATACTTTCTTACCTCTTAACTCTTTGATATATATGCATATGCTGAGATTTTGTAAATACCGGTTTAATAATACTTTGATAAAGCTATTAGCAGCAGGAAATAGCGAAATGTCAGTAAAAGCAGCAACATCGTTTGTTTTTCATTCATTGGGAAATACAAAAACCTTTATTATAATGAATGAATACTTACACTAAAGAGGAGGTCAGTCGTTAGCCCGAGCAGCTGAGTAGCAACGGGTCTCTGACTACAGGCTAAACTGGGTGACGTGGGTTTGAATCCCAGATAGGAGATACGAGTTCCTTCTAGGTTGCAGGTAAACGCCTTGCTCACCGACTGATGAGGGCCAACTAGCCCAAGACATAGGTCACGCAAAGCTTCCTACGTACCTATTACCTCGAACTATCTAATAACATTGATATTATATATTAATATTGTTGTTTCGGGTTCCGAGTGCAACATAGGGTTTCAACAACACATCTCCACTTTAATCTACTTTCTGCCATCCTCTTCAGCTGGGTCCATGATTGTCCAAACTCTCTCATCTCCTCCTCCAACTCACACGATCTCACCCATGTCACCCTCGCATCGATGACCCACTCATCGCTTCCCATTGGGATTCCACTCAAGCAGTGATAGCCTAATGATGGTGTGCTGTGTCATTCGACGGTCTCCTCAACGTATGCCTGATAAATCCATCTCCATGTTTTTCCCACATATTTGTTGAGTGATCGACTCTTGGTTGGTTTGATCCCCGGCTAGAGTTTCTTGTTACTAATTCTTTCTGAAAGGCCATTTGATGTTCAGTAGGGCGCCAGAGAATAGGGAGGGGGACAGCTGTTGATCATAGTGTGTAGTGGCCGGTTGGAAAGCCTTTTCATGATGGGCGCGCAGTGCACGTTCCTGAGTGGTATACAAGAGGTGATTGACGTCACATATGTGTTGAACAGAATCTGAATCTTGTTGTTTATGCTGGCTGAGTGAGTGAAGTGGAAGATTTCCAAACTGGTTTCAGGTTGATGAATGTGTATCTTGCCTTTCCGATGATCTCTGGCTGGCTGACTTTGACATCTTCATCCATTCCGGGTGCCTGTAGTTAAAACATTGATAGTACTTACCATTTCTATCCAGACGGAGGTGATTTAAACACTGGATTGCTTTTCCGATCATTTAGGACCCAGCTCTTCATCACTGGTGTATGCGACCGGTTCGACTAAGGTCAGAGAGCTGAATCAGTTGAAACTAACCGAGTTATGACTAGTTACTTGGTTGAACTGGTCATGGAATAAATAAACTTTACAATTTTCAAGGTACACAGTTCGATAAGGTGAGATTGCACCATAGCTGGCAAGTACTGCCGGTTGAGACGTATGCAACTACTCATCTCAAGCAATCAGTAGTATATAGATTGTTTTATGCAAATTTGTTTACTTTCTTGCTTACAATTTATGGCATGAATAATTTTGTTTCCAAAGGCAACTACGGTGGAGTTTCACCACTTGAACTGTGTAGTTTGAAAACTGCTAACTAATTTGATAATTGTGAATTTGTTTTAATTGAATCAATGTCCAATAGATCCAAATCATGACGGCAACTGGTAAGGTAACATAAATCTGTTAAGTTTTCTTCAAAGTGAATTGAATGTCACGAGAGAGATTTCACCAACTAAGTTCAAAATATCTCCAGAAGCAGCTTTATCAGTATGGCAGTCAGTGGAAACTGGAGAGAATTCTTTCTTTCTTCTCCTTTGAGATGGAAGAAACTGGGGTGAAGATCTCTACAATTGAACAAATCATGCACAAATAGGGCCTTCAGTAGATTTTGATGCATTACTGGAATCCAGATGATCAGTCTGATGTTTAACATCAATTTTCATGGATCCATTGAAGGACATCAACTGATAAATTGCTGTGTACTTCTATGACTGATTGCGTATCAGGATGACTAAATAACTACAAAGGTAACAGGATTTCATCATGAGCTAACATCGGTTAGAGAACCATTGGAAAACCAACCACATGGAGTACTGGACAACCAGCTGTGTCGTCATCCTAGTTTGGGACTCTGTTTCGGCAGTACACACCCACCACAGTGGTTCGAACCCAGCAACTTCTGGTTAAAAGGCTAGCGAGCTTGTAGACCATTCTTCAGACATTGGGAACCGATCCAATGGCCAGCCCATGAATTCCAACTTCTGCCAATTCATGACATAGTGGGATCACTTCTTAATATCTTTTTCGATGAGTTACTGCCTCACCTTCAACTTACTGTACCATACTGGTCACAGCTTCCTACTAGAATCCCAGGTAACTGCTTGGATAGGGTCAGTCGCTAGTGAGCGTCAGATCAGTTTTCAAGTATTGGTTGCATGTGTGTGCTACATGGAGTGTGGTGACTTGAACTGCTGCCCTTGGGTGCAAAGTTCCATGTCGAAAGCAGACAGACAGACAAAAGTATTGGTTTTTTAGGGATTTTCTTTGATTGGCTGGGGGGTCCCAGTGGCTTAATAGTCTACGAGCTCGCCTTGTAACCAGAGGGTGCTAGGTTCTATCCCCTTGGGTGGGTACTGTTGAAGAGTCGCAAACTAGGCTGACGAAGCGTCTGTTGAAACAGGAACTAGACTTGCTCAAAACTGACGGGTATGCTTAAAACACTTTGTACTGAATTATACCTGAATTTAGGTTTATTGGTCGTCAAAAAATAAAATGCCTGAGCTGAAGTGAATTACGCCGCTGCCAAATATGTTATAACGGCGTGTTAGTGATTTGTTGGTTAATGTCTCTCTTGACTAAAAATGAACCTCCGGATTACGGATCACTTGAAAATATTCCCCTCCCCCTCCCCTGAGGTAGACACAAAAGTCAGATTTAACTGAGGCAACTGCAACAACAACAACAATTTTATTATACAAAATACAGGGTATATATATATCACTTACACATCGACGGAAATTTAAATCACGGAATATACACATTTGATCATAGGGAATAAAAAGACAGTTGCAGCGAAGAAAATTTTCTTTTCGACGAAGTCATCATCTAGGCTGTACATTCGTGTATTTATGACAAATGGATGGGAAAGTTCCAGAACAACTTCTGGTTAGGGGTTGAATTAATAAAATTACAATTAGGAATTAGAATGCCATAATAAACAGGGGGATGGGTAAAACTAAAACAAAGTAGCATAATAACTAAGAAAATTGACATTGTGCAATTGGGGTTAGAAATGTAAAAATGACAAAATATACAGGATGTTTGGATAAGAAACTAGTGTGATGAATAGTTGTTTATGCAATCAGGGATTAAATATGTAGAAATAATAAAGTGACAAAATAAACAGGAAGTGTGGATATGAAAATATGGTAGTGTAGACAGGGATTAAGAAAGCTTAAAATAACATGAATAAACAGGAAGTTTAGATGAGAAAGGCGATACGATGGTCATTATTAAAAAATTCACCTGTTTACGATGGCCATGGCAGGGACAGGGGTTGAATGTATTTCTTTTGGATACAAAGGGTGGGTTTGAGTTTTTGGATAGCTAACGCCTCAGCTATGCCCAAATGTCTTGATTTCACTCCCTTTGATAGGTTTGGTTGAATCTTGTATATTACTTTGAAGGACTTTTCGAAAGGCGCTGAATGTCCTGAGTTGACCAGATGTTCTGTCACTGAACTGTTTACACGTTTTTGCTCTCCTTTTACCAGCCAGGCTGGGTAGTGTTCACGAGCGCGTTTTCCAAGCTGGCGCATGGTACGGCCGATGTACTCAGCTCCACAAGAGCAAATCACAAAGTAGATAATCGATATTTGACTGATTGCGTGACCTTGAACATCTTCCACAGTAGACCAATCAAAAGTTGTCCAGTTAGGTTATTATTTCGGTGCGCGCACCAATCATAATTTCACAGCTAACAAAGATAGTTAGTCCACTAACTAACACACAACAGTTAGTCGAATTCTAGCTAAAGATAATAGATATTCTATCTAAGACCTACTAAAAGCTATCATTTTTTACAAACTGGCTATTTTTTTCGTCTTGATAGGACTGATGTGTTTGTATCTAACCAGCCATCTACATGTGCCGCGGATGCCTAACCATCGCCTCTCCCGACGGACGGGCATTGCTAGCTGATATAGGTAGGTGCGGGTTGGAAAAGAGTAAGTGGTGGCTAAACAAAAACATGGCCTCAATCAATCCATGAAATCCCTGACAGTTAGACTGAGTCAGGTAGGGAGATGCAGACTTCCGGTTTGGGGCGCGCCCTCGGGACTCTAAGAATCAATGGCTGGAGACAGACAATATGTGACATGACTCAAAATCGTTGTCAATGGCTTACGCAGATGTATTCAGTCTCTGTAATCTTTCATATTCCTTTCTACTATTACTCATTCATTCTGTTTCACTCTTATACTTGTCAAAACTCTATTGATTCTCTTCACTCATTTTCTTGTCTACCTTTGTGTGCTATTTGGAACGTGGCAACTCGAACTGCTGCACTTCGGTGCCAAGTTCTACGTTGAATCCAGACAGATCCATCTACACATATTTCAAGGGTAAGATCCACCAGCAAATAAAGGGGGCCTAATGTGGTAGTCGTCAGTATCAAAATCAATTCTTATCCGCTCTATCCTCCTTTATGGCTGTGAGACCTGGCCATTGAGAGCAGAAGACATGAAAAGATTAGCTGTCTTTGATCATAGGTGTCTGGGTTCTATCTCCTGTGTGAAGTGATATGACAAGGTGGGCAATATTGGGGTTAGGCGTCGAGTGCTGCGTAAAGAGGCGGAATCAATCGATGAGGCTGTGAAATTACATCGACTGAGATGGTTAGGACATGTGTTACGTATGCCTAGTCATCGCCTTCCTCGACGGGAAATGTTGGCTGATATAGAGTCAGGCTGGAAAAGAGCTAGCGGCGGTCAAACGAAAACATCGCACCAGTCAATGAAATCTACAACAGTTAGTCTAAGCCAACCACGTAGGAAGGTGTAGACTTCCTGGTTGGGGTCCTCAGGACGGTAAAAACCAATGGTTGGAAACAATTGGTGATATGGCTGGCTCAAAATCGTTCTCAACGGCTGGCTTGCGCAGATGCATTCACTCCTTGTGACTTATGATTTCCAATGAAACTGTTTTGTTCTTCGTTATTGCTATTCCTTTGTCTCAAACTTCTGTTTACTGTATCTAATATGCATTTCTCCTACTTTCTTCTCTTGCTTTGTGTGCTACAAGGAGGGAGTGTGTCGACTTGAACTTCCGCACATCAGTGGAAAGTTTTATGTCGAAAACAGACCGACGGACAGAATAAATTGATGAAGACATCATATAACGCACAGAATCAGTTATCATTCCGATTATATTTGTGATTTTCAAAGATAATGTCGAAAGTCATCAGTCAAACATTTAGTGGGATTCGGTTTATAGGGGAGGATGGAAGCAATACATTTTAAAAAGGAGTGAGTGTAAACAGAAATCAACACAATATTGATCTGAATTTTCAACTGGAGTGACAATCATTCTATAGCTGTGTTAGGATGTCCAACCAATCGATTTTTTAGCCATGGAGTCATGATTGATGCATGCACTGACGAGATATTCTGATTGGACAATTTTTGATTGATTCTTTTTTGGAGTATTTTGAAGGTCGTACAATCGTTCAGATTATCTATTGATTATCTATTTATGGCTTGAATTTCCGATGATTGGTAAACTATATACACCCTGTATTCTGAAGAATAAAACATTGTTGCTGATGTATATTATATTCAAGTGGTCAGTTAGTTAAACTGTTGGCTTTGGAGGTGCATTCTAGTTAAGTTATACGACAGCCATATAAACTAAATAACACTCCGTTGTTCAAACTAAGTACCTCAAGCGACTTTTGTGATTCAGTCGACTTATTCCAGGAAGCCAGCCAATAGAAATACGAGAGCCATTCAATGTTTGAATGGTCATTGTTATCAATCAATACTGAAATGTAAATGGATTTTGCACTCTTGTTAGAAATTGAGCTTCTCGCTTGTTTTCGAATAATGGTGGTCCTGCAGCTAATCTGGTTCCCGTCTATCGAACAACTTGCTCTTTGGTGCAATCAAAGGTTGACAGATATCCTTCTCATGTTAACTCCAACTGTATATACAAATTTACATGTGTCTGTGGGACAATTTACATTGGAAGAACAGTAATATGGGCATATCTACGATTTTCTGAGCATGTATCAAAAAGCTTATGTCTAAAAGGAACAGATGCTTTAAACAGTGTCATCTCCAGGCATCTCCTTGACATGGGTCATGAGGTGGACGTCGTAAGATCGTTCAAAATTACCAGTCGGCAAAAGAGTTCAATTCTCCTGAAGTTTACAGAAGCAGTCCCCATGAAGTGCTTGAAACTCGATTTATGCGTTCAGAAAGAAGCGGTTATCAGTTTTTCCTTGCCCTGCCTGGTAACTGGGTGTTTTCATTCTCTCTTTCATCTGATTACGTAATGACGAGGAACTTAACAATATTAAACGGTTGCTAAGTGAGAATGGTTATCCTGAAAAGTTTATTGATAATAATCTGAAACCAAAGCAGCCGAAGTTACCAACAGTTCCAAAAAAGACCTTATTCTTACAGTTGCAGTTCCTAGGAGACAAAACCAGTGAGATACTAATACAGCGCTTTAGAAATGCCGTAAAAAGAGCATTCCCTGATGCTGAATTACGCTGTATCTTTAAAATCACTCCTCTTTTGCGTTCGGGAATAAAAGACAAACTGCCTAATTTCGCCTCTTCCATGTGTATCTACCAGTTTAACTGCTCCTGCGGAGTGAGGCAGTTGCATAAGCCGTACAATTAGGCGTGTTTCTCGTCGAATTTCCGAACATCACACTGTGTGATTAAGTAAAGGATAAACAAAATCTATTCGTAGCGCTATTCTATCTCATCTTGTGGATACAGAACACAAGACTGACGTTAATCATGCTTTCAGAGTCATTTAGCGCATACCTACGAATCTCAATTTCGCTTTAAGAGTTCGACTACTAAATATTGCTGAGGCTGCCTGTTGGGATCCATATTAACAAACCTAATTTATGCATCCAAAAGAAGTTAGTTCAGACATTATCATTACCTTGGCCATCCAGGTTTGAATAATCCGGAATTTTTGTGGAATTTCCCTAATTTTAGTTGATATTCTATTTGCTACTATATCTTTATTATTATTATTATTATAATTTAAGCATCTTTAATGAACTGTAATTCCATCGTGATCATACTTTACAAGTCGATATTGACTACTATTCTAGAATATTCTATGTATATAAACATATGTATATATAATTGTAGAGCCAGAAGAGGAAATTATCAAAAAGGATATTCTTTGCTCGATTATTTTGTGTTTTATATGTATTATTGTTTGCATATAGTGATTGATTGATTTTTGTTTAAAAATGATTTATCTCTGCAAGTATGTAAAACTTGCCTTTGTAGATATGCTTAATAATGATTTTGGGCTGTGCGCAGTTGAACTGATGAGAAGCCAACGAAATAAACAATCATGTGGTACCAATTTATTATTCTGCAAAAACCAACATTATTCTTGTTTTTATTCAAATCCAATAAAGGGGAATAAATATATGAAATTTATGATTTTAGTTGACGTTGTTATTAGCGAGTAGAGTGTAGTTGTCGTTGGACAGTTTACCAAGTTGTATCACTGGTCAAATATAACTATCCCGTTTTAAAGGAATGGACACGGAACAAAGAGTAATCTTTTCGATAACTTCATCATCAGGTTCTACAATTATACATACATTATAGTGAAGGAATGAATTAGTGCTGTGAACAACATTAATGTTGCTGTTTAAATAACATCGAATCAACAATAATATCAATGGATTACAGTTCAATAGCATCAACATAAAATACGCTGAATGTCAGAAGAATTATGAAAGGTAATAGTACAAATTCATGAATTCACAGTCTCTACTGAAGGCCAGGGCAGAAGTAGGGGCTGGCTGGACTTGTTTCTTTTGGACACAGAGCAATAGCCTCTGCTGTTTGGAGCATGTGGTGCTTCGACGATTTTGGTAATTAGTTAATCACTGAAAAGTAGTCAGTATAGTCCACCTTGAAGTATGCTAACCAGGTGTAGAATACTCATGGTACTATTGTACGGTACGATTCGAACAGTGTTACTTGTGTAAGGTCATCTTCACCAACAACTCAGCATTATTAATACATTTAGTATCTTGGAGATGAAATGTGGAACAAATATAAAATATTCCCGTACTTATATGTGTAATTTGATTGAAGTTCCATACATTTATTCCCCTTAATGAATTTGAAGTAAGCGAGAACAACAACGGTTTTCGCAGAATAAAGTGGTACCATCATTGTTGATTTCGTTGCCTTCTCATCAGTTGCTTACAGGCCAAAGTCATTATTAAATATATCTACAAAAACAGTTTTAACATACTTGCACAGAGTTCATTTTAAACAAAAATCAATCGATCAATATACGCATACAGTAATAATATATACATATATATATATGCAATATTAAACACTATTCCGAACAATAATACTCATACATAATGGAAACTTTTCAGCATTACGCATTCAGATGAAAGAGAGATGAAAATATCCAGTTACCAGGGCAAAGAGAGACTGATAACCGCTTCTTTCTGAACGCACAAGTCAGGTTTCAGGTGATTGATGGAAATGGCTTCAGCAAACTTCAGGAGAATTGAACTCTTTTGCCTATTGATCATTTTGAACGATCTTACGATATCCGCCTTATGACCCGTGTCAAGGAGATGCATGGCGATGGCACTGTTTAAAGCATTTGTTCCCTTTAGACAACGTAGGCTTTTTGGTACATGTTCAGAAAATTGGAGGTATGCCCTTCTTTCTTCTGTTCTTCCAATGTAACTACTCCCGCAGATACATGTAAATTTGTATATATAGAGTTGGAGTTAACATGAGAAGGGTATCTATCGACTTTTGACTGCACCAAAGAGCATGTTGTTTGATGGACGGGAAGTAACTCAGCTGCAGGATAGGCTCTGGCTAGTGACATACTTGCACAGAGTTCATTTTAAACAAAAATCAATCGATCAACATATGCATACAGTAATAATAATAATTCGCTTTATTCCAGAAATAGTACTAATGGTACATTGTGGAATTTTCAGCACATATCTACAATATTTGCATCTAATTTTATCAAACATTTAAAAGGAGTGTTTTAAAAATAAATATAAAGACAACAACAACAAAAATACACAAAACAACACAAAAATAATTTTAAAAAAAATTCCGAAAAAATACCAAGAAGTAGAAAGGAAAATAAACAGCATATAATATCTCAGTATTGGGTAGTGGAAGCTATGATATGATTATGCATGGTGACAATAAAGCTATAGTCATACAAGAAGTTATGAAATGATATTTAAGAGTGTTTATCGTCAAGATGATCAGTTAATTTGGTTGAACAACACTTAACAATCATAAAGTAACATTTCAGGGTTGTTGTTTTGTTTTTTATTGTCAGGTCTAATGCAGTGTTTGTAGTGGTAGTGTGAGTAATCCTGCATAATACAAAATGATTGTCAGTTAATATTGCTGAAAAAAAAAATAAAATAAGAAAAAACAACAACAAAAACTAATAATTACATGATGGTTAATGACAGGACAATTTTGTAATACTCATAGTGCTAATACAGTCGGAACCAGAAGATACACAAAAGAAGGAATACAGTAAAGTACAAAAAAGTAAGCCAATGCTAATAATTTAGGTAGCTAAATATGTTTAAGAAGGAGTTCACTATAGAATACAAATAGAGAAATAAAAGAGCCTAAAATTATGTTATTAACAACAAAGCAATTCATAGGTTTCGCGCTTAACATTGTCTCTATCGCTTAGAACACGGGCCGAATATGGTATCGTTGAGTTCCTGTACTTGGTTGTACGAGTCAATATATAATATGTATATCCAATCAACGAAACTATTGAGACCATTTGTCAACAGTTTGATCTTCTCCCACTCCCAGAGTGACATTCGTTCGTCGATTGAAACTTTTGTGGGAAACTATGAGTATCCTGAACAAAACTCAGTCATCAGACTATTCATATTATTACATAACTACTTTTAACAACTCTTTGTAACAACTCATCATCTTTGTTACTACCCTAATCTCATTAACACCTATTTTTCTTGACTGATTTTGTATTACGTAACTCCAATTACCAATCTTCACCTGTTTAGTTAAAATAACTATAACCGATTGTATTTTTGTTTGACAAACTTTATGTACACATACATAGAAAATAACACATTCATATTTGCGATTGTACAGCTAAGAAAATGAATTCGCCGAAAAGAGACTCTTCGCTGAACTGCGTGTTTTGTTTTCATTAATGCCTGGATGGAGATTATACATGAAATATAAAATATTCCTGTACTTATATGTGTAATAAGATCAAAGTTCGTCGAGTAAAAAAAAGAAATTGAAGAGAAAGGGTCACAACAACATTTTTGAGACTGCCTTAATTACTAGAATATTGTTAATACACAAATGAGATATGAAAAAACTCTGTGAGTTAGGCTCATGTAGTGAAATAATTGATATAAGAATAGAACTTGGGCACTGTGGTGGTAGAGTTTAACTCCATTATGGATAAAGTTTCATTTTGATAAAGTGTCACACAGTGTGTTATACAGTAACATTGTGCTCGAGACGTGGTCATCAGTAAGCATTACTGTATAACACCACCACTGTGTGATTTTTATCAAAATAAAATTTTATCTATAATGCAGTCATGTAGTGAAAATTATTATAGAATTCAAGTTGGCTTAATTTGTAGAGGTTAAGTACAAGTAAATGCATAATAATAGCATTATTACTATTAATAATTCGTTTTATTCTAAAACATTACTTACGACACAGTATGGAATTCTAAACATTTCGTACAATATAATGAAGGCATATTTTGTATTTGCCAATGAATGAAAAACAAAACGATATTGTGGTTTTTACCGACGTTTCGCTATTGAATGCTGCTGCTAATAGCTTTATCAAAGTAGTAATATTAAACCAGAATTTACAAAATCTCAGCGTATATATAACAAAGAGTTAAGATGCGAGAAAATAGACTAATTAGGTCAAGTTAAAAGGACATATTGAAGGTCAAAATAACAATGAAGATCACTAAACCAAATAACAAAGGTGCTTCTACTAAACGCTAATCCTAAACATCATAATTTTGAAAATACGTCTAATCATAAAATTCTAGTTACTAGCAGTTTGAACAGACATGAAGGTGTGATGTTAGCTGATGCATAGGAAATCCTGATTAATAAATAAAAAATGGATATGTATCACTAATTATTAATACTTGGTCAAAATTCTCGACTATCCCTATCTTCTTATGAAGTCGTTAAGAAATATTTTACAACTGTTTACCCACACACACATGCACACTCTGTTTAAAGTGTTTAACAAAGGTAGACCAATATTTGTAAGTCCGAGGTCAAATTTTGAACACAGTTCATAAAATTTTGTTTATCATACTTGTTGAATGACTCATGATTGGACAAAGGTTTTAAAAACAAGTGATGTTCCTTTTATATACAAACCTCTGTTATGTTAATTTCGATTAATTTCCATGAAGAAGTTCGGACCAGATTGCCGAACTCAGGAAACGTTGGAATTACTCATTTCAATCTCGCTGAGATTTTACAAATGTTTACTTCTCACTCGGCGCCCAGATACTTCAGAACTATTCTGTCAAATCTTGACCACAGTTCATTTGAATAATAGCACATCTGTTATGATATCAAAACAAAGTTTACTAACTTGATCGTCGTTCTTCAGTATGGGGTCATTTTTCGTTGTCAAACTGGCCAATTGGTAAAGATAACAAAATCGGGTGTAAATTGTTGGACTTAATAATCGTTTAAAATTGTAAAAGCAGCGTGTGTTTACATAATGAAAGTGCTTATCACATTCGTGATGATTTTGTCACTTCATGCGCGAAGTCGGTGGTGTTGTAACCAGGTCAAATTCTGTTTTAGTTCATCATTCACATTCAGACAATTTGGATTCCACTTGATGTGAAGTGCTTCTGATATTAGACGACATTCTTTGTGACTTCTGAAAATCCCCTGGATTACTATTTCAATATTGTCAAGATCAATTTTTTGACCTGATTCTACAGCGTGTAGACAAGCTATGGCTGATGATTTTTCAAGCTTTTCTAGTTCACTAACTGGATTTCTCGGTGGTTGAACAGCTGCTCTACGGTGTTCATTTCCTCTGATTTTGATTTCTCTCTGGTGATGTTTGTTCGATATATAGCGCATCACATTCCAAGCAAGCATTTTATTTTATAGACACAATTAGATAGAGAATCTTTAGGGATTTTGTCTTTCATATGGACAAGGTTGCTTTGTAGTGTGTGTGTCTGATGTCTTGAAGAAAACTCTGATTTCGAGCTTATTGATTACTCTTCTGATATCGTCTGAATACTTTATTATAATGAATATCATATACCCAATGCCTAAATTTTTTCAAACTGTTTAAAGTGAACTTGGTTTGGACATACACCATTTCGTACAATATTTCATCTAATTTTCTCAACGACAACAAAAGACAGTACAGGGTACAGGTAACCAAATTGACCCTTTGGGACTGGGGAAGCATATGCTCTGAATGGCCTGGAGAACAACTGAAGTCAAAAGCCTGGATAAACTTTAGGTGGTGAATAGCCATCTTCTTCTACAACAAAATTGATAAAACCCTCAAGTACTGGTTTTTTTGGGATTTTGTTCGATTGGATGGAGGATTTCATCATAAGCTGACATCAGTTAGAGAACCACTGGAGAACCTGCCAGGGAGTACTGGACAGCTGTTTCCTCCGTCCTCGTTTGGGACTCTTCTACAGTACGCACCCACCGGGATTCGAACAAGCTCGCCTTATAATCAGAAGCTTCTGGGTTCGAGCCCTGGTGGGTGCGTACTGCAGAAGAGTCCCAAACCAGAACGGAGGAAACAGCTGTTCAGTTCTCCCACGTTTTACAGTGGTTCTTTACCTGATGTCAGCTCATGATGAAATCCTCCATGCAAAAACCACAAGGTTGATAAGGAAACAGCCTCTAGGACTGTCTAAAGAACTTGTCACCTGTAACACAAATACTGTTTGGAATAAAGCTGTTATTATTATTATATTGTAATAGGCTGGGGGCTAGATGTCCCTAAATATAGCTCTGTCTGCCTCTAAGTGTGGAGCGACAATTTATTGTTACTATTAACCTGTCTTAGTAATTCTTATCTGATAACATGATTAACTAATAATAATAATAATAATAATAATTTGCTTTATTCCAAAACAGTATTTGTGATACAGAATGGAATTCTCAGCATTTTGTTTACTACAGTATTGCATCCAGTTAATACATTATCAATAAATAAAATTCTACATAGATTAAGGAAATCTCAGTTCATTATGACAACAACATATTGGCATGTCGGTAGGAAAGCCAGAGTTGAACAGTGTTTGAAGGTATTAAAAATGTAGGTGCTATCATATTTACTGGCGTAAGTGGGAGAAAGAAACAAAGCAGCACATAACGGAAAAAAGAGAGAGAGAGAAAAGGAAAAGTAAGAAAGAAAATGTTGTACCTATAAATGATATGAGCTGGAAAGATGAGGTCCAGTTGTTCTACTGATTATTTAATGAGTTATAGGTGTCACGCCTAATGCTTTCTTTATCGCACAGAACACGAGCTAAGTAGGGTATGGTTGAGATTTTGTATTTGCTGGTGCGAGCATATAGTTTTCTATATAGGCTTCTGGTTTTGCCTGATGAGATGCAAGAGGAGAGTTGTGAGTGAAGAGGGTGGTGTGAGTTAGATAAAATGGATTTGGCCCATTTTTCACATGAGTTCGTGTGCCTGTCAACCAGAATATTAACAAGCTGGTTAAGTGGCACGTTGCTTACTCTGCTGACAACCTTTAACATCCTGCGTAATATGTTATAGTCTTTCTTCAGTAGCCCGGGAAAAACTAAGGGGAAACAATATAGAATAATAAGCAGGATGCAAGAGTTAACGAATTGTAAGAGTAAGGGTTGGGGGGGTTATTCCAGAATGTCTTAACTTCTTGATGTAGAAGGTAAGACGGAATATTTTATTAGAAAACTAAGAGTAGAGTTAAGTATTATCCTCAGTACTTTAATAGTACTGAGTGCCTCATTACTTTGTTAATTTGCTTGATATTCCAGCTTCTCTTCTTTTATATGATATGGATTAACAGATGAAAATGGGGTCAAATAATTCGAAATGTGTTGTGCAATTACATCAAATTTTATTCTTATAAGGTACTTTGAATGAAAGACAAATTCAGCGGAGAAAATTGTCTTTATCGACGAAATCATCTTCAGAGGTTGTACAGTCGTATTTATATTGAGTAATGGGGGGTGACATGATTGATATAATTGCTCGGGAGTGGCTTTAGAAGTAGAAAATAAAAGTTGTAGATTACGTAGTACTCAACGTCAGAAAGGAAAAATGGTTAGAAATTTGATAAGGTTAAAATTGCTTTTGAATGAGAATAAAGGGAACGACTAGTGAAGAGTTTACGACCAAGGTAGAATAAGAGACTGGACAAACGTTTTCTGTATACAGAGTTCAGGGTTGTATTGACGAATTGCCAGCGCCTCCACCATACACAAAAGCCGACACCTGACGCCCTTCGTACCATTTGGCTTCACTTTGTAGATGATCTTGAAAGACGACTCTGGTACAGCTGCCTGGCTTGAGTTGACCAAGTGCTCGAGAATTGACCTAGTAATTGTCTCGCATTGTCCTTTTGCTAACCGTTCCGGATAATGTTCAGAGACGTGTTTGGAAAGTGCGCACTTTTTATGGCCAATATAATTAGCTCCACAGGAGCAGGAGGCGAATTTATAAACACACATTGAGGAGGCCCACAGCGGCCAAAACTCTAGCCAAAAAATATTTTCAACTAACATTTAACTACTCATAAGTAGAACATTAGTTTGAACCAAAAAATTAATTGGAATAAAGTGAAAGTTCCCATTTACGTATTTATGAAAAACAAAAGAAAGTACCAGGAAAGAATTTTCGTTTCAATAAATCATTTTTCCGATTCTACAGTTATACACGTTTTTCTCAGATAATAATGAGTTGTTGAGAGAGGAATGGGATTATTACAATTCAAGAAAGATGCATAAATTATAATAAAAGCATAGAAAATGTAATAGTATGAAGAATATCAGATAAAATATGGTGAAAATTTATGTAATAAATTCAGGATAGTTAAAACAGTTATGATGATCAAGGTGCCGAACGCATTCGAACCAACGTATTCTTTTGCATACATAAGTTATGCTTTGGAATGTGGATTCCGACAGTTTCAGAAATATGTAAAAGATGGACACTCTTGAGGTAAATTTAAGGTTAGTCAGAATATAGCAGATAACTTTGAAGGCCACCCTGTCAACACCAGTTTTGTGTTTAGTATCCGCGATATGACATAGAATCGAAATATGAATCTCTATTGTTTTTCCTTGCTGGTATTCAAATATCTGACGATAAACACACCTAATTGTGGTCCTTATGTAATTAACTCGTTCCCTGGCAGCAGTTAAATTGACAGGTAAACATCGAATAAACAAAATTAGATAGTTTATGTTCAAATTCCGAAAGTAAAACAGAGGTGGTTTCGGGGGGGAGACAATGTACTTCACCGTTACTGAATGCTCTTCATACCGCCGTATTCCTTTAGCGTTGAAAACTAAGGAGTGCTTGATAATATACACCCGGCTAATGGGGCCAGTTTATCCACTGTGTCGGAATTCACTGACTCATGTTCACCTATGCCACTCATTAGAGGTAGCGATATACCTTAAATTCATAGAAGTTAAGTCGATAAATCTCAACCCAGCGAAAAAATGGTTATTATTACTACTGTTTCCTTTAATTCCTTTTCGGAACATAGAGCTTCAGCTGCAAAAGCAAGACAAGCTTTCACTACTCTCAAGTTTGTGTGGAGGTCAACAGCACTCAACATCAAAAATAAGATCCGGATTTTCAACTCAAATGTGAAGTCAGTGCTACTTACCATACGGATCAGAGACTTGCACTGCGCGTCATAAAGAGCATCTCAAACAAACTACAGACCTTCATCAACAGTTGTCTTTGCTCAGTACTCAAGATCAGATGTCCGGCCAGAAAAGATCAGCAACAGAGATCTCTGGAAGCGAACCAACACAGTAGGAACCGGTTGTGAAACAAATAGGCAGGAAGAAATGGAGATGGATTGGCTGGCCATACTCTGAGGAAACCATCAAGTGACATCACTAGACAAGCCATTGCTCGAGTGGAACCCGAAGAGGAAGGGGCAAGTTGGTCGTCAGTGCAAGTGTGACTTGGAGGAGGTCATGTGAAGAGGAGATGAAAGCGTGTGGGCAGAGATGGAGCCAGGTGAAGACTCTAGCAGAGAACCGAACGCAATAGGGACGTGCAGCTGAAGCTCTATGTTCCGAAAAGGAATTAAAGGAAACAATAATACAATAATAATAATAATACGCGTGAATACAGTACAAAATTTTCCGTGTTTTATCTACTCTTTGTAGAGAATCTTCAAGTAAAATATTAATCTACAATGTAAATCAGTCGATAGAATGTTATTCTATCTCAGAGATACTCCAAACTCACGATATTCGTATCTCTTCTAAAACAAACTTAGCTATAAACTGAATGGCGTTATAAAAAAATCCACATGAGTACAGATTATTGTTCAAGGATCTAATTGCTATATAGGAGAGAGCAGTAGGCAAGTGAAGGTCAGAGTGAATGAACATACGCTATGCACGGAACGTCCCCCTTGAAATGAACTAGAATTAAAAAGTTTAGAGAAAAGATCGGTTGTAGCAATGCATGCTACAGACAGCGGACATAAGATTGATTTCGACAATGTCGAAATTCTTGGAAGAGGATTTCATTCACGCAAAGAAAGGTTGACTTCTGAAGCCTTGAGCATATTTTAACCAAATCGAATGCAGTAAATAGGAAGGAGAGAAGGGATAGACTTATCACCCACCTATATGACAAACTCTAACGAAGCAAGACAGATGAAAAAACAACAAAAGCCTATATGAACCTCCATAACCTTTAAAATATGTATTATCATGTTTATCACATGTGAACTGACGTCTTTTCCATGGGACAAATAACATACACTCACACACACTCATACAGACAAATATGCACAATTTAATTGGTGCATGGTGACTAGCAGTGGAATTCAGGATGCGCATTTCGTCGTATTTGGGACTCGTCAACCACTGGATGTACCTGCATTCCCCAGTGAGTGGTGATGTTCCCACCGAGGCTCGAACCCACAATGACAATTTCACATTAGTCATTACAAATATATATGATGACTGCTCACTTATTTCTATCGGTACAGTTGTCTATCGACAAGTAGTGACCTTCAAATAAACTGACTTCAATTTATGTACAAATTTTTTTGACTTTATATTTTGATCATTAATAAAAATCCGAATAAATCTACTGAAGAAGCTGTGGCTTACACAGCGAAACGTTTAGGAAAATCTCGTTCTGCTTTTTCTTCTTAGACACGCTAGGATTAATTTAAATAATTTATAATGTAATTAGACCATTAAAACAAAGTTAAATTTAGGATAAACCAAGAAATTGAGTCAGGAAATATGCATTCCCTTTCAATTAGTAGTTTGTCATTTTCGACTTTACATTAAGACATAGTTATTGATTTTTAAATTAAGTTCATACCAGTCTTGTGGTTACTTTAGTCCATGAGAATTATCAGTTTTAGGTATATGGGCGTAAAGATGAGAGTTTAAAAAGTCTTCAAAAGAATTAACTAATAGATGTAAGCAACAAGATACCTAAGTTTTGAAGAGTGGGAATAAAAATTAATGCAACTACTAGTACTACTTGCCGTGAAATCCGGCTATCAACCAAGGGACGTGTGTACTGCTCAGCAGTTCGCTCCGCCCTTCTCTATGGCTCTGAAACATGGCCAATACGAATTGAAGACATGAAAAGGTTGTCTGTTTTTGATCATAGATGTCTACGATCTCTTTCTCACGTTAGGTGGCATAATAAGGTAAGTAATGTTGACGTCAGGCGTAGAGTGTTGGGTAAAGAGGGAAAATCAATTGACGAGGCTATAAAGTTACATAGATTGAGACGGGTAGGTCACGTGCTGCGCACGTCTAACCATCGCCTCCCCCGACGGGCATTACTAGCTGATATGGGTGCAGGTTGGGAAGGATTAAATGGTGGCCAAACAAAAACATGGCATCAATCAATCCATGAAATCCTTGACAGTTAAACTGAGTCAGGTATGGAGGGAGATGCAGACTTCCGGGTTGGGGCCCACCCTCGGGACTCTAAGAATCAATGGCTGGAGACAGACAATAGGTGACATGGCTCAAAATCGTTGTCAATGGCTTACGCAGATGTATTCAGTCTCTGTAATCTTTCATATTCCTTTCTACTATTACTCATTCATTCTGTTTCACTCTTATACATGTCAAAACTCTATTGATTCCATTCACTCATTTTCTTGTCTACGTTTGTGTGCTACTTGGAACATGGCAACTGGAACTGCTGCACTTCGGTGCCAAGTTCTATGTTGAATCCAGACAGAGACAGAGACAGCGTACTACTTACCAGAAGAGTAGATGGCATGATCCAAAGTTCAATATACCGTAAGCCAACATCGGCGGGAGACATCACCAACATCCCTTGCTTAGTCCCAGTGGTCCGAAAGCAAAACCTAGTAATTTGTTCGGAAGTTACGATTGAGAATGAGTTAAATTGATTATGTGAAACGCCACTTGAGGAGAACGGTTATCAACGACGAGAACATGAAGAAAAAGCCTCCGTCGCCAAAAATCACAACTGCTCTTCAGAAAAACCTCTTCATGAACCTGGAATTCAAGGGTGATATCGAAGCAGAAATGCTCAGAAACCGCCTTTCTAAATGTGTAAAGGAAACATTTCAAGCAGCCAGTTTTTGCATCATATTCTCCAGCAGACAGTTAATCCAGTTTAACATTAAGGATAAGATACCGCTTTTGGCCACCTCAATGTGTATTTATGAGTTTGCTTGTTCCTGTGGAGCAAAGTGTGTCGGCCGTACGCGATGTAAAGTCCTCAAACGTATTCTGGAATATTGTCCAGCTTGGCTAGCTAGCCAAAGTAGGAAAAGAAAATAGTGGCTGTTCCTTCCTTGAACACCTTGTCGACTCTTGACATCAAGCACTCCTACTTGCATGAATGTGTCATAGTGTTACACAGAGTTCTTCAATATCTTTCGAAAAGACTTCGAATACTTCATCTATATATAGCTGAATAATTGGCTATTCGGGATCTGAAACCGGACCTCTGCATTCAAAAGCAGCACATACATACACTCGCCCTACAGTGGCCAGAGTTACTTTCTCACTATAATTTTTCTTACTTTAATTATGTAAATTTACTCCACTTATTATTCTCATCATCCTTATTTTATTATCACTCTATTACTGTTTGGTAATTGGATTGTGTTTTCATACAGATTTTGTAAAAACGCTTTATCTTGTTTCTACTAGTTCCTGTCCACTCTACACAACTATATTGATTAGTTATTTTCTCACAATTATTACATCATGCCAAATTCTGTTTCCTTTTGTAACTTCCAATTAGCCACCCCTTCTAGACTGCACCTCACATTACGTAACACGTTTTCGAGGGTAGATTTTACCAGTATCTGATTAGTTGTCTTCTGAATTCTTTGTTAAATATGATTACGATTGTACAGCAGCTTATGACAATGAATCGTCGAAAATAAAATTTTCTCCGCTGTTTACGTCTTTTTCCTTATGACTCAATATGGGAATATTTCGTTCATTGAAAATGACTACAGAATCCAAGGAATACTATGTAGACAATTGCGTCAGAAACCTTCATCAACTGGACAACATTTTCATTTTTTTAAGTTTCAACCGTCTACAATACAAGCGTAATTTGGATGAATGTTTCTTCGAATGACCGAAAATACCCATTGAGCCATGACGAAAATAAAGGACAGATTCAGCGAAGAAAATTTTCCTAATCGACGAAATCATCTTCAGAGGCTGCCGTACAGTCGTATTTATACTTACAAAAGTATATAGTGGTCTATTATTCAGTAATAGGGGGGACATAATTAATATAATTACTCAGAAGTGGCTTTAGAAGTGAGAATTAAAAGTTGTAAATTACGTGGTATTCTACAGAACAAAGATGGAAATTCGATAAGGTTAAAATTGCTATTGAGTGAGAATAAAGGTATTTCAGTGTCAATTCAACAAGTGTGAAGAGAGTGTGAAAATATACAAAAGGAGCATATGAGAGTGATAATAGTGAATTAATTATTAAAGCAAAAGCAAACTTAAAGTAAAATTTAAAATTTAAAAAATCAAAACTTTTACAGGGAGCGACTAGTGAAGAGGTTAAAACCAGAGTAGAATAAGAGACTGGAGAAACTTTTTCTGTATACAGAGTTCGGGGTTGTATTGTCGAATTGCCAACGCCTCTGCCATAGTCAAGTGCCGAAACCTGACGCCCTTTGTACCATTTGCCGTCACCTTGTAGATGATCCTAAAAGACGACTCTGGTGGAGCTACGTGGCCTGAGTTCACCGAGTGCTCGAGAATTGAGCTAGTAATTGTCTTGCATTGTCGTTCTGCTAACCATGCCGGATAATGTTCAGAGATGCGTTTGGAAAGTGTTCGCTTTGTGCGGGCGGCCAATATAACTTGTTCCACACGAGCAGGTGAATTTATAAACACACATTGATGTGGCTCAGATTTACCATAAATCTGCTGAAGAAGCTGTGGCTTACACAGCGAAACGTTCAGAAAAATGTTGTTTTTATTTTCTTAACACGCTGGGATAAATTTAAATAATTTATAATGAATCAATCTGACTCGGCGCTCAAATTATTTCAGGAAGTTCGTAACACCTACGGCATGGAAACCTATAATCTTGAACTTATGTCTAGTCCGCCCCATTCGTTGGTCTATTTTCATATTGTCTCACACAACCTGATTACACACACTCTCGAAACCTGTAATTTTCTGTTGACTATATTTATATATATGTATATATACATCATTAAATTAAATTACTTCATCTCATTTTGTCCCATGTACTAATTGACCACGCATATTAAAAAACTAACTGACTATTGTTCCATCCTGTCCTACTTATACTTTTTCCACAATACACTTTCTGATATGATTCTAATTTGCCTTTACTGGCTGGCTATTGTATGCTTAAATTAATGAATTTATAATTGTAGAGCCTGAAGAAGAATTTATTGAAAGCGACAATTGTTCACTCTAAATATTTTGTTCTGAATAAATTATGGGAATATTCAATTTACTGAAATTCCTATGGATCAACTCTTGAAAAATCAATTTGATGCTCGTTAGTGACTGACTACAGGACGGAGTTTCCTGGAGTTCTACTGAGAAGTTGTGGCCAGTGAGGTCCATCCAGTAGGGAGTAAGGATAGCGTTCCTTCCGATGACATTGGCTATTGTCAGTAGCGATTAATTCACAAATTGGCAGAAGTTAGAATTCATGGACTGGCCATTGAGTCCGGTCCTAACGTGGTTGACTTGTCTACGACCTTGCCTTGTAACCAGAAGGTCTTGGGTTCGAACACCTATGATGCCTGCGTACTGATGAAGAGTCCCGAACTAGGCTGACATAACAGCTGTCCAGTATTCCCTGCCGGATTTTCAATGGTTCCCTAACTGATATCAATCCATGAGTGGTGAAACTTGAAAATCAAAAATCGAATCCCTTCAAACCAACTCTTGAAAGGATCCATTTTTTCAATAATTTAAAGCCTTTCTCATTATGTTTAAAACATAATGGTAATTATAAATAAGTTCAATTCCCCTTTGAGTTCATTTCTCAAATTAATAGAGCATAGTTTAATTAGTTTGTTAAAATTAATTTTATATAATAATAATAATAACAATAATTCAAATATTCCGGTTAGTGAAATAGATGAGGCGTAAATGGGGCAAAACGTGATTATTTAAATATATTTTATATATTTTTAAACGTACATAAGTATATATTGTTAATCTGAGAGATGGTATCAGAATAAAATATGAGAAAACATGTGAATATGTTTCATTATTACCAGTAAGTAATAAGGTCATTAGTAATAACTTTTTAGCAGGTCAGAATTATGGAATTGAGAGGCCTGTTCTGTGCTTCTTCAGCTTTATATATATATATATATATATACATGTAACGACAGAAGACAAAGGCCATGCAACAGATCGTTTATTGAGAAAATCAACAAATATTTACAGATTTCTACTATTATTATTATTGTTTCCTTTAATTCCTAGAAGAATATAGGGCTTCAGCCGTGAGTCTCCATTGCGTTCGGTTCTCTGCTAGAGTCTTCACCTAAGTCTAAGTCTGCCCACACGTTTTCATCCCCTCTTCACATGATCTCCTCCAAGTCACCCTCGCACTGACGACCAACTCGCCACTTCCCTTTCGGATTCCACTCGAGCGATAGCTTGTCTAGTAATGTCACTTGATGGCTTGTTTCCTCAGAGTATGGTCAACCCATCTCCATTTCTTCCTGCCTATTCGTTTCACAATCGGTTCCTGCAGGGTTGGTTCGCTCATTGCCAGACATCTCTGTTGCTGATCTTTTCTGGCCGGCCATCTGATCTTGAGTATTGAGCGAAGACAACTGTTAATGAAGGTCTGTAGTTTGTTTGAGATGCCCTTTACGACGCGTTGGCCAAGTCTCTGATCCGCATAGTAGCACTGACTGACTTCACATTGGAGTTGAAAATCCTGACCTTATTTTTGATACTGAGTGTTGTTGACCTCCGAATAGACTTGAGGGTAATGAAAGTCTGTCTTGCTTTTCCGATTCTTGTTTTGATATCCTCGTCAGTTTCGCCTGAACAGAATTAGTCAACCACAATTCAACCCCGTACGAAGTAGCCAAGAATTCCGTAGAATATTCCAGACCTGGATTTCACAGATGACTTATGTTTGATGTCACACAAAATCGAAGACTTACAAGCGAAAAGCGACAAACTGGTCGAAGAGGCTGGCAGCAAAGATAGGACTCCAGGTGAACATAGACAAGACGCAGATTATGGAAATAAGCAACCAACAACAACAACAACAGCAGCACTATCCAGCGCCGATCACCATCAACGGGAAGGATTTGAAAGAGGTTACTTCATTCACTTATCTAGGGAGCATTGTCTCAACCACAGGAGGAACGGACGAGGATGTCAAATCGAGAATCGGGAAGGCGAGAAACACATTCTTCAACCTGAAATCAATCTGGAAATCTTCCGCTGTCACTCACCATCAACAACAAAATTCGGATTTTCAATAGAAACGTCAAGTCAGTGAGTTCTTCTATACGTACGGATCAGAAACTTGGCGGGTCACAAAGAATATTTCCAACAGCTTGTTGCAGACAATTATCAACAACTGTCTTCTTCGCTCTATACTGAAGATCAGATGGCCGCCGGAAAGAATCACCAACAAGAAACTATGGGAAGAAACAAAACATGAATCAATCACCCAACAAATATCCACGAAAAAGTGGAGATGGATTGGACACTCGCTGAGGAGGCCGCTGGGTGACATCGCGCATCAGGCCATTGCTCGAGTGGAACCCGAAAGGGAAGCGGCGAGTGGGACGTCTAGTGGTGACATGGAGGAGATCGTGTGAAGAGGAATTGAAATAGTATGGATTAACATGGACGCAAGTGAAAAAATAGCAGAAGACAGAATCAAGTGTAGACGTGTAGTTGAAGCCCTATGTTCCACTAGGAAGCACTTTTTCAACCACAGGCTGGCGCAACGGATGAAGATATCAAAGTCAAAGAGGATAGGGAAGGCGAGATACGCCTTCATCATCCCGAAAGCAGTTTGGTGATCTTCTACGCTTCGCCTCAGCATAAGGAACAAAATTTGGATATTCAACACAAATGTGAAGTCTGTTAGTTCTTCAGTACGGATGAGAAACTTTCACTGCATGTCACGAAAAGGATTCACAACAGGCTGCAAACTTTTATCAACAGCAGCTTTCGCTCCATACTGAAGATCAAATGGCCAGAAAGAATTAGTAACAAGAAACTCTGACTGGGAAGAAGCCAACGAGGAGCCGATCGCCTGGTAAATGTGTAGGAAAAAATGAAAATGGATCGGGCAGACGTTTAGGTAGCCGTCGAATGACATCGCACCGTTGCCAGACCATTCCTCGAGTGGAATCCCAATGGGAAACGACAATTGGTTCGTCGGTGCGAGGGTGACATGGAGGAGGTCATGTGAAGAGGAGACGAAAGCATGTTGTCAGACGTGGAACCAGGTGAAGACGTTGGCAGGAGAACCGAACACAATGGAGACGTGCGACTGAGGCCCTAAACTGAAGGAAACAATAATAATAAAATGTCTCCGCACATATTTCAGATTAATTTAGGTTTGTCTTGCTCTTCCGACTAGATCCTGAGAGGTTTTGCTATCCTCATGTGTATTGCCTATATTTGAAACGATTCTGCCTAGATAAGTGAAAGAGGTGAGTTCAGCTTAGATTTTCCCAGTGGTGATGATTGATGTTTGTTTTTGGGTAGCTATCTTTATCATCTCTGTCTTCTCTGCGACCACTTGAAGTCCTGTATTCGTCGCCTGTCTCTTCTTCCAACTTCTGGGTTTCCGCGTGTTAATTATCGAGCTGGTGCGACACTAGACATGGATTATACTCAGAGTGTAGATCTTCTAGGGTTCTGTTGTATGTCTGTCGGTGATTATCTGTCGACTTGCGGAACACTAGATTAAAAATTCTCCTTCACGTTTATTCTCAGTTAGTTTTGGATTGCTTTTATCTGCTTAAAATCAACTTTGTTAAAGATGTCATTGAACTGACAGATAATATCTCTTTCAGTCGCTTTCTTATCAAGTGATCTGTAATTAAGTAATTTTCAAATTATACTGAACAGTAATTTCATTTCTAAGCGACGCACAGTTGATTTTATCTCTGACAGTTTGACATGCGTTATAAAAATTGGTTTAATTTCAAGACAATAGCAAAGATGTAATTAATTCCCTATTTTACTATTATTATTCCCTTGGGTTACGACTGGAACAACATAGGGCTTCTAAAGCACATCTCCATTTCACCCTCTTCTCTACAGTCTTCTTCATCTCACATCACGATAACTTGAATCGGGTCCCAGTGGATCAATGGCATACGAGCTCGCCTTATAACCAGAAGGCCTTGGGTTCGAACCCCTCTCGTAGGTGCGTACTGTGAAGAGTCACAAACTAGGACGAAACAACTTCCAGTACTCCCTGTGACTGGTTTTCCAATGGTTCTCTAACTGATGTCAACTCATGATGAAATCCTCCATCCAGCTTATCTACCGTCGCATGATCTCCTCCATGTGACACTCGGACCGACGTCCAACTAGCTGTCTTCGATTCAGGTTCTACTCGAGCAATGGCCTAGCGCATAATATCAACAAATGATCCCCTCAGTGTGTATTCTATCCACCTATATTTTTTGTACCATATTTGTTGAGAAATAGGTTTCTGAGTGGTTTGTTGCCAGAGTGCCTTGTTGCTAATTCTTTCTGGCTGGCTATCTAATCTTCACTATGGAGTGAGCGAAGCCAGCTGTTAGTGAAAGTTTGCAGTAACGTGTTGTAAATGCTTTTCATGATATAAACGCCAAGTTTCTGACCTATGAAGGAGAATTGACTGACTTAACATTGGTATTTAGAATTTGAAATTTGTTGTTTATGCTTAGTGAGTTCAGAAGCTTTCCAAACTGATTTCAGAGTGATGAATTTCCGTCTCGTTACATGTTCAGAAAATCGGTGGAGTTCCCTTCTTCTTTCTGTTTTCCTAATTTAAATACTTCCGCAGATACTTCCATATAAGTTTGTTTATTAGATGTATCACATAGTGAAACAGTATTATTTGCTGAATGACGTTCCGAACAAAATTCTGACTAATTTATCAGGGTAATTATTAAGTTTCAAAGTTTCTCCTCTTATATGTCTCACTTCCTGTCTTAGATTTGCTTGATACCCTTTAGTTTTTGTTCTCTCTTACTAAAACGTTTTACCAATCTTATTTTCACTGACATAGGATGGGATGAGTGGAAGTTCAAATACCTGTTTGAATGTGTGGGTTTCAACTCATCCCATCCAGTGTCAGTGAAAATAGAATTGGTGAAATGTTTAAGTGACAGAGCACACAAACTAAGCAGTACCTAAGAAAATCTAAGACAGGAAGTGATACATATAAGAGAAGCCTTGAAACTTAATAATTACCCTGATAAATTAGTCAGAAAGTATGTAAGGAAATGAAAAAAAATAATGATAACAGTGATGATGATAATAATAATTGTAATAATAATGTTAATGACGACATGCATGTCAAACATACGCAAGACAACACCAACAATAAGGAATCTAAATCATCAGCAGTAATTCCATACAAGGAAGGAACCTCGGAAACCACCTTACACAGAATTCTTAACAAGGCAGGAATAAAAGTGGCTGGCATTCAAACCAACCACAAACTCAGTTAGAAACAAGCTTTGTCGGTTAAAGGATCAGTCCTGTGGAGCCTTTAAAACAAAACAATTTTGTTTATCTAATACCCTGGCGGAATGATTGTCAGGTGAAATACATAGGTCAAACTAGTAGAACAGGGGCAGTCAGACTAGCTGAACATAAAAACCTAGCAAAATCTAGATTGGTTGATCCAAATAAGATAAGAAATCTGGAGAATAGTGCAGCTATAGCACTACACCACATGCAATTACACACACAACCATGCAATAGGATGGATGGGAGAGGATGACAGTTTTAAAATCTAATGTCACAGCGTGGAGGGAGGGAGAGATTGATAACAGAAGCTTTGTTTATCGAATCAACTGCAAATACATGTAACAGAAATGATTCAACACCTGTCCACGCAGACATCTGGAAAATTGTACTACCCCAAAGATGACAAATAGGAGAGAACAAAGAAAACCATAAAACTCAAGTTTCGAAGTTGTGTGATTATAACTGATGATATGATTATGAACAGTAATAAATTTTGTTCGAAACTGTGTCATCCAGTAAATAATACTGTTTCACTGACTGTGTGATACATCTAATAAACAAACTAATATGGAATTACTGACTACCACAGAGTCTCCATATCAGTCCACCATATTCCTGTATTCTCACTCCTATTCACATTCCACCAAAACAAAATAATACTTGGGGTTTTCCATATCTCTTTTCAAGTATCAATTGTTTTTCTCAAGTGTAATTTACTCCTCAATTTAACTAATTTAAAAAAGTCAACTTTTAAATTTCCCACATTTATCATGGTGACTATCGCTACCATATTATTATTATTATTATTAATGCATAAAAACAGTATAATTCATGCTAAGCAACATCAACAGTATGCATTTTCGTCCGATTGAGTGATTGATTGGTGAACCGTTTGGCTAGTTTTACTTAATTTTGTTTTAATTGAGTATATATACATATGTATTGTCCAATGTTCAATCCTTTGGACTTCTTGGTAATATTTAAACAAGTTGTTTAAAAAACTGCTGTCAGTCAAAACGGTGTTTTATGTAGAAGAAAGTTAAACAACACAAAGAAAAAACGCAGTGTCAATCACTGAGTGGGATTTCTGGAGCCTATTAATAGTTTTTATTGTTTAGAAGGTGTCTGTTTATAGAGAAATGCAGATTTCTGACTAAAGTATAGGGTTGTGGTCATACAACTCTGTAATATTTTTGGGAGAGATTAGACTGTTCGATATGCGTCACTGTCTAGGTATTGCTGTTACAAGTGAGTGAGTGTTGTTTGTTTTCATTACGTCATTGATTATAAACTAATAAACTAATACTAGTACTTATTTTTATATGGTAGCTAATTAAGCTATAAGAATGATGAATATAGCTCATTTAATTCCATTATGGATAAGATTTTATTTTGATAAATCACACAGTGTTGTACAGTAATATTAACTGATGACCACGTTTCGAGTACAAATTATTGCTCATAATCATATCAAGTTACTCACAAAACTTCTTCCTTCATTTATATACGTGAGTGGAATTGATGATTACATATTTGAGTAAAAATCAATATGAGATAATGTACATTCAGAAATAATAATATGAGTGTTATTGATCAAATACAATCAGATGGGAAATAAGATGAGTGTTTTTATAGGCATAATAAGTAAGTAACTTGTTAGAATGTTGTGGTGTGCTTGAATTGAAATAGAATTTCGAGATTATTTATTATCCTCCTGTGATTTGACTGACTGGTGGTAATAATATCTCCCATATTTCTGGTATTTGCATTGAGTTACTTCTGTTGCATGTGTTGTGTTGGGTGTAGACTCGATGAACAAGGATTCAGTAATCAATCTCTCTCCCTAACTACTTGCATATATTACTTTTTATAATTTTAACCCTCTCCCACCCTATTGTGTGGTTGTGTGTTAATGCGTGCAGTGGAATTGCTGAGCTTTTTTCTAAATTACTCATCTTCTCGGGGTCAACCATTCTTATCTTAGCTATATTCTTATGTTCTGACAATCTGACTACCCCACCCGATCTACTGGTGTGACCAATGTAGTTGACCTCACAGTCACTGCAGGGTATTTTGTAAATTGTATTATTTCATTTAATTGGGTCTACTGGGTCTTTTAGCCTACAGAGCTTGTCCCTGAGTGAGTTTGTAGGTTTGAATGCCACCCTAATTCCTGCTTTATTTAGAATCCTACGTAGGGTCTCAGATTTATGAGTAACTTGATATGATTATGAGTGGCAATAATTTGTGCTCGAAACGTCATCAATTAATATTACTGTGTAACGCTGTGTGATTATTCAAAATGAAATCTTATCCATAATGGAGTTACACTCTACCACAGTGCCCAAGTTTTATACTTATAACAGCTCATTTAATGCTATTTTGAATGAAACCTCTTCTCAACTATGCTAAAACATCACACGCTTATTGATTTTAGAAGAAAGACTATTGCTCTTTTTCTGTCTTTCTATTGTCTTTCCACAATGTGTTTGGTGAAGCCACTTTGGTGATGTCACTATGTAGCTGTTTCGATACTGCCGAATTGATTTATTTCCCCGGTGACCACCTTTCGTTCGAGCATTGAAAACATCCACATTATAGTTAGCTGCTAACTATAAAGGAATAATTGTGTGGCAGCTTAGAGGATGCGTTTCTGATTCTCCTTGAAAAGATGTTGAAAAACAACGATTACCCTCAAAGGTTCATTAACAAGTATGGGAGATGTGAAGGCTCAAATATCAAACAAATCACAGCGGGAAAAAAGCCCATCTTTATTCAACTTGATTTTACAGCAGTTGTCCACAGAAGATTGATGATATCACTAACCAGAGCCTATCGTGCAGCTAAGCTGGTTCCCGTCTGTCGAACAACTTGCCCTTTGGTGCAATCAAAAGTCGACGGATATCCTTCTCATGTTAACTCCAATTGTATGTACAAATTTACATGTATCTGCAGGACAATTTACATTGGAAGAAGAGAAGAAAGAAGAGCATATCTCCAATTTTCTGAACATGTAACAAAAATCCTATGTCTAAAAGGAACAAATGCTTTAAACAGTGACATCGCCAGGCATTTCCTTGACACGGGTCATGAAGTGGACGTCACGAGATCGTTCAAAATGAACAAGAGTTAAAAGAGTTCAATTCTCCTTAAGTTTGCCGAAGCAGTCTCCGTCAAGCGCCTGAAACTCGATTTATGCGTTGAGAAAGAAGCTGTTATCAGTCTTTCCATGCCCAATATATATATGAATTGGAAGAAGTTAGAATTCATGGGCCATTGGATCGGGTCCCAGTGGCTTAATGGTATACGAGCTCGCCTTGTAACCAGAAGGTCCTTGGGTTCGAACCCCAGTCTCAAACTAGGACGAAACAGCTGTCCAGCACTCCCTGCTGGTTTCCGAATGGTTTTCTAACCAATGTCCGCTTATGATGAAATCCTATAAAAGTATGATAGTTAAAAGTTTGTGGGATAAAATTTTCAAAATCATTTAATGCATAATTTAATATTTCTCGTTGTTTTAATCCTAATCGTAATCAACACATAAAATCTGGTTACTATCCCCATGGTTTCACTGCCATCAACTATCACCTTGGTAACACATACGAATTATATGTATATATTTAACAAGTCATTAGGGCAGTTTATTATGGTCTTTCTCTTGTTACTGTATTTTTAAATTATGTCCTACGATTTTACTGATGATACATCTCAGGAATCAGAGCAGTTTTATTTTCGTTCTTTTGAGTTCTTATTCTGAAATATAAGAATTCAAGCTTAGAGCTTGAAAGCTGGTAGCCTTATGCCCGACCTTCCCCATCTTTTGCTCTAACTACAGGCCAAATAATACGAGGAGTACATCGGCTAGGAATCGACCGCCATCTACGACGCGCGCAACAATACCAACAACGGAAGCAGAATTACCAGTGAACATTCCCGAAGGCAATCAAGATTCTAAAAGCTGGAAAAGCAGCGGAACCAGATGGAATCCCGGCAGAATCATTGAAAATGGATCCAGAGACAACAGTGGACTTGATGACGCCACTACTGGAGAAGGCGTGGAAAGAAGGCAAAGTACCCGAGGATCGCAAGAAAGGATACTTATTCAAACTACCAAAGAAAGGAGACTTAAGTCAATGCAAGATCTGTCAACAAGTTAGCAGAAGAAGCATCAAAGATAGGACTTCAGGTGAACATAGAGAAAACGGAGGTGATGAAGATTCCTGGACAAGAACAACAACAACAGACAATGATCAGCATAAATGGGAAAAACCTGAAAGAAGCAACCTCCTTTACCTACCTGAGAAGCATCGTTTCAACTACGGGCCAATGGAACTGACGAGGATATCAAAGCAAGAATCGGGAAAGCAAGACAAGCTTTCACTACTCTCAATTCTGTGTGGAGGTCAACAGCACTCAGCATCAGAAATAAGGTCCGGATTTTCAACTGCAATGTGAAGTCAGTCAGTGCTAATATATGGATCAGAGACTTGCACTGCGCGTCATGAAGAGCATCTCAAACAAACTACAAACCTTCATTAACAGTTGTCTTCCCTCAATACTCAAGATCAGATGGCTGACCAGAAAAGATCAGCAATAGGGATCTCTGGCGATGAAGCGAACCAACCAGGAACCGATTGTGAAACAAATAGACAGGAAGAAATGGAGATTGTTTGGCCATACTCTGAGGAAACCATCAAGTGACATCACTAGACAAGCCATCGCTCGAGTGGAACCCGGCCGAAAGGGAAGCGGCGAGTTGGTCGTCAGTGCAAGGGTGAGGGTGACTTGGAGGAGGTCATGTGAAGAGATGAAAGCATGTGGACAGACTTGGAGCCAGGTGAAGACTCTATCTAGCAGAGAACCGAACGCAATGGAGACGCACGGCTGAAGCCCTATATTCCTCTAGGAATTAAAGGAAATAATATATATGCATATATATATTTAACAAGTCATTAAGGCAGTTTATTATGGTCTTTTTCTTGTTACTGTATTTTTAAATTATGTCCCACGATTTTACTGATGATACATTTCAGGAATCAGAGCAGTTTCATTTTCGTTCTTTTGAGTTCTTTTCTGAAATATAGAACTTGAAGCTTAGAGCTTGGAAGCTGGTAGCCTTGTGCCCAACTTTCCCTGTCTTTCACGCTTACTACCGACCAGGAAAAACAAGGAGTGCAATCGCCGGGAATCGAATTTCGGACCGCCTGAATGGCTGGCGAATATTCTACATTTGAATCACGGATGCATAGTATTAACCAGAATAATTAAAAGTTTTTAAATGTGAAAAGGTGTGAAAGCGTAAATCAGAAGAGTCTGGTATTCCCAAAAAGAGTAGACTACTACGCATTAAACTGGTTATAAATGAACAGTTTATAGTTTCGGACTTGTGCAGTCATCTTTAGCTGGACCAGCGATTGACCACACACATGCACACACACACACTCAAACACATACTGCCTTCTCCGTGTTAATCTCGAATCTACGCCCAACTAGTTGTTTTCCACTCGGGCTGCACTTTAAGGTCTAATAACAATATGTATTATTCTAAAACATTGCTTATGAATTTATAATTTCCCAATGAATGGAAAACAAAACGATATTGTCGTTTTCACTGACGTCTCGCTATCTAATGCTGCTGCTAATAGCTTTATCAGAGTAGTAATATTAAACCAGAATTTACAAAATCTTCTCAGCTTATATATAACAACTTAATCATCGTTCCTCAGCATGAGGTCAATTTTCCCTTGTCGAATCAGCCAGTTGGTAGAGATAACAAAACCGGGCGTATTTTAATTGGTGGATGGTGACTACGAGTGGAATCTAGAGAGGATGCGCGTTTCATCCTATTTGGGTGTACCTGCATTCCCCAGTGGGTGATGATGTTCCTACCGAGGCTCGAACCCAGTGCCCATAGTTTCAAACGCCAAAGCGTTATCCACTAGACCACGCGGGCCAATAGAGCCACCTCTTGTGCAACGGGTCATACTAATTATTATTTAATCCAGGATGCGCATCCTAGATTCCACTGCTGGTCACCATACACCAGTTAAATTCTAATTACATACCCAGACATCGTCGAAGCATCCGCCACCGAGCACTTCGGTCTAATCAATCGATGGGAAAATGTGAAATTCAATTAAAAAACCAGAAATAGATTGTTGGATTTGATAACTGTGTAAAATTATAAAAGCAGAGTGTGTTTACATACTGAAACTGCTTATCACATTCGTGTTGATTTTGTCATTTCATGGGAGACAGGGGTGTTGTAAACAGGTCAAATTCTGTTTTAGTCCATCATTTCTATTCGAAAAATTTGGATTCCACTTGATATGAAGTGCTTCCGATGATATTAGACATTCTTTGTGATTTCTGAAATTTTTCTGGATGATGATTTCAATATTATCAAAATCAATTTTGTGGCCTGATTCTACAGCGTGTTGACAAGCTATGGCTGATGATTTTTCAGGCTTTTCTAGTTCACTAAGTGGATTTCTCGATGGTCGAACAGATGCTCTGCACTATGGTGTTCATTTCTTCTGATGTTTGTCCGATGTATATCGCATCACATTCCAATCATTTTATTTTATAGACACAATTCGATTGAGAATCCATAGGGATTTGGTGTTTTATGTGGACAAGGTTTTTTTGTAGTGTGTGTGTCTGATGTTTTGAAGAAAACTCTAATGTCGAGCTGATTGAGTACTCTTCTGATATCCATCGCCTGACGTTTCTGATCTATATGGAATGATGACTGTTGAGGTCCATGTTTTCAAGAATGTGTTTTCGGCCACACTTAATGTCTGTGTTGATTTTGCTGATGAAGTTCTTTGGGTAGTTGTTTTGCTTGAGAGTTTCAGTAATGTTTGATATTTCTTCTTCTTCTTTTTCTTTCTCATCTGTTATCAGAGAGTGTACTCGTCAAAGAAGACTTGAATCAACTGAGACCTTTGCACTGATAGGATGTGATGATTCGCCCCATGTTGAGGAACGACGATTAAGTTGTTATATATAAGCCGAGACTTTTAAATAGCGAAACGTCAGTAAAAACACCAATATCGATTTGTTTTTCATTTATTGGGAAATACGAAAGAAACCTTTATTATGATGAGTATCATATACCCAATGCCCAAATTTTTCTGAAACTGTTAAAAGTGGACTTGCTTTGGACATATATAATATCACAGGGTGTATATAATGAGGATTGATAATAGCAGCTCTTTTTGGTATTAGCAGGAATTATAAAGTCAAAATATGTTTAAAAATTGTAAATTTATGATGATAATAATGTTAATAGGTAAAATTATATGTTTACTGAAATAGTATCACTGTAGATTACAAATAGAAGAGAATAACAGCGCTAATTATTTTGCTAATAACATAGTAAGTCGTGGGTTTCAGGTTTAACATAATTTCTGTCATATAGAATGCGGGCAGGCCATAAGTAGAATGGCTGAGTTTCTGTACTTGCTTGTACCAGCACATTATCTCTATAATGAACTTTTCTGCTGTCTGGTGAGATGAAAGGAGACAGTTGAGAATAGAAGGGGTATTGAGGTTCAGACTATATGGATTTAGACCTTTTGTCATATGAATTCAGGTGTTTTCTGACTACAGCAGTAACCAGATGACTAAGTGTCACACTACTTGCCCTAATGATGACAAGCTATAATACCCTTCGCAATATGATATAGTCCTTTTTGAGCACACACGAACAAAACAATTGTGTTTACCAGGTAGGGAAGTGAGAGATTAGTCACACTACCTTTCTGAATGCATAGGTTGAGTCAAAGTTTTTTGATAACAAATGACTTCTGCAAACCGAATTAACTATGGCTTTCTTTGTGTATTGATTATTTTGAAAGCTTGACTAATTTCCATTGTAAATTAAGTGTCTAGTGATTGTGCTTGAGAACACTATGTTGCCATTCAAACGGAGACTTTTACGTATATGCTCAGAGAATCTAGTAGACGCTCTCCTCTCATTCGTTCCTATGTACTTGCTGCCGCAAGTAACGGTGTATTGGTAAATGCAGTTGGAGTTGACATGCGTAGCGGGATACTTATCTACTTTCGTCTTGGTTATTGAGCATACTGTGTTGTAAAGTGGAATGAGTCTGGCGCCAGGAAATGTTATTTTTCAGTAAACCTTTGATTCTGTATTTGGGACATTTTCCTGACTGTGAGGAACTCAAGAAAGTTTTGTTCGACCATACAGTGGAACGCAAACGGTACCATTTCGGTTTTGGTCGTTACATAGACGTTCACAAGGACATAGTGGTCAAAATTAGAAATTACACCGACTAATTGATGACTTCTTGAAGAACTTTTTCTTACACACTATTCTCAGTCAGTAAAAGAGTGTTATATAAAGTTCAGAATGTTATATAAAGTAGAGTCAAACTTACATCTTCTGTTCAAAGTGAAAGGTCTTACCACATATCCGTTAAATCCTGAACTTTGCATACAGAAGCCGTTTGAACAATTCCCTTTTGCAACTGTGGCCTTAAATGGCATTTTTGACCTATCACTTGACAATCTTGTATGTGATCATTTGTCATTTGCTTCCCTAAATTCCTCAATTTACATAATACTTCATAGATGAAGCCATACTAGACAAAAACCTAGACAGTTTGTGCATAAGACTTTTCAAAAGAATGGATACTGAACAAAGAATACTCTTTTCGATAACTTCATCATCAGGCTCTATAGTTACATATAGATTATAGTGAATGAATGAATTAGTGTTATGAACAACATTAATGTTGTTTAAATAACATCGAATCAATAATATTGATAGGTTGCAGCTCAATAGCATCCACATAACAATAAACTGAATGTCAGAAAAATTAGGAAAGATAATACTACAAATTCATGAATTTATAGTCTCAACTGAAGGCTGGTCAGGGCAGTAGTAGTAACTGGCTGGACTTTCTTCTTTTGGACACAAAGCACTGGTTGTTTCACAAGAATTGATATGGTCTCCGCTGTTTGGAGCATGCGGTGCCTCGGTGTTTTTGGCAATTTGTTTGGAAACCCGGTAGATGATAGCGAAGGATTCTTCAACGCTGGCTGGCTTTGTGGCCGTTTTGTACACGATGGGCCAATATCGAACTGTTAATGGTTTTCACTACAGCTTTACTTAGCCATAGTGGGAAATGTTCTTGAACACGAAAAATCAAGTTCCTAGAGAAACGGCCGATATAACTCGCTCCACAGGAGCAGTTGAATCGGTGGATACAGTTTAAAGTGTCTAGTCTAGGTACTTCATCTTTCAATCAAGGAATCACTGTCGGTCGTGTAAAGAATAATACGTGTAGCTCGCCAGCAAAAAAGTTCTTTGAACTGGTTTTTCCTAATTTCTTCGTAATTATTTCACTTGGTATATCGCCTTTGACTTTTGTTAAATTTCTTTCTATACCTTCATAATAATAATGTCCTCTATGTGTAGTTTCATCTCACTTCACTTTGTCGCTCCTTCTATTGTCATCATAATTATTATTCTCATCATAAACACAGATTCTGCGACAACACATGACCCAGTTTAAATCTCTTCACATAATAATCCCTTTTATACTGAATGATTTGCTTTAATCCTCCTGCCCGGTACCCCTGAGAATTGTGTTAATTCATTTTTATCAAATACCTATTGTTCAGCTGCCATTAACTGCCTACCTAAAGTTTGAAAATGAACTCGTCGAAAAGAAATTTTTCTTGGCTGAATACTAGTTTTTAAATATCCCCTTTAATAATATTAGAACAAGACGCATAAGCGAACAATAGTTTTCGATTAAATCTTCTTCAGGCTATACGCTAATTTACATAGATTTATACATACAGAGAAATTAACGAATGACGGTGAGTTTGTGGATCAAAGAAAACTAATAAGTGTTAAATATTTTAAACGTCAATAATAACGATGATTATAATGATAACAAAAATAATGATCAGGCGGCCTGTTTGACAGCTGGGCTACCTTTCCGTACATCTACATATTTGCATCTAATACATCATGTTTTCATATTTAATTTTAACAAAATATGATCACAAATCTTACCAAATACAGTAATGAATTGATTAAATGTTTTGAACCATATGACTTTCATGCATCTAATAAAACCAAGAGAAAACATCATGGTGGTTGGCAACGTGCTCTCAAACGGACACCTTTATATCACACAACTATTGCTGTTATTGTTTCAACCTCTACTTTCACAATTTATCAACTCTTGTATCTTACCTATTCTACTTTACTGCTCCCCGTTGGTCTTTCCTGGGCTACTGAGAAAGGACTATACTATCCTGAGAAGGATGTTGAAGGTAGTTAGTAGGATCAGGGGTGTAAAACTCAGTCACCTCGTCACTACAGTAATTGAAAGGCATCTGAATATATGCGAAAAATGGTCTAAAACCATACTCTCCGACCCCCAACACCCCCTCTATTCTCAACTCTCGCCTTGTATCTCATCAGGTAGAACCAGAAGTCAGTATAAAGTAATCTATGCTCGTACAACCAAGTACAGGAACTCAACGATACCATACTTGGCCCGTGTTCTAAGTGACAGAGACAATGTTAGGCACGAAACCTATGACTTGCTTTATTGTTAATCATAATTTTAGGCTCTTTTATTTCTCTCTTATTTTGTATTCTATAGTGAACTCCTTCTTAAACATATTTAGCTACCCAAATTATTAACATTGGCTTACTTTTTTGTATTTTACTGTATTCCTTCTTCTGTGTATCTACTGGTTCCGACTATATTAACACTATGAGTAGTACACAATTTTCCTGTCATTAACCATCATGTAATTATTAGATTTTGTGGCTGTTTCTTTTTGTCCGACAATATCAGCTGACAATCTTGGTTGTGAACGCCATTATCACCACCTTAAAATTTCGTATTATGCAGGATTACTCACACTACCACTACAAACACTGCATTGAACCTGACAATAAAAAACAAAACGAAAACCCTGAGATGTTATTTTATAATTGTTTAGTGTTGTTTCAACCAAATTAACTGATCATCTTGGCGATAAACATTCTTAAATATCATTTCATAACTCCTTTGTATGACCACAGCTTTACTGTCACCATGCATAATCATATCATAGCTTCCACTACCCAAAACTGAGATATTATTTATTGTGTTGTTTATTTTCCTTTCTACTTCTTGGTATTTTTTTGCATTTTTTAAATTATTATTTTTAAGTTTTTCTTTGTTTTTGTTGTTGTTGTCTTTATATTAATTTTTTTGAAATACTCCTTTTTAAATGTTTGATAAAATTAGATGCAAATATTGTAGATATGTGCTGAAAATTCCACACTGTACCACTAGTACTGTCTATGGAATAAAGCAAATTATTATTATTATTGTATAGCTTCCTCCGCAGAAGCAACTAAATTTGTAGATACACATTGAAGTGGCACAGGCAGGTAGATTGCCTTTCGCTTGACCAACTACAGATTGGTCGGCTGGAAAGTGACAAACAAACAATGGCGGCAGTATAAGTCCGTTTTATTGCTCTCGACAATCTTAGATGTAGGACTTCACTAACCACATCCCTATTGAATTGCAGTTTCAGGAACAGTTGTTTCTTTTTAACTGCCGTCAGTTTCTCTTTATTATACCAGAGGTTCATGTATCTCGTTATAAATCTACTAGGACCACTGTATTTTGGATGCATCCTAATTCATTTTCTAGGCAATCATCTGTGCATTGATATAAGAATAAAACTTGTGCACTGTGGTAGAGTGTAATTCCATTATGGGTAAATTTTGTTTTGATAAAGTCTCACAGTGTTGTTATACAGTAATGTTTACTGATGACTACGTTTCGAGCACAATTTATGGCTCATAATCATACTGAAAAAAGTCAAAATAAAAAGAATTGTGAAACTAGTAATAATAACATAAATAAGAGAGAATATAAGTCATCTACAGTTATACCATATAAGGAGGGAACATCTGAGACCCTACGTAGGATTCTCAATAAAGCAGGAATTAGGGTGGCATTTAAACCTACAAACTCACTCAGGGACCCAATTAAACAAAATAATATAATTTACAAAATACCCTGCAATGATTGTGAGTTAAGTCGACTACATATGTCAAACTAGTATGTTGGGTGGGGGTAGTCAGATTGTCAGAACATAAGAATTTAGCTAAGGTAAGAATGGTTGGCCCCGAGAAGATAAGTAATTTAGAAAAAAGCTCAGCAATTGCACTTCACGCATTAACAAACAACCACACAATAGGGTGGGAGAGGGTTAAGATTCTAAAGTGTAACATAGGTAGGCGGAGAGAGAGATTGATTACTGAATCCCGGTTCATTGAGTCTACACCCAACACATGCAACAGAAATGACTCATTGCAAATACCAGAAATATGGAAAATACTACTACCAATCAAATCAAGTGAAAAACAATGGAACTATATAAATGAATTTAGGAAGTCGTGTCATTACCTTGATATGATTATGAGCCATAAATTGTGCTCGAAACGTAGTCATCAGTAAACATTACTGTATAACAACACTGTGAAACTTTATCAAAACAAAATTTACCCATAATGGAAATCATCTGTGCAGGTCTGTGTCGCTCGATTCGTGAGGCATCTGACCGAAGTGATTTTATTTGAGATTGCTACAAAACTGAGGAAATATGTATGCTGTCCTACAGATGTAGGTTTTCTACAGACATCTCTCTTGAGTGAACCACCCTGTCTTCTGTTCAGCTGGACATCAAGGAAGAGTAATCAACCACTTAATACTTATTATTATTTGATCCACAAAATCACAGCCATTGGTTAAATTTCGTGTTATATATATATAAATCTATGTAAATTAGAGTAAAGCCTGAAGAAAACCTAATTGGAAACAACAATATTATTTTTTTATATGTATTACTAATTCATGACTAATAATGATCAAAGAAGATTAGAGATAAGTTTCTAAATGTGTATAATGTGCAGGAAGATAATTTTGTGCACTTCCTGTTGAAAGTTAAAAGGTGATATTTCTTCACACTAGAACAGATGACGAAGGTTAATTGTGGATAATATGGAGTCGCTGGGAGAAACTTTGAGTCTGTGCTCAGTACCTATACGATTAAAGCATAGTAATAAAGAAGTTATTTGAAACAGGTTTTTAGATAACAATTAAGATGCTACTATTAACATGGGAGACATCAGACGCCTCCTACGATTGTCATCAGAAAGGGGGGCAAGGATTACCTTAACAACGGTCAATGAGAGCTAGGCGGCAAGCCAAGTCAATAAAGACCTTGAAATCCATTAACCAAGTCATTATTTTGAACGACGTTCCATTGCGAGGTATAAGAAGGTTCATTGAAGTAGGTGCTAAGAAAAAGCCACACCTTTCCGATGTACCTCTGACAGAACTAGATGGTGGCAAAGTCTCGTTGCTCATCGTCAGTAACTCACTTTGAGCCCATTAGGTCAAATATTGAAGGTTTGGTGTAAGGATAAGTCTCTATACCATCGAGACTCCCCCAAGTTGGTGTTTTTTCCTGGAGCAATGGACTAAAAAAGATACGATCAAAAAATTATAAATTCCATCTCTCAAAGTCGCAACATTAGAGATGTGAGAGAAACTTTAAAGGGGAAACCGGAGTACTGGCGAAATTCAAGATTGTGGAGTGATTACCTTTGTAGGTATGCAACAAGCTATGTAGGCTAAAGTGATGCAGAATCCTTAGTCTTTACCAAATGTGCTAGATAGCCCAAAGATCATGGCTTGAAACCCCAGACTTAATCTTGGTAGTTTACGCATGTTGTTCCCAACCAGCAGTACTGCTCAAATGGTCAGAGAAAAAGACAATTTCAGATTTGACCATGAATTCAAATCAGTTATAGAGAGAGCCATTGAAAACCAACAGGGAGTTCTGGACAACTGTTTCGGACTGACTCATCACTGAGATGCACACGCCAGTGTTCGAACCCAGGAGCTTCTCGTTACTAGGCAAATTCGTAGACCATTTAGCCACTGGGGTCCGTTTCATTCGAATTCCACGAATTCCAGCTTTCCCCAGTTCGCGATTATTCGATGACCACCAGCTTTTGTCATCGGTGAGTATTTGTCCTCGCTGCCGAACTGGTTCCCCTTATTGGTTACGACCTCTCACTAGAACCCTAGCCAGTAACTAGCGATGAAAATGGCTTGGAAGCCTTACGCAGAATTCTTAACAAGGCAGGCAGGAATAAAAGTGGCTGGCATTCAAACCAACCACAAACTCAATTAGAAAGAAGCTTTGTCGGTTAAAGGATCAATCCTGTGGAGCCTTTGAAACAAAACAATTTATTTTATCTAATACCCTGCTGCAATGATTGTCAGGTCAAATACATAGGTCAAACTAATCGAACAGGGGCAGTCAGACTAGCCGAACATAAAAACCTAGCAAGATCTAGATTGGTTGACCCAAATAAGACAATAAATCTAGAGAATAGTTCAGCTATAGCACTATATGCAGTCACACACAACCATAAAATAGGATAAGGTGGGATATGATGACAGTTTTAAAATCTAATGTAACAGGGTGGAGAGAGAGATTGATAACAGAAGCTTTGTTTATCGAATCAACTGACAGGAAATACATGTAATAGGAATGATTCAACACCTGTCCAAACAGATATCTGGAAAATTCTACTACCCCTATGATGACAAATAGGAGAGAACAAAAAAAACTGTAAAACTCAAGCGTCAAAGTCGTGTGATGACAACTGATATGATTATGAACAATAAATTTTGTTCGAAACTGTGTCATCCAGTAAATAATACTGTTTCACTGACTGTGTGATACATCTAATAAACAAACTAATATGGAATTAGTAGAGTTTAGAATTCATGAAATGCCGATTAAGTCAGGTCCTAGTGGCTGAATTGTCTAGGAGCTTTCCTTGTAACTAGAAGTTCCTGAGTTCGAACCCAGTCGAGTGGGTACTGCCAGTGATTCAGAAATTAGGAGGAAATAGCTGTCTAGTGTTAAGACTCCAGCAACTGGCTGCATACAGGACGTCATCTGAACGTCTATAGAGAAGCCATAACTGTTGGAGCCCATCAAGTCTGGTAAGATAAGATTTACTCACCGACGACATTAGTTGGTGATTGAGCTATATATATATATATATATATTGCTAATTGGCAGAAGTTTGAATTCATCGGGTGCCATTGGATTGGGTCCCAGTGGCTGAGTTATCTATGAGTATGCATTGTAACAGAATGGTCCTGGGCCCAACCTCGACAGGTGGGTACCGATGAAGACCCCCAAATTAGGACGAAACAGCTGTCGAGTTTAACCGGGTTTCCCGATGGTTCTCTAACTGATTTCAGCTCGTGATTTAACTTGTATCCAATGAGCGACCTGCAAACCAACACTTGACGTCAGTTATATGTCTGAAGATGCTGAATACTTAGCCGATACTAATGAAATTCTTTCGATTGTAAAACACATTTAGTTGTGACAGATGCGTAATTCTTTTGATACTCAATATAATTCAGAAAGTACTGTATACCGAAAAGATGTTTAAACTATTTATTTGTGCTTGTTAACAGGAATGTGAAATTTTAAATATTCCGCCATTTTGTGTAACATACAAATATGCTGTTAAAACAAAAACGAGTTGAAAAGAGAAGGGTATTTTCTTGGAACAATCGTTTAATTATTAATGAATGTCTCATGTTTGTTCCTTTGCATCAAAGCTTATCTCATACATTTGATTTCATCTGGATCATAGGAATTATGAAAATGACGGTTGCAGTGAAGAAAATTTTCTTTCCAACGAAGTCATCAACTAGGCTGTACATTCGTGTATTTATGATAAATGGGTGGGAAAGTTCCAGAATAATTTCCGATCAAGTGTCAAATTAATAAAATTACAATTAGGAATTAAAATGCCATAATAAACAGGAGGATGGATAAAACTCAAAGAAAGTGGCTTCATAATTACTGAGAAGATTGACATTGTGTAATTGGAGGTTGGAAATGTAGAAATAACAAAAATAGACAGGATGTTTGGATAAAATATCTAGTGGGATCACAACTAATGTGACGAATAATTGTTTATGCAGTTAGGGATTAAATATGTAGAAATAATAAAATAACATGAATAAACAGGAAGTTTGGATAAGAAAGTCAATGGCATAGTCACTACTAGAAGAATTAGCTGTTTATGAAGGCCAGGGCAGGGACAAGGGTTGGACGTATTTCTTTTGGATACATAGCGTGGCTTTGAGCTTTTGGATAGCAAGTGCTTGGGCTATGCCCAGATGTCTTAATTTTACTCTCTTTTATAGGTTTGATCGAACCTTGTATTTGATTTTGAAGGATTTTTTGAAAGGCGCTGAATGTCCTGAATTGACCAGATGTTCTGTCACTGAACTACATACACCTTTTAGTTCTCCTTTTACTAGTCAGGCTGAATAGTGTTCACGAGCGCGTTTTTCAAGTTGGCCTATGGTACGGCTGACAAATAACTGTCTAATAATTATACTTCCCAGTTAATTTGTACTATTTAATACATTTCAAGGTCTTTACATGCATTGGTCCTAACGTATTTCATATTGGCTGATGACACCACTAAAATATTAATGTTGAAAGTGTCGTCCGGAATGATTATGAAACCATTAGCAATCAAATTTCCGAGATCAGAGAACGCGAAAACCCGAAAAAATGTTAAAATTTTAGAAAAGGAATATACTTCTGGTTTGATCACAAGTTGATACCAGTGAGAGAACCACTGGATAATATGGCAGCACTGGACCACTGTTTCTCCCCTGTTTTGAACTCTTCAACAGTGCGCCTCTTCTGAGGTTTGAACCTAGGATCTCCTAGTCACAAGACAAGTTCATGGAGCATTCAACTACCATCCAACGGCCCCTGAATTCCACCTTTGACAAATTCGTGCTATATGTGGCGTAAAAGCCAGCCAATGTAATGGGGAAGCTACTGTTTCCTTTCAGAATGTAGTGGACCCTACTGGTTACCACATTTCGTGGCAACATCGTGTTCGAAAACCAAATCCAATATTTGAAAATTAATTTGATGCACACTAGCGACTGGCCCTATTCAGGCAGTGACCTGTGGTTCTAATGGGAAGTCGTGACCATCAGGGTACAGCAGGTTGAAGATAAGGCAGTAACTCATTGAGGAAGAAATTGTTATTAAGTTTATTTACAGAAAAGTTTTAACACACTTGCAAATTTTACTTGATGTCAGTTGACAGGGCTTTCCGAACTTAGTGAACAGTGCTCAGAAAATTACACCTAAATAGCTTTTACACAGGGAATTCAAGTTTAAACAAAGTAAATGTATTCATACAATAGTAGAGGAGTTACATAATAAAGATGGGAGGTACGTAAGATGATGAAGTGAGTTCAACCCACATCATGGGAACCAGAGACAAACAAAATTACACTATACTAAACAGGGACGGGAGGGAGGTTAAAGCCAAAGATTACGTAATCAAATGAAGTATCAATCACCATCAACATTATCTAGACAGCAACGTTTCAACTGCATGCACTACGTTTGAGGATGTCAAACACAGGATTGGAAAGACATGATAGGCGTTCACTATTATGAAATTAGTGTGGAGACCCACTGCAATGAGCTTCAAATTCAGTGCTTCCATATACCTCAGAGACTTGATGCTGAAGTCATTGAAAACATTTCCAACAAGCCACTGAGGAAGGTGTGCTCACACCAACAGTGCTCAAGGTTTTGAAGGAAAGGAAGGTGATTAGCTGTTGGAAAAAAGGGCTACCTAGTCCTTCTAGACGGGTCATAAACTTGGCGTGTCATGGAAAGGATCTCCAATAAGTTACAGACGTCTACCAACAGCTGCCCGATTCACTGGCTGCATAACGAAGATCGGGCCAGAAAGAATTAGCAACAAGAAACTCTGGGAGGTGACGAACAAACTAATAGCTAATCGTTCAACAAATATGTAGGAAGCGATGAAGATGGGTCGGTCATGCATTGAGGAGGCAATCGAATGATATTGAGCTCCGTACAGGCTATATCTCTAGCGGAATCCCAGTGGGAGGCAACGAGTGGGTCGTCGGTGCGAGGGTGACATGGAGAATAGCGTGCGATGTGGAGGAGATGGGAGATTTTGGGCTATCGTGGAGCTAGCCAGCTGTAGAGAACAGCGCTGAATAGAACAAAATGGCGATGTGTTGTTGAAGCCCTATATTCTACTAAGAATCCAAACGAATATTTATTTATTTTGATTATAGCTTGAAACCACACAGTATTTTCGCTACAGATATGGGATTTTCAGCATATAATATCGGTAGCCCAAATTTTGCTGGCCGACCATAGATATCAGGTGTGCGTTGGCAGGGGATCGAACCCCGGGCCATGTGCATGCTCAGCGAGAATCCTAGCCACTGTGCCACTGACTAATAATAATAACTGCGGCCTTTCATCTAGAGATGACTTCATCGACTAGACACTGAATTTCGGATTTCCCTACAGAAAGGATTATCAAGAAAAACACTCTGTGAGGCAAGAAAACCCGCAAATATTCTTCCCCTCACCAAATATGCAAAATGACAAGCTGCACATGACTTCGAGGTTGTAATGGGGGTGATCATTTCTTATGAAGGAAACGAAAGCTAACGGACAACCTTGACACCAGATGGAAAAGAATTCAGAGATCAGAGTGAAACAGACATTTTCTATTGGACCCAGCAACCAAAGCAGCAATAGCATTATCCACATAGCAATTACTTCGCTACCACGGCGTGCCACCGACAATTATACATCTCATCCAACAGCTGTAAAACAGTTCTTCGAAGTGAGGACAGGAGTAAGACAAGGCTGCCTACTATCGCCAATGATTTTCCTGATTGTAGTACACTGGATAATGTGACAGACGGCGGTGGGCAACGAGAAAACAGTCATAAAATGGACCCACAGAAAAAACTTGGAGGATCTGGACTTCGCCGATGATATATGTCTGATTTCCCACAAACTGGAAGATATGCAAGTGAAAAGCCACAAGTTGCCAGAAGAATCATCAAAGATAGGCCTTCATGTGAACATAGAGAAAACAGAGGCAATGAGGATTCCTGGCCAACACCACCAACAGCAACAGCAACAACAGACAACAATCAGTACAAATGGGAGGAACCTGAAAGAAACAATCTCTTTTATCTACCTGGGAAGCATTGTCTCAACTACAGGCGGACAGAACTGACGAGGATATCAAAGCAAGAATCGGAAAAGCAAGACAAGCTCTCACTACTCTCAAGTCTGTGTGGAGGTCAACACTCAGCATCAAAATTAAGATCCGGATTTCCAACTCCACTGTGAAGTCAGTGCTACTTGCTATACGGATCAGAGACTTGGCCAGCGCGTCATAAAGAGCATCTCAAACAAACTGCAGACCTTCATCAACAGTTGTCTCCGCTCAATACTCAAGATCAGATGGCCGGTCAGAAAAGATCAGCAACAGAGATCTTCAGGAGCCAACCAACCTAGCATGAACCGATTGTGCAACAAATAGGCAGGAAGAAATGCAGATGGATTGGCTGGCCATACTCTGAGGAAACCATCAAGTGACATCACTAGACAAGCCATCGCTCGAATGGAACCCGAAAGGGAATCGGCGAGTTGGTCGTCAGTGCGAGGGTGGGTGACTTGGAGGAGGTCATGTGAAGAGGAGATGAAAACGTGTGGGCAGACTTGGAGCCGGGTAAACCTCTAGCAGCGAACCGAACGCAATGGAGACGCACAGCTGAAGCCCTATGATCCTCTAGGAATTAAAGGAAACAATAATAATAATGATTTTCGCTTAGAAACTTATCAACCTGACAACTACTCCACGGTCGTTAATCGGTAAAACATTCTGACAATAGAATACAATTGAAATTAATTACTTTGATACGCTAAACAAAAATCGACAAACAAACAATCCAACAAAAGAGAAAAAAACCATTTTTAATTTAACTCAACGACTGTCACATTTCATCATCGGCTAAATTCATCTTTGTCACCGCTTAGTGTTATGTTAGGGAAAGACAATAAATAAAGAGACCGCTAAATTTTCATTTAAACAAAAAAAAAACAAAAAAACAAGCGGAAATTTGACTTGTGTTTGTTTTTGTCTCTTTTGATAATTTAGCAGAAAAACAAAAGTTGGAATACTTTACCTACCTTGTATACTGATAGCTTCTGAAGTCTATTTTCTCCAACTTGGTTTGATTGATGACAATGGAAAATTTTTTATCTCTATGGTGTTTTCCCTTCACTCTACTCGCGTATTGATACTGATGACATCAATACAATGGAGAGATAAAAAGTTCATTTAACAAGCGAGTAACACTCCTTCTGATCTATTTTTGACTAATTTTTGTATACGGAGAGTGTAATGAAGCCGGTGGCTATCAATAAAAGTCCCTTAAAAGGTTATGTGATATCTGTCTGATGAAATGGAAATATTCCAACTAAACGTGATAACAATTTCATTTTGTTTAATCATATTCACCTACTGGACAATTATTTCGTCCCAGTTCGGGACTATGCTTCATCAGTACGCACCCGCCACAGGGGTTAGAACCCAGCACCTTCTGGTTACATGGGAAGCTAGCTCGTAGATCATAAAGTCATTGCAATCCGATCCAATGGTCAGTCTATGAATTCCAGCTTCTACCAATTCACGAGATAGCACGACCACTAGCCAATGTCTTCGGCGAGTATTTGTCATCCCACCCAACCAGTTGTACCCTGCTGGTCACGGATTCCCACTAGAACCCCAGGTAACTACCTAACTGAATAGAGCTAGTCACTAGTGAGCATCAGATCAATTTTCAAGTATTGGTTTGGTCACACTATGCCGTGAACCGGCAGAAGTTGGAATTCATGGGCTGGCCATTGAATCGGGTCACAGTGGCTGATGAATGGTCTCCGAGCTCCCTAGCCTTGTAATCAGAAGGTGCTGGGTTCTGAGCTTTGTGGTGGGTGATTTATGATGAAGAGTCCCAAACAAGGCGGACGTAACAGCTGTCTGGCAGTAATCTCTGATGATTTTTCAATGGTCCTCTAAGTGATATCGGCTAACGATGAAATCCTCCAACCAATTAAACAAAATCTTTACAAACCAGTACTTGAAAATATTGATGAAGGTCCTAAATCTGAAATTGAATAATCACACACCCAGTGTTAGCCAATAAGTAATATTTACTGGTGACCACGTTATTAGCACAATTTATTACTGTTCATAATCATATCAGGGTACTCACATGTCTGCTAAACAAAGTATCATGATTTACAAATACTTGGCAATGACTGTGAGTGAGGTCAAATACATAGGTCAGTCAGACCAATAGATCAGGAGTAGTCAGATTATCAGAACATAAGAATTTAGCTAAGGTTAGAATGATTTACCCCACGAAGTAACTTAGAAAAAAGCTCAGCACTATATTGCACTGCATGCATTAACACGCAACCACACAATAGGGTGGGAGACGGTTAAAATTCTAACAAGTAATATAAGTAGGTGGGGAAAAAGATTGATCACTGAATCCAAGTTCATTGAGTCTACACCCAACACATGCAACAGAAATGACTCAATGAAAATACCAAAGATATGCATGGAAGATATTATTACCACCAGTCAGTCAAATCAGAGGAGGATAATAAATAATGTTAAAATGTATTAAATTTATATTATAACATTCTAACAAGTTATATATTTATTTAAGAACACAATATTCAGCGAAGAGACTCTTTTCAACGAATTTATTATCAAGCTGTACAATCGTATATATATGGTTTTTAAGAAATTATATCCGGTGAGGGAATTAGATCAAAGGTGTGAATACATGAATAAATAATAGTATGAAATGCAATTAAAATATTTGTGATTATAACCATAGTTTAATGTCAAGTGGCAAAATAATTAATGTCGTATATAGAATAATTCATAAGGTGTATAGATTTTGAAAAGGGGTACATAATTATAAGATTAGTAGGCGAATGTAAAATGTTACATAACATGGTGTGGAATTTGATAAGATAGAATTCAATATTGTAAAAATAAAAAATATAAAAATTATTAATTTTGGGTTTAGAATGACAAGTGGAAACAATTCAGAGTGAGAATAGTAATAATAATAATGATAATAATAATTGTAGTAATAAGGGAAGAATACATAGAATAACTAAATAAACAAAATAAATAAATGTTTATCCCTCTACGGCCAAGGCAGAAGTAGGGATTGTACATACATATTTTGTACACAAAGATCTGGCTTAAAGTCATGAATCACCAAGGCCTCAGCTATCTTTAGAAGTTTTTAACGAATAAAACGCGGGAAGTTAGCGTGGATTCTATATATGATCTTAAAATCATGGTCAGGGTTGACAGAGTGACAGAAGTCGATCAGGTGTTCCAAAATAGAGCTTCTCACACACTTCTTTTCTCCCTTATAAAACCAAGTTAGAATATGTTCTCTTATCCGTGTAGAAAGCGTCCTCTGAATACGGCCAATGTACCTTGCTCCACAAGAGGAGCAGGTGAACTGATAGATGCACATGGAAGCGGCCAGGTGGAGGAGCTTATCTTTTACAGAGGTGGAAAACAACTTGCGGCTGGTGAACTGTCATACGTAATTTCGCTGCATAGAACGTCTTACTAACTGATTTAGAGAGACGATTTTTGAGCATATCTGAAGCTTGATCACCTCTGAATTCCAAGTTCATGAATAAGGTTTTCTTTGGAACTGTGTTGGTAACCAGTTTAGACTGCTTTTCTTTCATGTTGCTGTCAATAAATCGGTTAGGGTGACCGTTTTCTGCGAGAGTGGCTTTTAAGAAATCAAATTCCCAGTCAACGGAATCAGAACTACAAATTCTCCTTCACACCTTTGACCTAATTCCCTCACCGGATATAATTTCTTAAAAACCATATATATACGATTGTACAGCTTGATAATAAATTCGTTGAAAAGAGTCTCTTCGTTGAATATTGTGTTCTTAATGCTACAATGGGAATTATTAAATTATATATTTATTTTAGTACAAAAATATCTTATTTCCCATTTTATTGACTAACAATACCCGTCTCATTTCCAGTCCTATTTTATTTTATTGGTAATGCTAATATTGTTTCCGAATGTACTTTATCTTCCATTCTGTTTCACGCAAGTTTTATATTGATTTTATTCAAATATCCAATCATCAATTTTTACTCATGTATATAAACGAAGCAAGAAAGATATGTGAGTACCATAATATGATTATGAGCAATAAATTGTGCTCGAAACGTTGTCATCAATAAATATTACTGTATAACACTGTGTGATTTTATCAAAATAAAATGTTATCGATAATGGAGTTATACTCTGCTACAGTGCCAGTTTTATTTTTAAAGCAAGAGTTTCTTACGATTACACTGAAGCCTTCAACTAATTCTACCTGCATAGGCTGCACAATTGCAAGAAGATTTCTGGTTTTATTATAAAGTGTTATTATTAATATTCCTTTGGGTTCCGAGTGGTACATAGGGATTCAAGAGCAGATCTCCATTCAGTCACATTTTATGCAGTCCTCTTCATTTGGTTTAACGATCGCCCAAACGGTCTCATATCAACCTCCTCAAGCGATCTCCTTTGTGTTACTCAAAGACCCAAGCCCATCTTGTCATTCCCTGTTAGGCTTACATTTGAGTGATAGCTTGACACGCGTTATCACCTGTTGCTCTTCTCAGCGTGTGGTCGATCCGTCTCCACTTTCTCCTTAATATTTATTGTGGTAAAGGTTCCTGAATTATGGATAAGATTTTGTCTTCATAAATCACACAGTGTTGTACAGTAATATTAGCTGATGGCCACTTTTCGAGCACAAACTATTGCCATTCATAATCATATCAAGTCACCACTCGCACAACTTTTTTCCTTCATTTATATACATGAGTGGAATTGATGATTAGATATTTGAATAGTGTACATTCAGAAATAATAATATGAGTGTTATTGATCAATTAGAATCAGATGGGAAATAAAACGAGTGTTTTTATATTCGTAATAAATAACTTGTTAGAATGTTGTGATGTGCTTGAATTGAAATAGAATTCTGAGATTATTTATTATCCTCTTCTGATTTGACTGACTGGTGGTGTTTGCATTGAGTCACTTCTGTTGCGTGTGTTATTTTGAATGTAGACTCAATGAACCGGGCAGGATTCAGTAATTAACCTCTCTCTCCACCTACTTATATTACTTCTTAGAATTTTAACCCTCTCCCACCCTCTTGTGTGATTATGTGGTAATGCATGTAATGCAATTGCTGAGCTTTATTCTAAATTACTTATCTTCTCGAGGTCAACCATTCCTAACTTAGCTGAACTCTCATGTTCTGATACTCTCACTACCCACGCACTCTCTACTAGTATGACCTATGTAGTTGACGTCACTCACAGTCATTGTAAGGTATTTTGTAAATTATATTATTTTGTTTAATTTGGTCCACGGGGTCTTTTAATCTGCAGAGCTTGTCTCTAGTGAGTTTGTAGGTGTGAATGCCACCCTAATTCCTGCAATGTTTTCACCTTTATAATCAAGCTGAAAGTAGACTGGCTTTTTTCTAACTGTGATTTGTTTTAAATTTGTGACTTCAAATCTTGCATACTTGTTGATGAACCTTTGAGGGTAACCATTGCTCTTCAATATCTTTTCAAGAAACTCGCTCTATAGTACAGAGTCTTGACTAGACCACGTTTAAAGCTATTTGGACAAAAGCTATTAAAATGAAAGTATTGTCCTTTCCATGTAGTGTTTCGATAAATTGACCTTTGAAGACCACCATCTTCTAGGCGTTCCATGTCAATGTCGAGGAAGTGAAACTTTACGTCACTTTCATGTTCCATAGTAAACTCAATGTTTCTGTGTGCATCATTGAATAATTTGATTAAGTCTGAAGCATGACTTTTATTGTTGCATACTACAAATTACTTTTCATATTTTTTTAAAATACTACTCTCAAATTATTCAGTGTATGTTCAAGAATATACATATCTATTTATTCAAGAAAGCAAAAGAATCCTACGACGTAATGCCTCAATTTTTTTTCTCACCTTATTTCTCAACTTCATGTTAAAAAGATACAGAAATTGTTCAGTACATCTATCTGTTCAATGTTTCAATTCTTGCTAGTTGTTTTAATTTAACAATGAATTTTATGTTGTTGTTGGTTGGTTTTTTCTCCTGATTCCTTTGAATTAATTGAAATGAATAATTTGTCTTTCTTTTAGAAATTATAGAAAAAAAATCACATCATACTTTTACTTTGTCATTCATTTTACTTGGAAAAATTTACTTTTCATAATTCACCCTGAAGCATAATTTATTTGGTAGTGATTTGAAATCCCATTTTTAACATTTCTCTTCTTAGTGGCACGGCATAAACGCGCACACTGAAATATTTTTTTAGAGATTATTTTGGTGTATAATAGCCCGAACGTACATTTTGTCATGTTTGGGACTCGTCAGTGGAGTGACTGGTGATAATGTCTCTTTTGAGACTCGGACCCAGGATCTCATCGTTTTAAAAGCCAAAGTATTACTCTCTTTACCACAAAAATGGATACTAAGTATTATTTGTTTGATATCGACTTGTGATCAGTTCTCTGACTGGTGGAGATCACCAAGTCAGATAAGAAGACTGTTTTGATTTGACAATAGTAACTAGTGTAATGCGTCTAGTCCTCTCTTTGGTGCAGAATGAATTCTATCAGTCAGTCAGGTTTGCAATGTGGTCACCATTCTAGTTAGCTCGCCATCACGGTGCACATTTATTTGATGATATTAAATAGTTGGAGGCAATCGGCAGGAAGCCTTGAACAACACCTAAGTTGAGTGCTAGTTGGCACTCATGAGCACGGCGTATCTGCAACCTTGAAGGAACTCATGTCCCTTCTGAGATTCGAACCCGCCCGAATAGCTCAGTGGTACCGTCTCTGACTGCAACTCCCACTGGGTGACGCGGGTTCGAATCTCAGAATGGACATGAGTTCCTCCAAGGCGGTTGCAGATACTCCTTGCTTACCGGGGAGTGCCAACTAGCACTCAGCTAAGGTGTTGTCCAAGGCTTCTTATCGATTGCCTCAAACCATCTAATATCATCAAGAGGACTGTTAGTCACCTGTGAGAGAGGTTGGTGGTTGCTCCAAAAACATCTTAAATTGGCGGAAGCTGGAATCCATATACCACTGAGTCGGTTCCCAGTGACTGAATGGTCTACGAATGTAATCGCTGACGAAATCTCAACACGAGTACACAGGGCCAGTTTCGCATATGCCAGTTTACGCCGTCTCTGGCGTAGACGTGATATCTAACTATCGACCAAAGGGTGCGTTTATTGCTCAGCAGTCCTCTCCGTCCTTCTTTATGGCTGTGAGACCTGGCCATTGAGAGCGGAAGACATGAAAAGATTAGCTGTCTTTAACCATAGGTGTCTGCTTTCTATCTCCCGCGTGAAGTGGTACAATAAAGTGAGAAATATTGAGGTTAGGCATCAGTCGAGTGCTAGGTAAGGAGGGGAAATCAACAGACGAGACTGTGAAATTATATCGACTGAGATGATTAGGACATGTGTTACGTACGCCTAGTCATCGTCTTCCTCGACTGTTGGCAATGTTAGCTGATATAGGGTCAGGTTGGAAGAGAGCTAGCGGCAGTCAAACGAAAACATGGCATCAGTCAATGAAATCTACAATAGTTAGTTTAAGTCACGTAGGAAGGTGTAGACCTGCTGACTAGTTGAAGTCCTCGGGACGGTTCAAACCAATGGTTGAAAACAATTGTTCATATGGCTAAAACCGTTCTCAGTGATTGCTGGCGCAGATGCATCAACTCCTTGTGACTTATGATTTCCAGTGAAAATGTTTTGTTCTTCGTTATTACTATTCCTTTGTCTGACACCTCTGTTTACTGTCTCTAATATGCATTTCTCCTACTTTCTTCTCTTGCTTTGTGTGTTACATGGAGGGAGTGTGGCGACTTGAACTGCCGCACATATGTGTAAAGTTCTACGTTGAAAACTGACAGACAGAAAGAATGGTCTACGAGCCCACCGTGTAGCCAGAAGGTCCTGTGCTTAGACTCGGGTGCGTGCATACTGCTAAAGACTCTCAAACTAAGGTGGAACAGCCATCCAATAGTCCCTTAACTAATGTTAATTCATGGGCAATCGTGAGGCCAATTTGTTTTTAGGTTCCTTCTCGTTTCCCATCTATTGATTACGTTGAATTGAAATGGCTCGAATGTCTTGATGTGTCAGCTCGTGTTACGAGTGAAGTTCGACGAAGATTTCAAATTTACTTGGATTAACTCTCATCGTCAAGTGAATAATGGTTTGGCTCTTAAAATGATGAGTGCACAGTTCGAGTCTCGGTGTACAGAATACCATTACCCACAGCGGACTGCAGGTATATTGAATTGATCAGTCTCAAATGGGCTAAAATAAGCATCGTGGATTCCACTGCAAGTCACCACCAACCCTAAGAACTTCAATTTAATCTCATAATATCAGTGAAACGCCCTTACTATGAGCTCGTATGTCAACAGAGAACAAACCATTCAACTCAACATAATCAATAATCAACATGGAATGCAAAATAACCCTAAAATAAATAGTTTAAAAGGTATGTAAGACTTCAATTATTACATTCTCATCATATTCCTGGAGCGTCAGTTGGAAGTGGTGACCAGTGGGTTCCAGTGACTATTTGAAGTTGAAGGGAATTCTCATCGAAGGGACTGGTGACGGCATGACTATATCAAGAGTTGACGGAGTTAGTGTTCACGTGTCATTGAATTCCAGCCCAAGTAGGTGAATGATTAATCAGCTCTGCGGCATAACTTGAAAGTAGTGGGTTCAATCTCTGGCGACTTTGTGGGCGTGTCATGAAATATGGCGAAACAGCTCTCAGTGCCCCCATCTGACTCTAAGTGATCCCTGTAACTGATTTTGGCTCATAGAAAAGATCTAACAATTGTAATTATTCTCAAATCCTCAAACATATTGCAATCTGAATATTTAGAAAGCAAAAGGAATGAGTGAAGAAATTATTTACTCTTCAATTAGATCTTCATCTCTGGTTCTACTTTAATATATACATCACAAAGTATTTTTTATTACAAATTCATACTTATCTGAGAACTTATCTGACAAATATGTGAATGTGGCACCAAGGACAGTAAGCGTAGCAACAGCTCCTAAAAAATCCATTATTCATAAAACTGCAGTTCTTCGGTGACAGCAACAGTGAAATAGTAGCATAGCGAGCACCTGAAGAATGCAGTTAAAATAGCTTATTATGCAGCAGAGGTGCACTGTCTTTTCACTACCACCCCTATTTTACGGTCGAGAAATAAGGATAAACTACCTAATTTTACCTCCTCCCCAATATATATCTACCAGTCTGACTGCAGCTGCGGAGCCAGCAGGTTTATCGTCATATTTCCGAACATCATCCAGCATAAAAGTTATGTTAATACAGCATTTAGAATTATCTTATCGCACTCCGACTAATCTTTATTTGTTTTGATAAAGTCTCACAGTGTTATACAGTAATGTTTACTGATGACGTTTCGAGCACAATTTATTGCTCATATGACCTTGATATGATTATGAGCAAGGAATTGTGCTCGAAATGTCATTAGTAAATATTACTGTATAACACTGTGAGACACTATCAAAATAAATTTTATCCTTAATGGAATTATACTCTACCATAGTGCAAAAGTTCTAATCTTATATCACTAATCTTAATTTGCCTTAAGAATTCGTCTTCTACATACGACAGAAGCCATTTGACTCTACCTGAAGAAGCCGAACCTTTACCTGTTCAGAAGAAATTTGTACATAGCCAATTTCCTTACCTTGGCCATCGTTGCATGAATGTATATACCGGACTACTTCGCCCCCTCCCCATAAACCTTTAAAATTATAATTGTCCAAATTATTTTATTATTTTTCTGACTACTTCAGCCTTAGTTACAAGTTATCATTGTCCAAATCGCTTTATTTTCTTTCACAATCTGTTACGTAATCAACCTGTGCACACGCTTATTCCTAAATTATTCTTCATTTTTTCCAAAATTATGCATTATGCAATCCACGCGTTGCAACTATTTCTACCTTTTAATTGTGTATATTGCTTTTCTTCGTTAATTATCACCCCATTGACATGTTGACACTGAGTAATTATTGTTAACAAACATATCAGTGCCACTTGATTGGTAAACTGTTATTTTATTTATTAAAGCTTGCCTCCACGCTGTATTTTTGATACAAGTATGAAATTTTCAGTGCGTTGGTGGCATAGTGGTTAGGACGCTCGCCGACCATGCACATGGTCCGGGGTTCGATCCCCGGCCACCGACGCACTCCTTTACCTCGCTAAGCCAGAAATAATGCTGGTGAAGAGGAAAGGCTGGGCATGAGGCTAGCAACCCCATCCTGTAAAGTAAGCACTGCTACAGAGACTTCAAGCCACTAGCTTGAAGCTCTATGTTCCACTGGGGAAAGTGAAGGAAATAAAAAAAATGGAATTTTCAGCATCTTCTATAGATACTGGTGTCTAAATTTCAGACTTGTTTTCAGAATATAATCATACTTTAATTATAGTTCTGCTTCTTCTTTTGAGTTCCGTTTGGAATATAGGGATTTAGCAGCACATCGACATTCTGTCTACTGCTTTACAGCCCGCTTCAACCGACCCCATGATTATCCATAAGCTGTTATCTTCCCCTTACATGGTCTCCTCAGCATGTGTCCAATCTATCTTCATTTGCTGCGGCATATTTGTAGAGTAACTGGTTTTTGACTGGTTCGTTTCCGGAGCTCCATGTTGGCAAGTCTCTTTGGTAAGCCATCCAATCTTAATTTTTTCGAGCAATGCACGTGGTGAATAAAATCTGCAGCCTATTGAAAATTGAATTCGTGATTAATTAAAAAAACTTTTTTTCATAATAATTTTTAATGTAGCTTGTTTTCATACAATAATTTTGGTACAAATATGGAATTATCTGCATGTGATATCGGTAGCCCAAATTTAGCAGTCCGACTATTGGTATCAGGTGTGCGTCGAACGGGTATCGAACCTCAGACCATGTGCATGCTCGGTGGGTGTCCGAACCGCTGTGCCACCGACGCACTATAAAAATTTACATGCATCTGCGATAGCAGTTATATTGAGAGGACAGGAAAATGGGCACGTCTTAAGTTCTCTGAACATGTGCCGAAAAGTCTACGTCCCAATGGAACAAGCATTTCACTGATACGCGTCATGAGCTGGTAACCTTGAAATCCTTTTAAAAAATATCTGTATACATTAAAGTTCGATCCTCCTCAAAATTGCCGAAGCAAATGCTATCAAACGACTGGAACTCGATTGACGTGTTCATAGAGAAGCAGTTACTAGTCTTTCGTTGCCCTTCTTGGAAAATGGATACTTGTACTCTTCCTTTCATCTGATTACGCAACCGATGGCTTGGACCTCTTGACTCTCTGATATAGTTTTACTTTGCTTTTCTCTTGATTATATTATTGACGTTGAACTGATTACACTGCCACTCAATTGACTAGTTACTCATCGTCACACTCACCTATTATTATCATCACAAAATGCACTTCAAACAAACTACAGACCCTCATCAACAGCTGTCATTACTCAGTACTTCGCTCAAGATCGAATGGTTGGCCAGTAGAGATCAGCAACAGGGATCACCGAGAGCAAACCAACCAGGAACCAATTGTGTAACAAATATGCAGGAAGAAATGGAGGTGGATTGGCCATTCTATGAGAAAACAAACTATCAGTTGGGTGACATCACACTCCAGACCATTGCTTGATTGGAACCCGCCGAATGGGAAGTAGCGAGTTGGTCGTTAGTGCAAGCGTGACATGGAGGAGGTCATGTGAAGAGGAGATGAAAGTATGTGGGCAGACGTAGAGCCAGGTAAAAACGTTGGCTGAGAAGCGAACGCAATAAAGACATACGCCTGGAGCCCTATGTTCCTCTAGGAACTAAAAAAGACAATAGTAATGCCAATAATCAACTTATTTTTCACAAAGCAACACTGTTCTTCCTTTATTCGAATTCTTATAGGATTTAGTTCCAAAGATTTTACGAAATCATATTTGATGTCAGTCGTTGCATAAATTCATATTAATAGCGATATTATTGCGTTCATCTTTACAATGAAACGATTATCAAAGGACGAGTTAAACGGTCAGAGATAAGATCAACTGTGCATTGCTTAGAAATGAAATTACTGTTCAGTATAATTTGAAAATTACTAAATTACAGATTATCTGATAAGAAAGCGTTAGCAGTTCATTTCAGGGTTATCGGCGCGATGGATAAAGGGGATGAACCAATTTTTGCTGGGGAGTGTCACTGATTATGAACACTGGACGTTTGTTCAATGGCCTTGATCGCCATTGCTGGGCAACTTGAAGGTCCGAGTGATTCGATCGTGTACAGGTTGGAAGAAGACGGAAGAATACGAATAAAAGTACATCACATTCCTTGTAAAAACATTTGTTTATAGACTTAGTAGAGAATATCGATTTTAACAATCGAAAAATACAATTTCTTGTCATCGATTGTGTTTTAGAATTAAAGTTGATATCTGTGCTTAGTGTTTGTCGATTCGAGGCGTCTTCGAAAATAATAAGATCTTAGGATTCAGGAAAGGCAAATCATGTTCTGACCTAATTGCAACTCTACGCATTATCATCGAACAAAGCATGGAATGGCAATCAAACCTCTACCTCAACTTTATAGACTTTGAGAAGGCCTTCGACAGCGTTGACCACGAAATAATTTGGAAACTATTCGAGTACTATGGCGTACCCCAAATATTCATCAACCTCATTTAACAGCTGTACGACAACGGCACATGACAAGTGATCCACAATGGAAAATTCAGCGAGGCGTTTAGAGTAAACACAGGAGTCAGACAAGGGTGCTTATTATCACCAATGATATTCCTAATTGTGGTGGACTGGATTATGCGTCAGACAGTGGGAAACGAGAAGACAGGGATATCCCGGACCGACGTGAAGAACCTAGGATACCTGGATTTCGCGGATGATTTGTGTTTGATGTCACACAAAATCGAAGACTTTTGAGCGAAAACCGACACACTGGTCGAAGAAGCAGCCACAGAAGACAGGACTCCACGTGAACATAGACAAGACAAAGGTTATGAAAATAACCGACCAACAACAACAACAACAGCAGCAACATCCAGCGCCAATCACCATCAACGGGAGGGATTTGAAAGAGGTTACTTCTTTCACTTATCTAGGGAGCATTGTCTCAACCACAGGAGGAACGGACGATGATGTCAAATCGAGAATCGGGAAGGCGAGAAACACCTTCATCAACCTGAAACCAATCTTGAAATCTTCGTCACTCAACATCAACTACAAATTTCGGATTTTCAACACCAATGTTAAGTCAGTCACTTCTCCTTCATGGATGAGACACTTGGCGTCCATATCATGAAAAGCATTTCCAACACGTTACTGCAAACTTCCAACAACAGCTGCCTTCGCTCACTCCATTATGAAGAATAGATAGCCAGCCAGAAATAATTAGCAACTGGAAACTCTAATAACAAACCACTCAAAAACCTACTGCTCCACAAATACGGTACACAAAATATAAATGGATGGAATACACTCTGAGGGGATCATTGGTTGATATAGCGCGCTAGGCCATCTCACAAGTGGAACCTGAATGGGAGACAGCTAGTTGAACGTTGGCTCAAGTGTGACGTGGAGGAGATCATGAGAGGGGAGATAAGTGATCATGGTGTCAATTGAAGCAGACTGCAGGGAAGAGGGCAAAATGAAGATGTGCTTTAGAAGCCCTATGTTGTTCCAGTCGCAACCCGAGGGAATAATAATAATTATAATACTATAATAAGGAATTAATTGCATCTCTGCTACTCTCTTGAGAATGAAGCAATTCTTATAACGCATGTCAAACTGTCACAGATAAAAATCAACTGTATAGTCCCTTAGAAATGAAATTACTGTTCAGTATAATTTGAAAATTACTAATTTACAGATTATTCGATAAGAAAGCGACTGAAAGAGGTAGTATCTATCAGTTCGGTGACATTTTTAACAGAGTTGATTTTAGAAGATAAAAGCAAGTCAAATCTGAGAATAAAAGTGAAGGAGAATTATAAATCTAGTGATCCAGAAGTCGACAGATAATCACTGACAGACATACAACAGAACTCTAGAAGATCTACACTTCGAGTATAATCTGTGTATAGTGTCGCGCCAAATCGATAATTTACACGCGGAAATCAACAATTTGGAAGAAGAGACAGGCGATGAAAACAGAACTTCAAGTAGACACAGAGAAGGCAGAGATGTAGAAGATACCTATTCAAAAACAAACGTCAATCACTATCAGTGAGAAAATCTAAGTCGAACTTACCTCTCTCCCCTATCTAGGCAGGATTGTTTCAAATATAGGCGGTACAGATGACAATGTCAAAGCCTCTCAGGATCTAGTCGGAAAAGCTAGATAAACCTTAATTAATCTGAAATATGTGTGGAAACCTATTAATATTATTGTCTCTTTTAGCTAAGGGCCTCAGTCGCACGTCTCCATTGCGTTCGGTTCTATGCCAACGTTTTCACCTGGTTCCACGTCTGCTCACATGATTTCATCTCCTCTACACATGAACTCCATGTCACCCTAGCACTGACTACCAACTCGCCGCTTCCTATTCGCCGGGTTCCACTCGAGAGATGGCATGGTGTGTGCTGTCATTCACTTGGTGGTTTGTTTTCTCAGAGTATGACCAATCCACCTCACTTTCTTCCTGCATATTTGTTTCACAATCGGTTCCTGCTGTGTTGGTTCGCTGATTGCCAGAGATCTCTGTTGCTGATCTTTACTGGCCGGCCATCTGATCTTGAGTATTGAGTGAAGACAACTGTTAATGAAGGTCTGTAGTTTGTTTGAGATGCTCTTTATGACGCGTAGTGCAAGTCTCTGATCCGTACAGCAAGTAGTGCTGAATTCACATTGGAGTTGAAAATCCGGATCTTATTTTTGATGCTGAGTGTTGACCTCCACACAGGCTTGAGAGTAGTGAAAGCTTGTCTTGCTTTCCCGATCGGTTCTTGCTTTGATATCCTCGTCAGTTCCATCCGCCTGTAGTTGAAACGATGCTTCCCAGGTAAGTAGGTAGGTAGGTAAAAGAGGTTGTTTCTTTCAGGTTCCCTCCATTTATGCTGATTGTTGTCTGCTGTTGTTGTTGTTGGTGTTGGTGGTGTTGGCTGGGAATCTTCATCACCTCTGTTTTCTCTATGTTCACATGAAGGCCTACCTTTGATTCTTCTTCCGCTAACTTGTTGCTTTTCACTTGCATATCTTCCAGTTTGTGGGAAATCAGATACATATCATCGGCGAAGTCCAGATCCTCCAAGTGTTTTGTGTGAGTCCATTTTATGCCTGCTTCCTCATTGCCTGCTGTTTGTCGCATTATCCAGTCTACTGCAATCAGGAAAATCATTAGCGATAGTAGGCAGCCAGCTTGTCTTACTCCTGTCTTCACTTCGAAGGATTCCGTGAGCTTCCCGTTGTGGATTACTTGGCATGCAGCGTTGTCATACAATGCAATGTACCAACTCAATTCCCTTAGTCTCTGCGCTTTCGATTACTAAGCACAGCTGACTGAGGCAGTCACTGTTATGTGCTTTCAGCCCAATCTTTGTGTTCATAAAATGTTGGTTCAACCCCTCTCCCTCGTATGGCCTTTAACCCCAACCTAGAATAGTTGCCTCTCCCACTGACGACGGATAAGTGTAAATATCATTTTTAGTTGTAGTGTTAACTGCATTATCGATGTCTTACAGTGCTACAGAAGGTATGCTGGACACTAGCGTTTATAAAAAACCAACACATTCTGCTAATAGATATTTAGACTTTGAAATTTAATTGGTGGATAGTCACTAGCAGTGGAATCCAGGATGCACATTTCGTCCGACTTAGGATTCGTCACTGGATGTAACTGCATTTTTCAGTGAGTCAATGACGATTTTCCCACCGAGGCTCGAACCCAGTGCCCATAGTTTTAAACGCCAGTCGAAGCGTTATCCACTAGACCAATTGGACCACGAGAGCCGCTGTCTTTTGTGTAACGGGTCATTTAGTTATTCAATTGAATCTTAGATTTTCCCGTCGACTGACTGGACCGAAGTGGTCAGTCTTAGGTTGATATGTCAGCTTCTTGTGCTCAGCATGCATTAAGAAACAATCACACAATAGGGCGGGAGACAGTTAAAATTCCAAGAAGTAATATAGGTAGGTGGAGGGACAGATTGACTACTGGATCCTTGATTCTGTTGATTGATCTTCATTGTTTCTCAAATGTCCATGACTCATAATTTATTATGTAACTGAGTAAAGTCTGATGAAAGCTAACCAAAAATCGGTATTTGCTTGCTTAAGTTGTGTTCTAAAGTTTTTTGTTATATCTATTCATTATTCTTAACAAATGAGCGGGGGAAACGAATGAATTCTACTCAAAATTAAAAATTACTCAATAATAATACGCGTTCCTACTCCTATTCAGCATTTAACTGAATCTGGAGAAAATTTATTAGAATTATTATGCTGTTATATAAATGTCCATTAAAAATTACTTCTTTCTCTTTTCACTTCATTTTACGTTAGTGTACAACATTTTATATAGGAAAGGATATGGCTTTCTATAACACAAATCACGTTTTTCTTACCTTGAATACAGGAGAATTGTAATCGCCAAAATAAGCACCACTAGTCCTTTCTCAAATTAACTGTCTAGTTAATTTAATTCAGAATTTCATTGTGAGCTGACATTGGTTAGAGAACAATTGCAAACCAGCCACAGGGAGTACTGGACAGCTGTTTCCCCCATCCTAGTTTGGGTTTCTTCAGCAGTATGCACCCACCACTGGGGTTTGAACCAAGGACCTTCTGGTTACAACGCGAGCTCGTAGACCATTAAGCCACTGGGAACCGATCCAATGGCAAGCCCATGAATTCTAACTTCTGCCAATTCATGATATAGCGCAACCACTAGCCAATGTCTTCGGCGAGCATTTGTTTTCACACTCGACCTGCTGCACCCTACTGGTCACGACTTAACACTGGAACCTCAGGTAACTACCTACCTGAATAGGGCCAGTCGCCAGAACCATGGTCTACGAGCTCACCTTGTAAACAGGAGGTCCGAGGTTCGAACCCCGATAGGTGCATACTGATGAAGAGTTTCAAACTGGGACGAAACAGCTGTCCAGTACTCCCAGGTTTTCCGAAGGTTCTCTAACCAATGATAGCTCATGATGAAATCCTGTAACCAATCGAATCCCCACAAACCAACACTTGAATAATTTAATTCAATTTAGATCTTCCCGTCGTGGCCCAATTGGTCAAGTAGATAACGCTTTCGCGTTTGAGACTACTCTGGCAGTGGGTTTAGCCTCAGTGGAAACGCCATCAGTTACTGGGGAATGCAGGTACATCCAGTTGCTGAGTCCTAAATAGGACGAAGTGCTGTGCATCCACCGGATTCCACTGCAGCTAGTCACTATCAACCAACTTACTTCAAGTTTCTAGTTTATTGCACAATACCATGTACTACTGATTGATCCATTTGAGTAGTCAGATACCACTCACATCTACCTTATTTCTTAATTGAAACTTGGAGGTAAAATGAACGTTTCAAATAACCTCCCTCCCTGCATTGTGGTTAAGTAAAGGACAAACAAGATCTATTCGTAGCGCTATTCTATCTCATCTTGTAGATACAGAACACACGATTGATGTTAACGAGGTGGTTTTCAAAGTCGTTTGACGCATACCAACAAATCTCCATTTTGCCTTAAGAGTTCGATTAGTGAATATTGCTGAGGCTCTTGGGATCCACATTAAGAAGACTAATTCGTGCGTCCAAAAGGAGCTAGTTCAGACATTATCCTTACCCCATTGGCCATCTAGGTGCGAATGATCCTCAATGTTTTGTGAAATTTTCCTAATTTTATTTGATATTCTATTTGCTATTATATCTTTATCATTATTATTATTATGATTTAAGCATCTTTAATGAACTGTAATACCATCGTGATCTTACTTTACAAATCGACATTATTTGAAAAACACTAATATCGTTATTGACTACTAATCTAAGATATTCTATGTATATAAACGTATATGCATGTAATTGTAGAGCCGGGAGAGAAATGTATCGAAAGGGATATTCTTTGCTCGATTATTTTGTGTTTTATAGATGTCTGAATGAATATTTTTGCTATATTGATATTTCATTTATGATATCAATTTCTTTATATCTTAAACGGTTTCGTTTTGAGTCATTTCTGAAGTCTATCATTGTGCTACTAAGTGTTGCATGTTTTAATCTTATGGGGGACGATAATTCCTTCAAGATTGCAGGTAACAACCAGATTTACTGAAAAAAAATTCAAGGGAATCACGATGTGCTCACTTCTGGGACTTATTCTTGCCAATATCTCCAGGAATTATCTCTTAAATAGATGAGGTTGAGTTCTGCTATCAGTGAAATAACCTTCTATCGCAGATATGTTGTATTATTACTCGTTATTTTATTCTTTTACGCTCCTAGCGGAACATAAGGCCTCAAGCTAGAGACTTGAAGTCCAGGTAGCAGCGGTATTTATTTTTACTGGATGGGGTTGATAGCCTCATGCCCAACCATCCCTCTTTACCAGTCTCAGAGAAATGATGGAGTGCGCCGGCCAGTGATCGAACTCCGAAGCACATACGTGGTTGATGAGCATTTTACCTCTGCGTCACCGGCGCCGACATGTTGATGCTATGTTAATTGTCTGTAACGAAATAAATCACGTATTGGTATTATCCGACAGTCTTATTGAGATCCACCCTTACATTAAATTTACCATGGAATATGAACTTAACAATGGGTTAAACTTCATGGATCTTAACGCAAGATGAAGAAATAATGGTCACTTCCTTCTCTTATGAGGGCACCATCCTTTCAACTACAGATGAATGAGGATATCAGAACAAGGACCGAAAAGGTATGGCAGACCCCTTTTTATTCTCAGAATCAGTTTGGATGTCTTCCACAATAATCTTAAGGAACCAAATTCGTATTTTCAACACCACTCTTAAGTCGCTTCCTCACGGAAAGTATTTCCCACAGGCTACTGCAGATTACCGTCAATAAACGCCTTCGTTGGTTTCATGCAGAACATCAGATGGCCTGTCAGACGAAACTAACAACAAGGAACTCTGGGAACGAATGAATCAAGAAGCTATTGCTGAAGAAGTATCGTGGAGAAAATAAGGATGGATAGGTCACAATTTGAGGAGACCGTTAGGTGACATTTATGGTGAGAGCTGTCTGCTAGCCAAAAGTGTAGACAACAAATATATGTCGGTGTTTACGTCCCGAATTGGAGTCATGAAAAAAACAATAACCTTGAGGAACTCAACAACCAATCACAGCAGACTTAACGTGTGAAAATATGACTCGCAGATATATGGCTGAACTTTCTCAGAAACGATCACAAGAGTAACTTTCAGCAAGAAAACAACCAATCATAAGACGTTGATTCTCCGCTAACAATAACACTAATAATAATGTACATAAAAATCCATAAATATCTTTTGATTTTCTCAATAAACGATCTGTTGCCTGGCCCTTGTTTTTTGTCGATACAACATTGCGTGTCAGCGTGTGGGTTTGAAGGTGGCATGAAAGAGATCGTGCGAAAGCAATGTCAGTTGAACAGGACTGCAGAGAATCGGACAAAATGGAGAAGTGCAGTTTGAACCCAACATTCCACTTGTAAACCAATGGAACAATATTAATAATAATAATTGTATTCTGAAAATTAACATCCTCATTTTTCAAAAAGAAAGTTTGTTAGTTTGATAGCGTGATTTAGCCATTTATACTAGTGGTGTAGTCGTTTGGCGTCTAGTTCATAAATAAAACTCTCAGAAGTATTTGGAACTTATGTCTGTCTCCAAAAGACATTGGGATGATTACGTAGCCTTATAAATCTGTGTGATGTGAATACATATCTTATGTACACCTTACTTAGTTTACTGGTAACCCAATAACTCTGAACTAAGTGAGGATAGGAGTAAGAAAAGCTGGTTGCCTACTATCCTGATTGCAGTAGATTGGATAATGTGACAAACAGCGGACAATGAGGAAACAGGCATAAAATGGACTCACACAAAATACTTGGAGGATCTTGACTTCGCCGATGACATATGTCTGATTTCCCACAAACTAGAAGATATGCCAGCGAAAAGCAACAAGTTGGCAGAGGAAGCATCCAGGGAAGATAGGAAGCACTTCAGGTGAACAGAGAAAACAGAGGTAATGAAGATTCCTGGCCATCACCAACAGCAGCAACAACAACAGACAACAATCAGCATTAATGGGAGGAACCTGAAAGAAACAACCTCTTTTACCTACCTGGGAAGCATCGTTTCAACTACAGGCGGATGAAACTGACGAGGATATCAAAGCAAGAATCGGAAAATCAAGACAAGCTTTCACTACTCTCAGGTCTGTGTGGAGGTCAACAGCACTCAGAATGAAAAATAAAATCCGGATTTTTAACTCCAATATGAAGTCAGTCCTACTTTACCGACCAGAGACTTGGCAGTGAGTCATGAACAGCACCTTGAACAAACTACAGACCTTCATCAACAGCTGTATTCACTCACTATTACTCAAGATCATCCGGTTGGCCAGAAGAGATAAGCAATGAGAATCACCGAGAGCAAACCAACCAGGAACCGATTGTGAAACAAATAGGCAGGAAGAAATGGAGATGGATTGGCCACATTCTGAGGAAACCATCAAGTGACATCACTAGAGAAGCCATTGCTCGAGTGAAACCCGAAAAGGAAGTGGCAAGTTGGTTGTCAGTGCAAGGGTGACTTGGAGTAGGTCATGTGAAGAGGAGATGAAAACGTGTGGACAGACTTGGAGCCAGGTGAAAACTCTAGCAGAGAACCGAACGCAATGAGGACCAACGGCTGAAGCCCTATATTCCTCTAGGAATTAAAGGAAACAATAATAATAAGTTATCTGTGTGAGTCGGGGGAACTCTTTGTTGTGATAAAATTCAAGTTTCAAAATCGGTCGTCAACTGACTTCAGTTGAAGAAGCGCTGTAAGCCAGAATAGGGTGGTGAACAGCCATTTGTCACTGTTTAAGACTCTTTGGTAGTACGCACTTAGAACTCCACTGTGGATTGAACCAGGAACCTTTAGGTTACAAGGGGAGCTCGTATGCCATTGAGCAACTGAGACGTAACTGAAATGCCTATGAAATGCCTAACTTGTGAGAATTCGCGATATATGTAGCGAGAACACCAGCCAATGTCATCGGCAAGTATTTGACCTAACACATACACCTCAATGGACTCCACTGCACACCCGACTTTCCACGAGAACGTATAACAAGTTTATTCTACATTTAGCCGATGGTTTATGTTAGATTTACTATCAATTTTTGGTCTGAAAGGATTTGATTGGTTGATGTTTTTTTCATTGAATATGTAATTTCCATATTAGACCTTAAAACATCAATACCATAGTGAACTAGAAAAATGTAGAGAGTGCAGTGTAAACTGTCTAGTTAGGGACCTCAGGATGTTAAGATCCACTGACCACAGACTATTCGTGGTATGGCTCAAAATAGATCTCAGTGGCACAAATGAATTTAATGTTTGTAACTAATATTGTGGTGGTGTGATACAGACAATATGTACCAACGGAATGTTAAACTCACATATTCCCACAGCACAATTTGACACTAGCAACAGAATACAATATATTTATTTGAACCTTCTGTTTGATGTTAGGGACAGAATACATATCCCACAGTTAAATATTGCATTAACATAAGAACACTATGTATTTTGGAAAATTCTATTTCAAGTCGTTTGATGTAAGAAGGGAAATCACATGCTCAGTGATTGTTTAACGAATATAAACTGTAAATGTATAAACAGCGGTTTGATCAATGGAAAATATACCTTGTCTCCCGTGTCTTGCCTTATATTGTTACAATTTGACCAGTACTACAATTGGTAGTTTGCACTAACGAATTTCCGAAGAAGTCGGTTTGTATGCCTGCTGTCCTAATCACTATTACTAATAACAATGACACCATACAATGCAACCAAAATCGCCACACAGGAAGATAAACCAATCAATAGCCAAGAGAATCGATAGCATTTGTGTGTATCTATGTGCTTTAAATGGCCTTGAGAGACACTAATTACACTGAGAAGTTAAAACGGTCAACAACCAATGAGGTTCCAAGGTCGTAAGTGGAGGGAAATACAAGCAGCACTGTCTTAAAAAGCTAAGCAGATTAGCATCTCTGATTTGAAAGTTTCTTTCGAAAAAACAGTTATTGGTTTTGACAGCAGTCTAAACGTTTTCCAGGCTCTCTTCAGAAGCACTTTTTCTGAACATGAACTGGGTACAGAGACGGTCTTCACTTCCTTAAAGGGTTCTATTCGAAAAACTGAAGATGGATATCAGAGACAACGCTGTCTATGTCCATGATCATTGAGCGGATTTAACGAGCCGAGCTTTCTTCGTGTTTCACCTGAAGCTCATGATTTCCATTTTCTGTCTGTTTTCTGTCTATACTCACCTTTCACCACTTAAGAGTTAAACAGAATTTCATTCACTAGACTCAAAGAAGCGAATTGCCGCCTTTAGAGAAGGGGATCTAATGTCACCATATTTTCGATGTTCCAAACACGACACATTATTATCTTTACGGAATGTCTGACAATCATATAATCACCTTGTGTTGGCAACTGGGTTTGTTTAACCTGCATAAACATCTCCTTCACATTTGCAAACCAGTTTACCAGGTGAACTCATTTCCAAGATCCAAATATTCCACGAACAGTTACAGAGACGTCTGCAGAAGAGAATAATATTATAATCATATTAATATATGTGTAAAACTTGGGCACTGTGGTAGTAAGTAATTCCATATTAGTTTGTTTCTTCTATATATCACACAGTGAAACAGTATTATTTACTGGATGACGACGCCTTTCGAACAAAATTTATTGCTCATGACCATATCATCAGTTATAATCACACGAATTTGAAACTTGAGTTTCATAGATTTCTTTGTCCTCTCCTATTTGTCGTCGTAGGGGTAGTAGAATTTTCCAGATATCTGTTTGGACAGGTGTTGAATCATTCCTATTACATGTGTTTGCAGTTGATTCGATTAACAAAGCTTCTGTTATCAATCTCTCCCTCCATCCTGTGACATTAGATTCTAAAACTGTGATCTTATCCCATCCCATCCTATTGTAGGGTTGTGTGTAACTGCATGTAGTGAGTGGTATAGCTGAACTATTCTCTAGATTTCTTATCTTATTTGGGTCAACCGATCTAGATTTTGCTACGTTTTTATGTTCAGCTAGTCTGACTGCCCCTGTTCTACTAGTTTGACCTATGTATTTGACCTGACAATCATTGCAGGCAGGGTATTAGATAAACTAAATTGTTCTGTCGGTTGAAGGATCCTGTGGAGGCTCCACAGGAGGTTCTTTCCTTGTATTATTATTATAGTAATACTAATAATAATAGTAGTATTAATGATGACATGCATGTCAAACATGCACATGATAATGACGACACCAACAATAAGGAATCTAAATCATCAGTAATAATTCCATTCCAGGAAGGAACCTCAGAAGCCTTACGCAAAATTCTTAACAAGACAGGAATAAAAGTGGCTGGCATTCAAACCAACCACAAACTCAATTAGAAACAAGCCTTATCGGTTAAAGTATCCAGTGGAGCCTTTAAAACAAAACAATTTAGTTTATCTAATACCCTGCCTGCAATGATTGTCAGGTCAAATACATTGGTCAAAGTAGTAGAACAGGGGCAGTCAGACTAGCCGAATATAAAAACCTAGCATAATCTAGATTGGTTGATCCAAATAAGATAAGAAATCTAGAGAATAGTTCAGCTATAGCACTCACCACATGCAATTACACACAAGCATACAATAGGATGGGATAGGATGACAGTTTCAAAATCTAATGTCACAGGGTATAGGGAGAGATTGATAACAACGGAAGCTTTGTTTATCGAATCAACTGAGGAGGATACGTGTAATAGGAATGATCTATCACCTGTCCAGCCGGATATCTGGAAAATTCTACTACCCCTACGACGACAAATAGGAGAGGACAAAGGAAACTATGAAGCTCAAGTTTCAAATTCGTGTGATTATAATTGATGAAATGATTATGAACAATAAATTTTGTTCGAAACCTTGTCATCCAGTAAATAATACTGTTTCACTGACTGTGTGATACATCTAATAAGCAAACTAATATGTAATAATGATACTGTTAATAATCGAGTCTTTGTCAAGCAACTTATGGAAGACAGACTGACAGTCATTAGAAAGATGAGCTTTCAGTTGTTCGGTAGTCGTGGATTTGGAGGTGCTATCAACAAAGCGACTCAAATTCCATCTATCAACAATATCTGATTGGTCTCCAGGTATCACTTTGAGTGACATTCCTATGAACCTCAGCTTTACAGGCCTTATTCATCCCTTCAACCTTTTCAACTTTACCTTCTTATCCAGGATAGGAGTAGACAGCATCTTATTGACACTGGCAACAGTGCTTGTCTTTGAATGAACCAGTGCTGTTCATTATTATCACAGATCCTGACGCACGGATACTCTGCTAGCCACCCTGGACCTTAGCCTCTGTCGTCAGCTTTTCTACAGTCATTTTGTCACTCTCTATGCTTCAGTTTAGCTGCCAAAGATGTGAAAAAAAGAATCCAACTTACAAGTGAAACATTTTCATCCTTCAGAAAACAGAAGACAAGCTAAAATTCACAAAACTAACCTGCAAAATATTGAACAGAATGTTTGAATTTATTGTTTACATAAGACAGAATGAAGGATAGCGTTTAACTCGGTCTACGTGACAGAAATTTTCTTGTGAAACATGACTTTCATATTGTTATCAATTGGTTTGGTTCCTCTGTTATATATTCGCCTTAGGTGACTGCATCTAGTTATGAATAGTGTTCATAGGGTTTCATAGAAAAACAGACTAACGATAGCGTCTGTTAGTGTTTTTTATTCGTGTTTGAGTGTGTGAGTGTTGCACGATTATATCAACTCATCTAGAAAGACTTTCGTCACAGCATATGGACTGTTATTCTTTTATTTTATCATGAAAACCATCGACTCTTAATATCCTGAGAAAATTACGTGACTTGATAAACAAAAAGTGACGCAATTTCTGTAGAAGAGTTAAATAAATATTTGGCCGGAGCAGTTGCGTTATGAGTTTATAATCAGTTCATCATTTTTGTGTTTTTCATATTGCTTAATAAGTTGGTAAAAAAACCTTGACGCGATTTGCGATTAACACGTTATATTAGCATAGTTACCTAAAACTCTTATTTTTGTGGAATATCTTGCCAAAAAGTTGCAAAAAACTATTGCAATTATTTGCCTTTGAAACACTGAATCTTTGGATATAAAACTGTTGACAGATAATACCTATTTTGGTTAACTGTACTTGACTGTGATGTTATTATTGTTGTTGTTGTCGCTTGTTACCCTTCTTGTTCTGAATTATTTTCCTATGCTGGTGTTGTTTTGATTGTTTAATTCCTTGTTTTCCTGGCTTTAAGAGGAGCAACCCACAAGGTCGCTTCTCTCTAAACTATATTTTAATGTAACAATTCCCTTCTCAGGCGTGAGGCTAGCAACCTTACCCTGTAAACAAAGCTGCTACAGAAACTTCAGCACAATGAATCTCCTTGCGCCAAAAAATGTCTGTGTAGGGACATGGAATGTCCGCACCATGTACGAGATTCGCAAAGCTGCCCAGATCGCAAACGAAATGAAAAGATATGGGATTCAGGTACTTGAAAGAAACAACCTCTTTTACCTACCTGGGAAGCATCGCTTCAATTGCAGGCAGACGGAACTGACGAGGATATCAAAGCAAGGATCAGGAAAGCAACGCAAGCTTTCGTTACTCTCAAGTCTGTGTGGAGGTCAACAGCACTCATCATGAAAAATAAGATCCGGATTTTCAACTCCAATGTGAAGGAAGTACTTCTAACTATACGGATCAGTGACTTGGTGCGTCATAAAGAGCATCTTTAAGAGACTACAGACCTTCATTAACAGTTGTCTTTGCTCAGTACTACTCAAAATCAGATGGTTTTCCAGAAAAGATCGGCAACCGAGATCTCTGGTAGTGAGCGAACCAACCTGGAACCAATTGTGAAACAAATAGACAGGAAGAAATGGAGATGCAGTGGCCATACTCTGAGGAAACCGTCAAGTGACATCACTAGACAAGCCATCGCTCGAGTGGAACCCGAAAGGGAAGCGGTGAGTTGGTCGTCAATGCAAAAGTGACTAGGAAGAGGTGACGTGAAGAGGAGATGAAAACGTGTGGGCAGACTTGGAGCCAGGTGAAGACTCTAGCAGAGAGCCGAACGCAACGGAGGCGCAAGGCTGAAGCCCTATGTTCCTCTAGGAATTGAAGGAAACAAGAATAATAATAAGTTGGTAGGTAAAAACTGCATAATCATACTAGAAGTGCCTAGAAGTTAAATCCACCAGGATCTTCATTTTATCCTATTTGATACATATCATCCGTATAGCGAAAATATTCATTCAGACATCTTTAAAACAGAAAATAACTGAATATCTTTTTCGATAACTCCCTCTTCTGGCTCTATAATTAAATATGCATGTTTATACACATAGGATATTCTAGATTAGTAGTCAATAACAATATTAGCGTTTTTTAAAATAATATCTATTTGTAAAGTAGGATCACAACGGAGTTACAGTTCATTAAAGATGCTTAAATCATATTAATAATAATAATAAAGATATAGTAGCAAATAGAATATCAACTAAAATTAGGGAAATTTCCACAAAAATTGAGGATCATTCAAACTTAGATGACCAAGGTAAGGATAATGTCTGAACTAACTTCTTTTGGACGCACAAATAAGGCTTCTTAATATGGATCCCAAAAGCTTAAGCAATATTTAGTAGTCGAACTCTTAAGGCGAAATTGAGACATGTTGGTATGCGGTAAATGACTCTGAAAACCTGGTTAACATCAATCTTGTGTTCTGTATCCACAAGATGAGACAGAATAGCGCTATATGAATAGATTTTGTTTGTCCTTTACTTAACCACACAGTGTGATGTTTGGAACGAGAAACACGTCTAATTGTACGACCCATGTAACTGCCTCACTCCAAAGGAGCAGTTAAATTGGTAGATACACATACAAGAAGCGAAATTAGGCAGTTTTATCTTTTACTCCCGAACGCAAAAGAGGAGTGGTTGTGAAGACACAGCGTAATTCGGCAGCAGCAGGGAATTCTCTTTTTACCGCATTTCTAAGGCGTTGTGTTAGTATGTCGCTGATGTTATCCCCAAGGAACTGAATTTATAAGAAAAAGGTTTTTTTAGGAATTCTTGGTACCTTGCACTGCTTTGGTTTTAGATTCATATTCTTATCAATAAACGTTTCTGGATAACCATTTTCACTCAGAAACCGCTTAATACTTTTAAGGTCCTCATCAAGACATTCAGCAGAGCAGATTGCTGTTGCTCTGTGAACCAAGCACTTGATCAGATTGCGTTTGTATTTCAAGGGCACGTAGCTGAAAAAATGAGTATACTGACCAGTTGATGTACCTATTATTATTATTTTTATTATTTTGATTACAGCTTGAAACCACACAGTATTTTTCGTACAAGTATGGAATTTTCAGCATATGATATCGGTAGCCCAAATTTTGCTATCAAAGTAAACGATGATGGTATTCTCGTGTATACCCCAGCCTTGCAATCATTCTAACGGCTCACCTGTCCTGGTCTGAAGACACAGCAGATCTCTGCACCCTACAGTGAAGTTGATCAAAACTTCCTTGAATCATGCACAGAGACAGAACTCTCTGAAAGGAGGCAAATGAGATGATTATTGGTCGGTAAATCTATATGCTGCTCTCTTCAGCAATAATAACATCAAAATCCCCGAAATCGTAATTCAGCAATTCAATAAGGCATCAAAACAGGCAGGCGGACGTTTTTGTTCGGAACAACTGCTGTTGAACAGAATCAGTTAACTGAAATTCAACAGTAATAATTACCTAAGAATCAAGTTGAATAATCCTCAACAAGGTGGGATCAAAACACTCTGTGCATAAGAATCACGCCACATCAAACAATTCATAGGTCAGGATAACCTTAATTTACTCAAGCAAAATCATGTTAACTTCAACTGTATATACAAATTTACATTTATATGCGGGAGCAGTTACATTGGATGAACAGAAGGAAGAAGGGCATATCTTCAATTTTATGAACATGTATCAAGAAGCCTACGTTGTCTAAGGGGAACAAATGCCTTAAACAGTGCCGTCCTCAGTCATTTCCTTGACATGGATCATTATACGGACATCGTAATATCGTTTATAATTATCAATAGTAATTATAATGATAATTTTTGCTTTATTCCGATAACAGTACAAATGATACAGCAAGAAATTTTCAGCATTCAGTACAATATTGCATCTAATTTACTCAAAAAGACAAAAAATAAACATTATATAACGATAATAATAATGCTAATAACAAAACGTTGTTATAGCAGTTATATAGTCAATTACTGTATGCAATACGGAGAAAAATATGCATTGAGTATAAAATTGTAGTAATAATAGTAATAACAACTAAAATAAAATAGCTAAGGTATAATTAAATGATAGAAAGGGTGACACCATAAAATTACAGAAAGATGAACAATGAAAGGGTCGAATTCACTTTGCTAATTACATAGTAACTTATATGTTTCACGTCTAACAGAGTCTTCATCACATAAAGTACCGGTTAAGTAGGGTATTGTGGAATTTTTGTACTTAGTGGTGCGAGCATATAACTTCTTATATTGACTTCTCTTCCTGCCTGATGAGATGCAAGGGGATTGTTGTAAATAAAGGGGGTGAGTGCAGGGTCTGACAGTACGGCCTTCGCCCATTTTGTATAGGATTTTATACGTCTCTCGACTATAATATTGGTGAGCTCACTCAGTGGCATACCACAATCCCTACTCACAGCATTTAATACCCTTCGTAATATGACATAGTCTTTTTTGAGAAGCCCAGGAAAGATTAATGGAGAGCAATAGAGTACAATAGGTAAAATACAGGAGTTTAAAAATTGCAGAACTAAAGATTGGTTGATACCTGATTGTCTCGACCTTTTAATGTAGAAGGTAAGACGAAACATTTTCTTAGAGATTGATAAGATGTGGGATGATAATGAAAGGTCAGAGGAAAGAACTAATCCAAGGTATTTAATGCTTGACTTGGTTTCAATTTCAGTGCCATCTATGCTACAGGCATCATGGGAACTAACTAGTTCATGCGTGTCACGTCGATGCTTGAAAGTAAAGTTAACTGCCTGACATTTGGAAGGATTTAATATAAGAATATTTGACTCAGACCACTTGCTGATGTCCAACAGAAAGCTATTAAGTTTGGAGCAGTCAGACTCGGAAGTGATAGGCAGTGATACAATCAGATTATCCGCATATTTGACAAAGTTAGTTTCGTTTAAATGTGGCAAGTCGTGTACGAAGAAAGAAAGAAGAAAAGGAGAGAGGAATAGCACCTTAAGGCAAAAGAGTTCAGTTTTCCTCAAGTTCTCTGAAGCCATCTCCATCAAGTTCCTGAAACCTGATTTATGCGTCCAAAAAGAAACAGTTATCAGTCTTTCTTTGCCCTGGTAACCGAATATTTTCACCTCTTTTTCATTTGATTATGTAGTGAGGAATTTTCCATTGTGTATGATCATTATTGTTTGGAATAGTGTTTAATTTACATATATATGTATATATTATTACTGTATGCATATATTGACTGATTGATTTTTGTTTAAAATGAACTCTGTGCAAGTATGTTAAAGTTGTTTCTGTAGATATAATTAATAATGAATTTGGCCTGTTAGTAGCGGATGAGAAGCCAGCGAAATAAACAATGTTGGTATCACTTTATTCTGCAGAAACTACTGTTGTTCTTGCTTTATTCAAAATCGTAGTCATCAGATAACATATTGTCAACGTCATCACAGAACCACAAAGAAAAGCATTAACATTAGAGATGAAACAAGGAGGGACAAAGACAAATTATAATAAGGATCAAGTCAGCACATGATAGATAAACGTCGGAACACTGATATGCAAAAGTGTCTGTGCTTGTTCGTCTGTATGTGAGAGTGCTAAGAGGTTAAACCAACTCATCCAGAAAAAATTGCGTCATACTATGGGGACTGTTTTTTTCAATGATTAAAAACCACCGATTCCAAATAAAATTACGTATTGATGTCTCATTCTCTACACTACCGATGGTGATTCTTCGATTGAAAGATGAAGTACCTAGACTATCCAATTCCAATTGTATCTAACAATTCAAATGCGCTCGTGATACAGCGAGTTATATCGGCCGTTGCTCTAGGAACTTGATTTTTGTGCTCGAAAACATCTCCCACTAGAGCTAAGCAAAGGTGTAGTGAAAACCATCAACAGTTCGATATTAGACTATCTGGTACAAACCGGCTACAAAGCCAATATTGAAGAATCCTTCACTATCATCATCTGCCGGGTGCCAAACAAATTGCCAAAAACATCAAGGTACCGCATGCTCCAAATAGCAGAGGCTGTCACGATTCACCTGAAACACCCAGTGCTTTGTGTGCAAAAGAAATAAGTCCACCCCCTACTACTGCCCTGGCCAGCCTTCAGTAGAGACTAGGAATTCATGAATTTGTACCATTACCTTTCCTAATTCTTCTGACATTCAGTTTATTTGATGTTGATGCTGTTCAGCTGTAATCTATCAATATTATTGATTCGATTTTATTTAAACAACATTAATGTTGTTCATAACACTAATTCATTCATTCATTCACTATAATGTATATATATAACTGTAGAGCCTGATGATGAAGAGGTTATCGAAAAGAGTACTCTTTGTTCAGTATCCATTCTTTTGAAAATTTTAATGGGCATTTTTAATCAGTTATTTTGATGTTTTAATTACAACTATTATCCATTTTTCTCCTTGACTTGACATTTGAATATCATATGTCGACTTTATTCTTATCATTGGTCTTTAAATCTCCAGTTTTAATGCTGCTTTTGTGGTTGTGCGTTGATACTAATAATGTACTGTTTTACGATGTGATTTTATTTGGGAGAACTAAGGTCATTCTGATCTTGGATCGTCTACGGGAAATGTTAGTGTGTGATCTTTGTGTACAGAATATTCAACTGGATTCTACGGGCTTCTGGATGCTGTTTTATTGTGTGAATGGTCAACAAGTGTTCCCTCTTAATCTGAAGGTCTGATGGTTCTCTGGGTGATGAACAATTGGTGATTGGACGCGTAATGATTGAAAAAACCGTTGAAAACTAATTTAATGTTGTCTAGTGAACGATCACAGGATGCAGATGCCTGGAGTTCGAGTAAGAAGTCGTAATCAGTGGGGTCCACTAAGTTGGGTGTTTGGGGACAAATACTGATTGCCTAGCATTGGCATTACACGTATGTGAAAGTAAAGCACATAGTTCAACGAACAGGTGCTTATAGGCGATTTCATTTTGCTCACGATCACATACTTCTTTTCATGAAAGAGGGTAGTAGCAAAAGTGATAATTAGTGATAATAATCTCATATATTGTCTATTTCTAAGAAAATATTCCGTCTCACCTTCTACATCAAGAAGTTAAGACATTTTGGTATAACCCCCCAACCCTTACTCCTACAATTCGTTAACTCTCGCATTCTGCCTATTATTCTCTATTGTTCCCATTTAGTTTTTCTCGGGCTACTGAAGAAAGACTATAACATTTCACGCAGGATGTTAAAGATTGTCAGCAGGGCAAGCAACGTGCCACTTAGCCAGCTTGTTAATATTCTGGTCGACAGGCAGATGGGCTCATGTGAGAAATGGGCCAAATCCATTTTATCTAACTCACACCACCCTCTTCATTCACAACTCTCCCCTTGTATCTCATCAGGTAAAACCAGAAGCCCATATATAGAAAACTATATGCTCGCACCAGCAAGTGCAAAAGCTCAACCATACCGTACTTAGCTAGTGTTCTGTGCAATGAAGAAAGCATTAGGCGTGACACCTAAAAGTTAATAAATAGTCAGTAGAACAACTGGATCTCGTCTTTCCTACTCACATCATTTGTAGGTAAAACATTTTCTTTCTTTCTTTTCCTTTTCTCTCTCTCTTTTTCTGTTATGTGCTGCTTTGTTTCTTTCTTCCGTTTACGCCAGTAAATATGACAGCACCTACTTTTCTAACACCTTCAAACACTGTCCAACTTTGGCTTTGCTACCGACATGCCAATATGTTGTTGTCATAATGAACTGAGATTTCCTTAATCTATGTAGAATTCTATTTATTGATAATGTAGTAACTGGATGCAATACTGTAGTAAAAATGCTGAGAATTCCATTCTGTATCACAAGTACTGTTTTGGAATAAAGCAGATTATTATTATTATTAATTAGTCACAAACATACATGTTACTATTAGTCATTGTATGCATAAAAGTATTTAAATGAGCGTATTAGAGTTACCTGAAACTCTCCAATCCACTGACTGCCTACAATACACGAATGTTACTAGCAAAAGTACGCCATCTTTTGACATTGAAATACTTTTCACTAATGTCCCACTCATACAGATGATAACCAGTTCAACGTTGGAATACTAACCATACGTTTGAAGGAACAGTTGCTGAGATGTACGGCCAGTGTTCCATTCACCTTCAGTGACACCATCTAAACAAAAAACAATCCTACTGCGACGGGATCTCCATTGGGTCCATAGCTAGTTGACCCTTTCATAGCTAGTCTCGAGAACAGTTCATTAAAGTCGACCATTGGCAATTCAAGACTATATACAAGGTATGCAGAGGACATTTGCAACAAAAGTTATGACTATAATAAATTGCTGCAGGTATTTAACAACTGCTGTCTGACAATAGAATACACTCTTGAAATGGAGAGCGAATCTCAAATTCCATTTCTTCATGTGGAACTAGCAAGACGACCCAACGGAACGCTTAGAAGGTCAATGCATAGGAAACCTACTTGGAATAATCAAATAACAAGTCTCTGTAGTTGGGTGCCTGTTGAGTGAAAACAAAATCTAAACTAAATTCATGGAGGATTTCATCATGAGCTGACATCAGTTAGAGAACCACTGGAAAACCTGAGATTGACAGAAGTTAGAATTCAAGGACCATGGGATCGGGACCCAGTGGCTCAATGGTCTACGAGCTCACCTTGTAACCAGATGGTCCTGGGTTCGAACCCCGTGGTGAGTGCGTACTGATGAAGAGTCTCAAACTGGGACGAAACAGCTGTCCAGTACTCCCTGGCAGGTTTTCCAGTGGTTCTCTAACTAATGTCAGCTCATGATCAAATCCTCCATGTAATCAAACAAAAATCCCAACAAAACCAATACTTGAAAACTAATTAAATTCCTTGCTACTCACATCCGACACATATGTTATCCTGACGCCGTAAATGGAGATCTTGTACTTCTTAAAAGAAATCGGCGTCCCTAATGAACACTAACCAAGGTTCACTGATAAAAATATTAAACCGAAAGTTCATGGGGACAAAACATTACTTGTTTCAGAAAACAAACTTTTCTTGGGCTCCTAACAATTCGTGATTTTGCATGACTGGCACTAGCCAGTATCATCATCGCCAGTATCTGACCTCCTTGACAACCGCGTGGATCCTAATTGGTCATGACTTCTTGCTATAACATTTCACCCTGCAGCCAGAAGCTGGCGAGTCCCAAAATAGGACGAAACATCTGTGTGCATTACTCTCTGATTTGATTTTCAATAGTTCAATAACTAATATCAATCCATGATCAAAATTGAAGTATAGGTATACTGTAAATTAAGAATTATTGTAAAATTTCACTCATCACAATGCAAAATGATGATAATTTTCGGCTAAACTGAAGTTGTTTTATTACACAACTATTTGGACTTGAAAAAAATCAAATTATTCGTTGAAAAAGTGACAAAAAATAACTACTCTGCGTGTTAAACATCAACTAACTGAAACAACAGAAAAAAATAATAAATTAGGGTTAAAAAGACTAAAGAAATTTTTATTAACGACTAGTTATTAACTTTTGTTTAAATCGCTTCAAAAACTTATATGGCGCCAAAATGTCACATGTTCAAAATTCAATTAAATAGGCGTTTTAACTAAAAGATTAAAAGTGAACAAATAAATATATAAATAAATAAAAATATATAAATTTTACTGGTAAGTATTTTCACACACAAAAAGCGAGACAATAAAGAGATGAGGGATACAGATAAAGGGAGACGAACAGTTTTTGTTTAATCTCTCTCTGAACTATATATGCATTAACGTGATTTCTTCACACTTATATTCCAAAGTAAAATGGCTGCCTTTTTTGAAGGAGGAAAAAATACCTTTATGTGATAAGACTATCATCTATCCACTTATCACTTCATCGCACACATAAAAGGGAATAATTATTTAATATTTTTAAGGCAGTTGAGAAGAGATAACATCTCTGAAATGTGCATAGACTTCACATATAGCATCGACAAGGATAATAACACAACCAACTTCCTTGGGAAAGACTGTATGTGTGGAATGTGAATGCGTGTGTATGTGTGTATGTTTGAGTGTTTTGGAGTGGTTTTCACTTTTATCAGGTCAGTTATTTACTTATTTTTTCCGCTTTTATCATTGTTAAAATCATCCATGAAAGCGATTATATCACAAACGGGTAACATCCACGCATATGCAGACAAACACACATGCACTGAAAACTTACAGTTTTGTTTAAAATAAATCATGGTTATTAAGTCTAGTGAAATAGAATTGTAGAATACTTATTATGCTTAATAAATTACTAGGTCATACGTGGTTTTAAAAGGGTTTTTTGTAGTTTTCTAGTTCAACCGACGGTGGCTAAATGTTTTGGAAAATTTACCTATCTGGCTTCATTGAAGTAAGTTTGTAGGAGTAGGAAGCCTTCAATGGCATTCCAAACCGAATTGACTTCATCTCAATCAGGAGGAAGTGGAGGCGAAGCCTGAAAAGGCCTTCAGCAGACAGCGTCGATCGAGAGGTGATTTGGAAACTACTTCGCTACTACCAAGGGGTGCCACTGACAATTATACATCTCATCTAACATCTGTATGACAATGCTGCATGCCAAGTAATCCACACAGAGGGAAACTTACGGAATCCTTCGAAGTGAGGACAGGAGTAAGACAAGGCTGCCTACTATCGCCAATGATTTTCCTGATTGCAGTAGATTGGATAATGTGACAAGCAGGGGGCAATGAGGAAACAGGCATAAAATGAACTCACACAAAAGACTTGAAGGATCTGAACTTCGCCGATGATATATGCCTGATTTCCCACAAACTGGAAGATATGCAAGCGAAAACGAACAAGTTGGCAGAAGAAGCATCCATAGAAGATAGGACTTCAGGTGAACATAGAGAAAACAGTGGTGATGAAGATTCCTGGACAAAACAACCAACAGCAACAACAACAACAACGGACATCAATCAGCATAAATGGGAGGAACCTGAAAGAAACAACCTCTTTTACCTACCTGGGAAGCATCGTCTCAACTACAGCCGCATGGAACTGACGAGGATATCAAAGCAAGAATTGGAAAATCAAGACAAGCTTTCACTACTCTCAAGCCTGTGTGGAGGTCAACAGCACTACTCAGCATGAAAAATAAGATCCGGATTTTCAACTCCAATGTGAAGTCAGTGCAACTAACAATACGGATCAGAGACTTGGCACTGCGTGACATTAAGAGCATCTCCAACAAACTACAGACCTTCATTAACAGTTGTCTTCGCTCAATACTACTCAAGATCAGATGGTCGGCCAGAAGAGATCAGCAAAAGAGATCTCTGGCAATGAGCGAACCAACCAGGAACCGATTGTGAAACAAACAGGCACGAAGAAATGGAGATGGATTGGTCATACTCTGAGGAAACCATCAAGTGACATCACTAGACAAGCCCTCAAGTGGTACCCGAAATGGAAGCGGCGAGTTGGTCGCCACTGCAGGGGTGACTTGGAGTAGGTCATGTGAAGAGGAGATGAAAACGTGTGAGCAGACTTGGAGCCAGGTGAAGACTGTAGCAGAGAACCGAACGCAATGGAGACGCACGACTGAAGCCCTATGTTCTTCTAGGAATTAAAGGAAATGAAATATATATATATATATATAAAGCTTCATATGCTGATCAGGTAGCGACTTTACGCATCGCCATTGAACAAAGCCCAGAATGGAAGTCAAACCACTACCTCAACTTCATAGACTTCGAAAAGGCCATCGACAGTCAGCGTTGACCGAGAAGAAATTTGAAAAATGCCTCAACACTACGTTGTGAAGTTCCCAAGTCTTTATCAAACTCATTCAGTAGCTGGCTATATGACAATACCACTTGTCAGGTGGTCCTCAATGAGAAACTCATTGAGACGTTCGAGGTGAATATGGGAGATAGACAGACTGGCTGTCTATTTTCACCGATAATATTCTTAATTGTGGTGGACTGAAATATTTGCCACACTATGGGGAGTGAGATGACAGGAATATATTGAACTGACCGATAAGAAGACTCTAGAAGCTGTTAATTTCGCGAGTGGATGATTTATCTTTAATGTCACACAAACTGGAAGACTTCCTCACAGGCAAAGAACAACAAACTGACAGAAGATGTGGGGCTGGTAGCGAGGACGGGGCTCCAAGTGAACATAGAGAAGACGTAGGTGGTGAAGATAACCAATCAGCGGCAAGAACAACCACAATCATCAACAATCACCAACAAAGGGAGAAACCTGAAAATTGGTTACTTCATTCAGTTAACTGGCTTGGACGCACGGCTTCAACTACAAACAGTCGAAGTGGATGAAGATGTCAAAGCCTGGTAGAGAGGATCGGAATGGCAAGAGACGTCTTGATCATTCTGACATTAGTGTGAAAAATCTTCTGCTCAGAATAAAGGACAAAAATCAGGTTTTCAACACCAGTGTGAAGTCAGTCGATTCTTCTAATCGGGTCACGCGGGTTCGAATCTCAGAAGGGACATGAGTTCCTTCAAGGTTGCAGATACGCCTTGCTGACTGACTGGTGAGTGCCAACTAGCATGAAACCTAGGTGAGGAGGAGCTTCGTGTCGATTACCTCCAACCATCCAAAAACAATTAACTAATAGATGTTAGCAACAAGATATCTAGGTTTTGAAGGATGAGTGCAAAATTAATTGGGAATTCAAGGAAGGTAGTGGAGAGCCGACTGCATCAGAGACCTACATCAACTGGGCAATATACCCATTTTCTGAGTTTTGTCTCTCTACAATACAAACATATGGTGGTTAGATGTTTGGTTCACTGGACTAGAGTTATTCATTTGAATGGAATACTGAACGAAGTACTTAGAAATATCCGTGATCTACTCTACAAAACATTCGAAGAAACATATGAACGGGCAAGTATATCCCCAATCTGGAGAAAAACATTTTTTTAAAGATTGCTATCCAGAGAAGATATTAACAGAGACATTTAATCACTAGTTCTGATAGGAGCCTTCAAAAGGACTTTCAACGTAGCTAAGTTATGCTGTATATTCACAAACCAACCAGTACTCAGCCGTCTATAATCTGTGATAGCTTACAGTTATTTCGGAAGTCTTCAGCAGTACACACTTAACCCACTGCCAGAGTTCGAACCAAGGACCTTTCGGTTACACGACGAGCTCGTAAACCACTCAGCCTCTTGGACCCAATCCAATAGTCCTAGTCCATAAGTTCCAACTTCTGCCAATGCACTACATGGCGCGCAACTGGCACTAGTCAATGTTATCGGCGGCAAGTATTTGTTCTCACACCCGTCGTGCAGTACTCTACTGGTCACGAATTCCCACTAGAACTGAGGTAACTACCTACCTGAACAGGGCCAGTATTGCCTTGTAAGCATCAGATTATTATTCAAGTTTGGTCTACAGGAATCTGATTGTTTTGAAGTGGTAGTGAACATCAATAGTTCAAAGTGTTTTTAAACATACTCGCGTAGGTTTATTGCTCTCAGGAAGAATTCGACTGATGCAGCTTTCAAGGTCAGTGCTGCCTTCATATGGAATCTTAGCTGAATCGTCTTTCCCCTTCTTTTGAAAAAAAGAATCCCATTTATGTGGTCACTTTTTGAATACATATTGTATTATTTTAACTGTTTCTTGTTAGATATGATAGTCAATACTACAACAGAGTATACCTTGTTTGATATAAGTGCACTGTTCACTAGTAAATCAGAAATGCCCATACCGCCTTGGGTTATGTAATATGATTCATAGATTACCGTTTACGCGTTTAGAAGGAACAACAAACATCATCGGCCGGCTCTACACTAATATATATTTTTTTACATCAGAATGTCTTACCGATCAGGCGGTTATTTAAGGTAATCAGTTTTAGGTAAAAAGTGTGAAATTAAAATGTTAGAAGGCACCAAAGTGACTGACTAATAGATGTCGGTAACAAGGTTCTGACGTCCTAATGACCAAAAGGCCAGACTGAACAATATGTAGACGATTGCATCGGAAACCTTTTACAAAAGGACGATAAATTCACTTCTTGGGTTTCGTGCCTCTATACTACAAACGTCATTTAGTTAGATGTTTGGTTCACTGGGCTAAAGTTGTTTGTTCAGATGAAACACTGAACGAAGAAGGCGATAATATTGATGATTTACTAAGTAGAAGAGGATAACTGACGTGTTTTCTAATTAAGCTGATTATGCGGAGCATACAAACAGATAAATTTCTCTTCAAATTTCTGGATCCTTTCCATCTTGGTTTGACAAAGGTTCAAATACAGCTTACGCAGCTCATTACTAACTCATCTCGTTGACACTGGAAATCAAGTTGACTCAAAGAAAGCTTTTAAAGTACTTTATCGTACTTCAACCAACGTTTCACATCGTCTACGAGTACGGGTATTACATACCGCAGAGGCAATCCGAATTCATCTGAACAAGACACATCTGCGTGTGTTTAGAAGAGGTTTATACAGCCCCTTTCTTTGCCCTGACCATCTGCATAATATATATAAAGATTTACAAACGATTTCACACTCTCCTCTTGTAACCATCTTTTGACTTTGTTACTTTATCATGATTACAACTCTAGTTCATTCAACTAACTTATTCGTATCTTGGCCTTCTTACGTAAATCTCTCTAGTCACTCTATTGTTTATATATATGTAGTTGTTAGTTTTAGATAACAATTACTAATTTACAGAAAGCATGAATTGGGTAGAGATTACAAAAAAAATAAATGAGTGACGCAACATAATTGACAGGAATGTGAATAGAGTTCAACTCAAATTGACAGACTGTCAAGTTAAGACCATTGTCATAAGTGAGTAGGTTGGATTGCAATCATGCCTGGGAGGTAAAAAAACAAAATAACAAAACCAGAAATTGAAAACAAAAAAATTAGAATCAACAAAAATTATGTAACAAGTGTTCAAAAACAAATTAGGTCTATTGTAGTTTCAGCGAGTGAACAAACTTCTTTTGAATGAAGAGTTTAAGATTTAACCTGTGAATTAACATAACCATTACGGTTTGGAGAAGTTTCATGCATACTCTTTTGGCAGCGATTCCGTGTACTCTGTAGACGATCTCGATGTTGGTCTGTGAGTTCGCTTGCTGTTTTCAGAATCAATCAGGAGTTACAGAATAGAGCTGTCGTGGATTTTATTTTCTCCTTCGTAAAACTATGAAAGTAAACGTCCCATGATGCTTTTCAAAAGCAAATGCTAAGTACAGCCAACATAGGTAGCTCCATAGGGGCAGGTCAACTGATAAATACACATTGATAAGGCCAGCTTTGGTCGCTTATCGTTCATCTCCACAAGAATTATTGGTTTCCTTAAGAAATTGAGTCGAAGTTCATCTTTGAAGACGGTTTTTATCACTAAAGAGGGTAAACGGTTTCTTGATATTTCTGTGCATTATTTTTTCGTGAATCGCAGATCCAGGGCAGACAATTTTTTGAGCACATAAGTTATGTAGGGTTTTGTTAATCTATGGCATGATAAGTTATCAAGTCATAGTGGTTTCTAAGGAGTCTGGAGGTGATGAAAAATATACAGTCTTATTGTTCATCTCTCAAAAAAAAAAATGAATTTTTGAAACTCGCGTAACATATAATTGAAAATGTCACAGGATTCTCTTGAAAACAGTGGCATACAGTGTAATATTCATAAGAATTTCGCTTGATTTTAAAGATTCTCGAGCTTCTGACATATTTGTCCCCTTCGAAACGGACCAGGTTAACAGCCATTCAAAGATGGACATTAGTGTAAGTGTGTAAGAAAATTTGATTCACTGTACTCTGTGGAAAATTAGGTCGTCCAATGAATTGGGCAGACTGCTGTCAGTGTAGAATATAATGTACATTTAATGCCTTACTAGGAGTAGTCAATGTAGATTATGTTCACGTAAATTCGTAAACTAACAGGCAAAAATCAACAAGTTCATATAAGTAGTCGTCAGCAAATACTGGACTTCAAGTGATACCAGCCAGTGTCCAACAGCAACAAACGTCAGCCAATATCAATAGGCGAAATTCGCCAGAGCTCACTCCCTTCACTTATCTAGGCACCATCGCTTCAACGACAGCCAACCCTGCAGATGAGAATGTCAAAACGAGAATCGGAAAGGCGAGAGAGCGATTTTCATCAATCCGAAATCACTTTGGAGATCTCTACCCAACATGAGACACAACATTCGGATTTTCAACACCAATGTTGAGTCAGTCACTTCTTCTGTATAGGTCAGAGACTTGGTGAGAGTGTCACCGAACGTATTTCCAGCAGGCTTCAGAACTCTGTATGAACGCGAAACAGTTGAGAAACCATTGCTCTATATATTGTTCAAAATATATGTAGATGGGGCATGCTGAGGAAACCGTAGGATGACATCTTGTGCTCGGATCTCATGTGGAAGCTGAATGAGAAACGAAGACCTGGTATTCCTAGGGTGACATGGTGGATGTCGTGTGAGGATTAGATGACAATCTGTGGGCGGTCATGAGATCAGCTGAAGGGGACCACAGAGAGACAGGGAGAGAACAGGGCTAAATATCGATGTATTGTTGAAGTCCTATGTTCCCCTTGGGACCCAAAGGGATGCTAATAATAAAAGTAGTAGATGGAATTCAATTCACTTTCGAGCGAGGAAGTGACCAGGACGAGCTACCTATGTAGAACTGTAAAATAAAATGAAAAGAAGATGGTGGGTGAGTAGTACCCATGGGAAAACTAAGATTAGTAATGAAAGCGGTGAAAATAACATGAATAATAAGGGATTCGAAGCCTCATTAGGACTATTATCGAATAAAGAAGGAACATTAGATGTCTTACGTATGATTCTTAAGCAGACTGGAATAAGATTGGGATTCAAACCAACCTACCCACTGTGCGTCGGTGGCACAGTGGTTAGGACTCGCTGACCATGCACATAGTCCGAGGTTCGAGCCTCTGCCGGCGCACACCCGATATCTATGGTCGGCCTGAATTTGGGCTACCGATATCCATGCTGAAAATTCTATTCTTGTACTGAAAATACGGTGTGGCATCAAGCTGTAACCAAAATAAATAAAAAATAAAAAATAAAAAAAAATAAATAATTTGTTGGCTTAAAGATCAAATGAATCCAACTGGGAAAAATAAAATTATATACCAGATATCTATGTAATGATTATGTGACCAGTCACATAGGTCGACCTAAAACACTTGGGTTAACTGTCTTATCAGAAAACGGGAATTTCGCTAGAAGTACAATGGCTCACCACGCTGTGACGATCTCACCAATGCCTTTAAACAGCTATACCAACAATACAATTATGGCGTACAAAATAAATACCGTCGAAAAAAATTAGTTAACCGAAATTCAACAGTATAAAGTGCCTTAGAATCAATCAGAAAATTCACAACAAGGTAGGATCATAAACTCCGTCCACAAGAACCAAACACCACCACTTTCTATAGTCAGTTAAATGTCGGAATGACATTCATCCACTCAAAATACCATCGGAAAACAACTCACCAAAGTATCCTACAACCGCAAAGAGAAGCATTAAAATTAAAGATTAAACAGGAACAAAGACAAATACCGATAAGGGTTAAGTTAATTGATGAAACGCAGATGTCAGAACAATGTTATAAAGTTTAGGATAAATAGAGATAAAAGTCACAAATTAAGTTGAAACATCCTAATAAGCATAAATATTGCGACTATATTTTTCGCATAAACGATTTTCCAAGCAATTATTCTGTTACACTAAGTCCAGTATTTCACTCAGAACACAGAGATTGGATTCAAAGATCTTTTATTCCTTTACGTTTTCGATGGAACGTAGGGCTTCAAGCTAGAGCTTTGACTTTTTGGTAGTGGGGGTGTTTATTTTTGCGGGATAGAGTTGCTAGCCTCATGCTCAACCTTCCCTCTTTACCTATCTTACCACCTGCTTAGAGGGGTTTAGGAGTGCGTTGGTCGGGGATCGAACCCCCGACAACGTACGTGGTTGACGAGCATTCTACCGCTGTGCCACCGATGGACTACTGGATTCAGATGATTCCTGCTAATCTTGATTTATTCAAATAAATATTCACAAGCAAAATGATGGTGACCTTCGCCACGGTCTTTTCATTGGAAAACCAATCTCATTCCAGTGAATTTATAGTGCTTGTTGGAAGATAAATCAGGATGGTAAATAATAAATAGGTAAGTGAATTACTTGAAACAATACAGGCTACACTTAATTTTGTGGTGAACCTATCTATGTACCCAGTGGGCACACCTAATGTCAAACAAAAGCCAAGTCATGCTGAAAAACAGTTAGCGGGGGTCAAATGAAAACATGGCTTCATCAGTCAATTTTGCTGCTCTCTTCTTCAGCTATCTAGCTCCGTGATCATGCATAATCTCTCATCTCCTCCCCCGAATCACACGATCTCCTCCACACACGCAAATCCTTGCACAGACGATCTCTGACGAAATTTCAACACGGATACAGCAGGCTAGTTTTGCATATGCCAGTTTACGCCGTCTCTGACTTTGTAGACGTGATATCCAGCTGTCTGTCGAACAAAGGGCGTGTTTATGGATCAGCGGTTCGCCCCATACTCCTTCATGGCCGTCACACGTGGTCATTGAAAGTGGAAGACAAGAAATGATGGCTACCTGTCCTTGGTCATAGGTGCCTGTGTTCTATCTCCCGTGTGAAGTGGTATAATAGGGTGAGCAATATTGAGGTTAGGCATCGGTCGAGTGCCAGGTAAGGAGGGGAAATCGGTAGACATGTCTGTGAAGTGACATCGGCTGAGATGATTAGGACACGTTTTACGTGTGCCTAGCTATCGCCTTCCTCGAGGGCAGTGTTAGCTGACAAAGGATGGATCAGGCTGGAAGAGAGTTAGCTAGTGGTGGTCAAACCAGAACATGACTTCATCAGTCAATAAAATCCACAACAGTTAGTTTAAGACATATATGGAGGCATGTGAACAGTGGCTTCTTGGTTGGAGTCCTCGGGATGGTAAAACCCAAAGAAGGCTGGAGACAATTATCGGTGATATGGCTCAAAATCGTTCTCAATGGAGCAGATACATCCACTTCTTGTGACTTATAATACCCAATAAAACTATATTGTTCTTCGTTACTACTATTCCGTTTGTCTCATATCTCTGTCTACTGTCTCTGTTTTGCATTTCTTATATTTTCTTCTCTTGCTTTGTGTGCTACATAGAGGGAGTGTGGCGAGTTGAACTGCTGCATACCGGCGCAAATTTCTATGTCGAAAACAGACAGACAGACAAAGTTACGTAATATAAGCTTCTCAAACAGTATACTAAAGCTACTTAGAATTCTAAAATATCAGAGTGCACAGTTAGTCGAGGGTAACGTTTAGTTCAGTTGGCACAAATGTAGTATTTGAATAAAGCAAGAACAACACTTTCATGCAGAATAAGATGGGGCTATGATTTATTCCTTCTATATTCCTCATTTATTCTTCTATACTGGTCAGAATCGTGGCCAGCATGTCACAAAAAGCATTTCCAAATAAATTATAGGCTTCTATCAGCAGCCGCCCATTTCGCTGTCTCCATACTGAAGATCAAATTGCCAGCCGACCAGGAAGAAATAGCAACAAGAAACTGTTGCAATGAACAAAACGACCAAGAGCCAGTTGCTAAACAAATATGAGCAGGAAATGGAGGTGGATTGGACACACGTTGAGGAAGCCGTCGAGTGGTATCGCACTTACTGCAGTCCGTGGCTAGAGTGGAATCCCAAAGGGGAAGCAACAAGCAGGTCATCGATGATGGATGGCTGGCTGGTTTCGACGTGAAACGCTGCACAAATGTACAGCGGCTGGAGTTGCCACACTTTACTTAGCACACAAAGCAAGAGAAGAGAGTAAACAGATATTCAAAACAGAGATAATAAACAGAGAAATGAGGAAAAAGAATAGTAATATAGAAGAACAAAACAGTTTCATTGGAAATCATGAGTCACAAGGAGTGAATACATCTGCAGCAGCCATTGACAACGACGATTTTGAGCAATATCAACAATTGTCTCCAGCCATTGGTTTTTGCCGTCCTGAGGAACCCAGCCAGGAAATCTACACCTCCCTACGTGGCTTAAATTAACTGTTGTGGATTTCATTGACTGATGAAGCCATGTTCTTCTTTGACCATCATTGTACAGGCTGTTTTCCAATCTGATCAATCCTTTGTCAGCTAGCATTGCCTGTTGTCGCTGAAAGCGATGGCTAAGCATGCGTAACACATGTCCTGACCATCTCGGTCGATGTAACTTCACAGCCTGGTCTATTGATTTCCCTTCCTTACCTAGCACTTGATGCCCAACCTCAGTAGTGCTCACCTTATTATACCACTTCACTTGGAAGAAGTAACGGAAACACTTGTTATCAAAGACAGCCAGCCTTTTCATGTCTTTCATTTTCAATGGCCACGTCTCAGAGCCATAAAGGAGGATGGGGCGTGTGGCTGAGCAGTACACACGCCCTTAGATCGATAGTCAACCAGATATCACGTCTACTAAGTCAGAGACGGAGGAACTGGCATATGCTAAACGAGCCTTCTATATCCATGCTAAGATTTCGTCAGAGATTGACGGTGCGAGGGTGTGTGTGGAGCAGATCGTGTGGTTCAGAGGAGGGGGTGAGTGATTATGAAGAATCTTGGAACTAGCCATCTAAAAAGCAGAGTAAAATGGAGATTTGTTATTGAAGTTGTATGTTCAACTCGGAACCCAAGAGGATAATAATAATAAGGTCCTGGGTCCGAACCCCGGTGGGTGCGTATGCCGAAGAATCCCAAACTAGGCTAACGAAACAGCTGTCCAGTTCTCCCAGCGTTTTCAATGGTTCTCTAACCAATGTCAGCTTATGATGAAATCCTATAACCAATCAAATCTTTACAAACCAACACCTGAATAATAATTAGTAATCTTTTATTCCATCACCTCATCTGCTGCATACAGCCTACATAAATCATTAGCTTAATGGATAAGACATCTTTGAAAATGTTTCATAATGCCAATTAATGACAGGAGACGCCAAACCTAATAAGCATTGTTCAGAAAATTGCACCTATACAGCTTTTAACCAGTGAGTTCAGGTTTAATCAAAAAATTGTTTGCATACAATGGTAAGGGAATTACGCAGCGAAGACAGAACGTGGGGTTAAGATAATGAGTGACCAATGAACTGAGTAACAATGTTGTAATGAGTTCACCGCGAATCTTTGAAGCAACAGCCAAATTTGCATGGGGATATCGAGGAAATAAAACTTTCCATCATTTTCATGTTTCACAGTAAATTGGATATTTGTCTGGTTGTCGCTGAATAATCTGAGCAAATAAGAAGTATGACTTTCATTGTTGCAAACTACAAATGTGTCATTGACATATCGATAACAAGTTGTTTGGTCAGTTTCACACTTCAAGACTATTATGTGAAGCTTTTACATGAAGACGTCTGCTAAAACGAGGCGAAGTAGACTGCCCCTAGCTACACCATCTATGTGGTGGTAAAGAATCTTTTCAAACTCGAATTAAACATCCACGGCACTAGGATCGGGAGAAGATCAGAATGCTGACAGATGACATTGACAGTTTCATTTTGCTAGGATCTATGTGAACAAGGAGGTTACACCAAACGACACCATGAATTGATCTGAAACGTTCATGCGGTTCAGGCTTTCAACGAAATAAAATGACCCTTTAGTGACGAATGCATTTCAACTTCTCTTCAAGCCAACAAGCAACTTTGTGCTGACGCGAATTGATCATAGAAAGGGTAGATCTCACGGGGACATGTTTTTGTGCATTTTTGGCGGGCCTGACATTTAAGGCAAACAGGACCTCACTAAAAGCATCGTTGTCATTTAAGGTCTTCTTTTGGAGATCTCAGTATGTTTGTGATGTGATTTTCAACTGCATCTTTCTTATCTTTCACACAATCCTGCACTTTCAACATTATTTGACTGAGCAATCTTCAGCATAGACCTCTTGTCCCCACTTCGATGTAGTGTAACTTTGCTCGTCTTTTGTTCAGACGATTTGAGTTGAACTCAGCAGATTGTTACTCATTTTACTAGCCGCCCGTCATCTTATTCAATTCCTGCCTTTATTATGCAACCGCTTTAATATTCTCTGCGGACATGTAGTTTTGTGTGGCCTTGAACCCTCTGAGCAGAAACTAAAAGAGTGTTGTTTTCTGAGCAATGTTTGTTAAGTTTGAAGTTTCCTGTATTTAACTGATTTCATAGAAGAATTTCAAGTAAGTTATAACTGAATATTGCTATAATTTATTCAGAACAAAATATTTAGAGCGAACAATTGTTTTCAATAAGTTCTTCTTCAGGCTGTACAATTATAAATCCATTAATTTAAGCATACAATAGCCAGCCAGTAAAGGCAAATTAGAATCATATCAGAAAGCATATTGTGGGAAAAGTATAAGTCAGATGGGATGGAACAATAGTCAGTTAGTTTTTTTTAATATGCATGGTCAATGAGAACATGGGACAAAATCAGATGAAGTAATTTAATTTAATGATGTGTGTATATATATAAATATAGTCAACAGAAAATACAGGTTTCGAGAGTGTGTGTAATCAGGGTGTGTAAGGCAAAAAGCATATATCAATACCTAGAGACAGGGTAAAGGTGGATACCCTAGACAAGAAACTTTTGTATCTTAAGTTAAGTTACAATGGGGAAATTGCATCTGACATTTCAAAATGTCGACTTAATAGAGCAGTAGATATAACATTTCCTGCAGCTAAACTGGTACTCAACTTCTGAACTAAACCAGTACTCACACAGCAAGTAAAGGATATATTACCGAAGATTGTCGTTATTTTCAACCTTGAACTTATGTCTAGTCCTCCCCATTCGTTGCTTTATTTTCACATTGTCTCACAAACTCTGATTACACTCACTCTCCAAACCTGTATTTTCTGTTGACTACATTTATATATATACACACATCATTAAATTAAATTACTTCATCTCATTTTGTTCCATGCTCTCATTGACCATGCATATTAAAAAACTGACTATTGTTCCATCCTATCTTATACTTGTTTCACAATACGCTTTCTGATATGATTCTAATTTGCCTTTACTAGCTGGCTATTGTGTGCTTAAATTAATTAATGGATTTATAATTGTAGAGTCTGAAGAAGAATTTATTGAAAGCGACAATTGTTCGCTCTAAATACTTTGTTCTGAATAAGTTTTAATTGCTGTGTTCACAAGCCTAATAATTTCTTTAAGCTGTCAGCAGCTGATGAAAAGCCAACTAAATGAGTGCTAGTAACATCCTATTCTGCACAAATCGCTGTTGTTCTTGCTTTATTCAAATGCATAAAGCCAAGCAAATATATGAACAAATTTAGTAATACAATTAACAGTTCCAATTGTCATATATTTCGATAATTCTTATCCACTGTAGGTTATACCAGTCTTGTTATTGGTTTTTCTTCGAGTTGGTGATGTCACTATCCTGCAATTTTCCAAAAAGAGTACGACTAATGGTTATAGTGGTAAGTAAGCAGCCACAGGGAAAGAGAACACGAGAAGTCAGCAAATATATGTCTGTTTTGTGTCGCTGTCCATGTAAAAACTCTATTTCCGTAAACGTGTATATTAGAGAAATGGAAATTCAATTTTTTCAAACTAGAGACAAAAACAGAGTGATCTGCTTGAAAAGAATTTTATTTTAAGCTTTAAAAAAGAAATTTTCACAAAATCCCACTTCCGTTTTCTAAAAGTGGTAGTCTTATTGTTAGCTGGGAACGAATCCGACTCGGTTTTCGACGTTATTTGCGACAACAATTTAAGTATTTCGAAAGTTTTGTGGAAGAATTAGCCAATTCCTTTTAATCATGGGAGTATGTGATGTAGTTAAAGGCCGAGGGAAGAGATGAAATTCATTCTACTGAAGATTGTCCATCAGTTAATACATAGTTTGCTTAATAATATTATTATTTCTTTGGGTTGCGAGTGGAACAATACGTCTCCACTTTGTTATATTTGGTGCTGTCCTCTTGAGCCGGGTAGTTCCACGATCACGCATAATCTTTCATCTCATCTTTCATCCCCATCACACGATCTCATCCATGTCAAACTCGAGCCTACGACCCCCTATCGCTTCCCCACGAGATTCCACTCGAGCCATTTCATTCGACGGTCACCCCATAATATGCCTAACCGATCCATCTCCATTTTTTCCTAAATATTTGTTGAGCAATCGGCTGTTGCCTGGTTCGTCACCTCCCAGAGTTTCTTGTTGCTAATTCTTTCTGTCACACCGGCTGGCCGACCATTTGATCTTCAGTATGGAGCGAAGGCGGCTGCTGATAAAATTCTACACACAATTGGAAATCTTTCTTGTGACACGCTGGCTAAATTTCCGACTCATATGGAAGAACTAATTGACTTCACATTTATGTTGGAAGTTCGAATGTTGCTGTTTATGCTGGCTGAGTGGGTGCAAAAGATTTCCAAACTGATGTCAGAATGATGAAGGACTATCTTGCCTTTCAGATCCTCTCTGGCTGACTGTGACGTTTTTATCCGTATCGACTGCCTGTGGTTGGAAGCGTGCTTCCTGGTGAGATAAGTGAAGGAAGCGAATTCTGTCAAATCTCTCCCGTTGGTGATTAGTGCTGGTTGTTGTGGCTGTTGGTTGGTTACTTTCATCACCCCAGTCTCCGCCTTCTCATCTGAAGTCCTATCTTTGCTGTTTTTTTGTTTTTTCTTCGCTGCCTGCTTCTTCAGCCAGTGTGTTGATTTTCGCCTACCTGCGATTCTTCGAATTTGTATGTGATTAAACATATATCATCGACAGGCGAAATTCAGATCTTCCAGAGTCTTCTTATTGGTCAGTCCAACGTATTCATGTCTTTTTACTTCCAAGCATAGTCTGACGCATATTCCAGTCCACCAGAGTTAGTAATACCATCATGGATGATAATAAACAGCCTTGTCTTACTTTTGTATTCACTTCGAACGTCTTTCTGAGTCTTCCGTTGTAAATCGCCTAACTGCACCCGGTGTTAATTCACTGTGATAGTATGATTTACAGACATTCAATTAGGATGTCCACAGATCCTGTTGTGAACATGTAGAAGGAACAAGGTAAATCAGGTTTACTTGGCATTTTTATATCATAGTTCTCACTCCTGTTTAGTGAATGAAGTTAGATCCAACTCTGGTGTACTCATAGATGGGTTTAGACAAAGGAATATGGAAAAAGAAATTTTCGAGTTCCAGATCGATCAGGAAACTGAAATGCGATCCTTACAAAGAAAAGTTGGATCGTTAAATCTGTTCGATGATCATGGTGGATTGTATGAAACCGTAACATTGACATCACTGTCTCTGTTGTACACTTCCAGTTTTTTTTAATAAAAGCCTTTAAGGAAGTGAAGACCGTCTCAATACCCAGTTAATGTTCAATAAGAGTACTACTGGAAGAAGCCTGGAAAGCGCTTAGACTGATGCCAGATATCAGAAAAGCAACTGCCTATAAAGGTAAAACAAACTTGTACATCTTCGGTAGTTAGAAATGTGAGCGAATGCTGGAGTACACATGGAATCCAAAACTCTGGTCTGCTTGGGGCTATGAAAAAGCCTGAACTTCGAAAGAGACTAGATAGTTCAAGGATAATGACTTCAAAAATAAAAGGATAATCTTGGTGGTTTACACAACTTGTCACCAAACTGAGTTCATTTTCAGTGTGATTCTCGAATAAGAAAAGCTTATTTAAAGTTTCTTTCCTTCAGTGGAGGCCAGACAGGAAGGAGGCCGTCTCAAAGCTTAAATTACTTGATAGTGGGAAACTGGCACTTTTATTTCCGGGCGGATGAGAACTTAAAATAGCTCTAATTTTAAGTTCGCCAACCAAGATAAAAGACTCGGAAATTGAGGCTTAATTTGTCAGTATAATTTCACTCTCGTGCAAAATTATTCAATAATAATCATCAACGTTTTCTTGTATTTTGAGCCTTTCATGTCTGTGCGTATGTAAAGGAAATTTTCTTAGCTAAACATGAGGATGCAGAAGTTGGTTATATTTCTCGGTTCAGACCACAGCAAGTCGATTTTCTTCACCATAGTTATAAATTGATCTAGAAGTTGTTTGGTGGATGGCGACTAAGAGTGGAGTCCAGGATGCGCATTTTGTCCTACTTGGGACTTGTCTCCTGAATGTGCTTGTATTCAGCAGTGACTGATGATGTTCCCACCGTGGCTCTAATCCAGTGCCCATAGTTTCAAACGCCAAAGTGTTATCCACTAGACCACTTGGGCCATCAGAGTCACATCCTGTGCAACGGGTCATATTAATTGTCAAATTCAATTTTAGATATTCCCATCGATTGATTGGACCGAAGTGCTCCATCTCAGGTCTCAATGCGGAATGCAGCTGCATCCAGTGACGAGTCTCATATGAGACGAAATGAGCATCTTGGATTCCACTGCTAGTCACTATTTATCAGTTAACTTCTAATTTCTTGCTCAGACATCGTCGAAGCATCTGCACAAGAACCCGACATGTAAATGTTAGAACGAACACTTCGGTTGAATCAATCGATGGGAAAATATAAAATTGAATAAATTATTATATATAATTATTATTGTTTCCTTTAATTCCTAGAGGAACATAGGGCTTCAGTCGTCCGTCTCCATTGCATTCGGTTCTCTGCTAGAGTCTTCACCTCGCTCCAAGTCTGCCAACACGCCTTCATCTCCTCTTCACATGACCTCCTTCAAGTCATCCTCGCACTGACGACCAACTTGCCACTTCTCTTTCGGGTCCCTCTCGAGTGCTTGTCTAGTGATGTCACTCACTTGATGGTTTCCTCAGAGTATGGCCAATCCATCTCCATTTCTTCCTGCCTATTTGTTTCACAATCGGTTCCTGCTGTGTTGGTTCGCTCATTGCCAGAGATCTCTGTTGCTGAAATTTTCAGGCTGGCCATCGGATCGCGAGTACTGAGCAAAAACAACTGTTAATGAAGGTCTGTAGTTTGTTTGAGATGCTATTTATGACGCTCAGTGCAAGTCTCTGATCCATATAGTAGCACTGACTTCCTATTGGAGTTGAAAATCCGGATCATATTTTTCATGCTGAGTAGTGCTGTTGACCTCCACACAGACTTGAGAGTAGTGAAAGCTTGTCTTACTTTCCCATTCCTTGCTTTGATATCCTCTTCAGTTCTATCCGCCTGTAGTTGAAACGATGCTTCCCAGGCTGGTGGGTGAAGGATGTTGTTTCTTTCAGGCTCCTTCCATTTATGCTGATTGTTGTCTGTTGTTGTTTTTAGTGGTGTTGGCCAGGAATCTTCATCACCTACCTCTGTTTTCTCTACGTTCATCTGAAGTCCTGTCTTTGATGCTTGTTCTACCAACTTGTTACTTTTCGCTTGCATATCTTTCAGTTTGTGGGACGTCTAGTCTAGTTGTCGTCTAATATTCACTTTATAAATTTACAGAAACTGTGTCAAATTTTGTTTACATAATTGCATAGATTCAATTGAAATGTTTGAAATAAGGTGGTTTTAATTATTAAATAAAAGAATAACAGTTTTGTATGCGAATGATGAACGTATTTCGGGATGAGTTGATTAATTCTCATAACGCATTCACCCACACACACAATCACCCACGTTTCTATAGAATCCTATTCGCCATATTCACATCTAGATTCTGTCGTCTAAGCAGAATGTAACAAAAGAAACGAAGCAAACAGACTAATACCAGTATGAAAGTCATGTTTGAAAAGAAAATTCCTGTCACGTCAAACAAATTAAACATCATCCTTCTTTTTGTTTTATTTATACAATACTTTCATTGATTCTTTATTCAATTTTTTGGCGGTTCTATTGTTTTTTTGCTTTTTTTTGTCAAACATTACTTTGCCACATTATTTTTTTCATTTTCTAGACAAATGAGATGAATTTCAGTAATAATAATAAATTATTTCCTGTAATTATTTTTGGGTATATTTTTATGTGGTCGGTTATTCGTCAGTTGTAAAAAAACTAAATTTAAACGAAGAATACATTTTGGTACTCTATTTTGGAGAGATAACATGTTGTCGGGTGAGGAAGACATTTTAATGGGTAATAAATGTGATCGTCAGAAGTCATGAAGGCAATCAAGATGCTTAAAGCTGGAAAAGCAGCAGGACCAGATGGAATCCCATCAGAAGCAATAAAAATGGACCCAGAGACAACAGCGGACTTGATGACGCCACTACTGCAGAAGGTGTGGAAAGAAGGCAAAGTACCCGAGGATTGGAAGAAAGGATACTTATTCAAACTACCGAAGAAAGGAGACCTAAGTCAATGCAAGAACTGGCGCGGAATTATGCTCCTGTCCATCCCAAGCAAAATATTAAGCCGCATCATCCTGGAGAGAATCAAACATGCCCTGGATGAAAAACTTCGACCGGAACAGGCTGGATTCAGGAGAAACAAGTCGTGCATTGATCAGATCGCCACATTACGGATCATCACTGAACAAAGCTTGGAATGGAAGTCACCTCTCCACCTCACTCAACTTCATCGACTTTGAAAAGGCCTTCGACAGACAGCGTCGATCGAGAGGTGATTTGGAAACTACTTTGCTACTACGGAGTGCCACCGACAATTGTACGTCTCATCCAACAACTGTAGGACAATGCAGCATGTCAAGTAATCCACAACGGAAAACTTACGGAATCCTTCGAAGTAAGGACAGGAGTGAGACAAGGTTGCCTACTATCGCCAATGATTCTCCTGATTGCAGTAAATTGGATAATGTGACAAACACCGGGCGATGAGAAAACAGGCATAAAATGGACTCACACAAAATTAATTTGGAGAATCTGGACATCGCCAATATGATATATGTCTGATTTCCCACAAACTGGAAGATATGCAAGCGAAAAGCAACAAGTTAGTTGAAGAAGCATCAAAGATAGGACTTCCTTCAGGTGAACATAGAGAAAACAGAGGTGACGAAGATTCTTGGACAAGAACAATAACAACAGACAACAATCAGCATACATGGGAGGAACCTGAAAGAAACAACATCCTTCACATCAGTATCTGGGAAGCATCGTTTCAACTAAAAGTGGACGGAACTGACGAGGATATCAAAGCAAGAATAGGAAAAGCAAGACAAGCTTTCACTACTCTCAAGTCTGTGTGGAGGTCAACAGCACCCAGCATCAAAAAATAAGATCCGGATTTTCAACTCCCATGTGAAGTCAGTCAGTGCTACTATATGGATCAGAGACTTGCACTGTGCGTCATAAATAGCATCTCAAACAAACTACAGACCTTCATTAACAGTTGTCTTCACTCAATACTCAAGATCAGATGTCCAGCCAGAAAAGATCAACAACAGAGATCTCTGGCAATGAGCGAACCAACACAGCAGGAACCGATTGTGAAACAAATAGGCAGGAAGAAATGGAGATGGATTGGCCATACTCTGAGGAAACCATCAAGTGAGTGACATCCCTAGACAAGCCATTGCTCGAGTGGAACCCGAAAGGGAAGCGACGAGTTGGTCGTCAGTGCAAGGGTGACTTGGAGGAGGTCATGCAGAGAAGAGGACATGAAAGCGTCTGGGCAGACTTGGAGCCAGGGGAAGACTCTAGCAGAGAATCGAACGGAATGGCGACTCACGGCTGAAACCCTATGTTCCTCTAGGAATTAAAGGAAAGAATATTAATAATGATCAGTAATGTTTCCAGTGAACATGGAGAAGACAAAGGCGAGGAAGTTAACTGACCGATAAGAATCGCGACAACAAACTATCATTAATCATTATTCAGGGTGTTGAGAAATCCAAATATAGTCACTCGTTTACTGACTACGCTTTGCAGCTTCGTTTCAACTAAAGGTGACACTGATTGGCTGGCAAAAGTGAGGTCTTCTTTAGTCTGAAATCTGGTTCAGTCGGCGTAAGGAACTAGATCCTGATTTTCAACTCTTATATAATATCAGTCAGTGTTTTTACAAAGCTCAGAGAATTTGCAGGCATTTCACGAAAAGTTTTTCTGTCAGGAAATTCTATATTTCATAAGTTTATCCCATATGTCATATTGTGACATATGACAAGGGTTTGAGTATGAATTATTGCTCATAATTATATCAGTTTAGTCACACGTTTCCACAATTTGTCTTCCGTATCTATTTTCTTTCTTTCTGTCTATTTTGATTGGACACTAGTAACTAACTAGTGTGACGTGTCTAGTCCTTTCTTTGGTGCAGACTGAATTCTATCAGTCAGTCAATTTTGCAATGTGGCACAATTCTAGGTAGCTCGGCATCACGGTACACATTGATTTGATGATATTAGATAGTTCCTTCAAGGTTGCAGATACGCCTTGTTGATTGGTGAGTGCCAGCTAACACGAAACCTAGGTGGTGTCTTAGGCTTCCTGCCAATCGCCTTCAACTATCTAATATCTCTTTCTGTCTCCCTTTGTTGTTTGTTGGCATTTTCCATATCTCCGGTATAGGCGTTGCTTCTTTCCAATCACACGTGTGCGGTGCTGAATCGATAAACAAAGACTCAGTCAGTGGTCAAGTTCTCTCTGTCTCTTCACCTAACTTTATATTACTCTAATGCTCTCATCTTGTCCCATTAACCATGCGGTGTGTTGATCATACGCAAGTGACTGCAATGCAACGGCTGAGCTTATTCTAGATTATTTAACTTAGCAGAGTCAATCATTCTGAGTATCTAGCTAAATTTTCACCTTCTTATAATCTAATCGACCACGATCTGCTAGTTGTTTTATGTATGTAATTGACGTCACTAAGAGTCATTACATGGTATTTTGGAAATTATACTATATTTTTCTTAATTTGATCTATTGGCCGGGTCCTTAAGCCAATGAAGTTTATCTCTGAGTGAGTTGATTGTTTGGTTGGTTGGTTTAAATTCCACTCTAATTCCAGCCTCAATGAGAATTCCACGTTAGGTCTCTCTGATTTTCCTTCTCTTTACGACAGTGGTACAAAGACTTTCAATTCTACATCAATTTTGTGGTTTTTGTCATTTCCATAACTTATCCTCCTTTTTCTAAGGTTCTTTATGCATTTCGGGATAAATTCTAGTGGGTACTTAGTTACTCATTAGTAATACTACCCTTGTTATTTGGTTCTCTAACCGACGTCAGCTCATGATGAAGTCCTGTAGCCAATCAATCAAATCTCTACAAACCAATACTTGAATATTGATGAGATACTCACTGGCAACTGGCACTATTCAAGTAGGCAGTTACTTGGGTTCTAGTGAGAAGTCGTGACCAAGAGGGTGCAGCAGGTCGAGTGTGAGGACTAGTACTCGCCACGGAAGACATTGGCTAGTGGTCGCACTATGTCATGAATTAGCAGAAGTTAGAATTCATGGGCCATTGGAACGGGTCCCAGTGGCTTAATGGTATACGAGCTCGCCTTGTAACCAGAAGGTCCTAAGTTCGAACCCTGGTGGTGGGTGCGCACTGATGAAGAGCCCCAAACTAGGACGAAACAGCTGTCCAGCAGTCCCAGCTGGTTTTCCAATAGTTCCCTAACTGATGTCAGCTGATGATGAAATCCTGTAACCAATCAATCAAATCCCTAAAAACCAATACTTGTTTAAGTATTTATTAGAGTCAAGTTAGGTGAAAATAGCAGCTTATGGGCAACTGTGTAGCTGGCTTGGAAAGGACTGAAGAAATCATAGTGAACTGGATTTGGATGCTGCTGCTGCCCTATGTTCCACTAAAAAACCGAAGGATTAATGATAACTCATACATTGAAGGTTGAGCACGACGGACAAGTTTGCAATAAGTACCTAGTAGGTTGCCCAATAATTTAGTGAGTACAACTCATATAGCATAAAACAAAGCTAAAAGCAAACTTTTACATATTAGAAGGGAGGAAGTAATGCAGATATCATGTTGTTGATTAAAAGAAGGAGTAAACAAACCCAGTTATCACGGATGAATGAAGACTGATACCCTCTTTTTTGATGGTACATACATGAACTGTGTTTTAAACATTTGATATCGGTTGTTGTTTCTCTAACTCTAAGGAGGATTGGGTAATATCTACTCCATGACCCGTGTCAAGAAGATGTTTGACAGTAACATTGCTGAAACGGTATGTTCCCTTGCGACTTAGGCTCTTTTAGTGCATGTTTAAAGGATGTTAGGTGTGCCCCTTTCCTCTTTTCCCCCAATGTAACCGCCACCGTGGATAAAAGTTAGTTTGTTTACACAGTCGGCGTAAAAATGATGTTTGGGAAGACGGTTTCTGAGTCTGATTTTCAGCAGAAATACCGTTACTACTCATTGGATATTGCAGGTACATTCAGATGACGAGTTCCAAACAGTTTACAGTTCACAGTTTATTTAGGATAGTAGGCTATATGCTTGTGTTAATCCTTTCGATTTGTTGCAAACAGGAGGTCCAATCTCGCCTTGAATGAATCAACAGATGGCGCTGATACGACGTGTTCCGGTAGGGAGTTCCAATGGTTCACAATTCGATGCGAAAAACGGATCTCCAGACGCAGACGATTCGACCGTGGTTTTTGAACCTTCAGGTGATATCCTCGCAATTGGTTGGTGCTAGAAGGAAGAAATAAATTAGATAAATTACCTCCAAATCATTTCTTAGGATACGGTATGCTAGTATTAGGTCACCCCTAAGTCGTCTGTATGACAGTGGAAATAAACCCAGTTGACTTAATCTCTCCTCATATGAGAGGGTTGAGGAACCCTTTATTAGCTTAGTTCTTACTCTTTGACTTTTTCTAATAAGTCTATTTCGTATTTGAAACACTGGCTCGCTGCCTGGATCCCATATTCCGAATGAGGTCTGATATAAGTCGGATATAATATACGAAATATATCAGCGTCAAAGCTCGCAAAAGGATGAAATATGTATCCTTTATTTCAGCGCTAGTCGCCGATTAACATAGGAAGGCTCTCTGAATAGCGAATTGCCTAAAATATTTTCACTAAGCCCAATCCCAATCCTCAAACTTCTCTGGTTCGCTATGATCCGACCACGATAAATTCCATATAAGACCATAATAACCAAACTAACTACTCACATAATTAACATAGAATTTGACACTGATCCCTCACCTTAGGATATAGGATTTCAATGAGAAATAGCACAAATTCCCTTTGATTTTGTCTAGAAATCTGCTGCAGTGAATTATATAACGACCGATACCCATTACACAAGAGGTGGCTGCCGTCGTTGCCAGAGTGATGTAATAGATAACGCTTTGACGTTTGAAACTACGGGCACTGGGTTCGAGACTCAGTGATTGGAACATTGTCACTCACTGTGGAGTTCACAGATACATTCATGTCTGATAAGACCCAGGTGGGACGAAATGCATATCTTCGTGGATTCCACTGCTAGTCACTATCCATTAAATCACTTCAGGTTAAATCCTTAGGCGTCGTCGAAGAATATGCAAAAACAGCCGACATGCCAAGCTGAGACTGAGCAGTTCGTTCCAGTAAGTCAACAGGAAGGTTCAGACTGAGTTAAATATTCTAACTTCGTTTAATTACTTTCGAAATCTGTGATGTTGTCACTAGGATATATTCTGGTCACAGCTAACTGTAAGATTATAGATATTCTGTATTGAGGAGTACCATTTTGCACAAAATTCAGACGAAATTAACTACTGGTTCAATTATATTTATATTACGAATTCCAGTGAGTAGCGATTTCTAGTCATTTAATGCAGGAAATGGAAAGAAATGATTCGGTGAAAAGAATCTTTTAAACGAATTTATGATCAAGCTGTACAATCGTATATATACATATATACATTTTATAAGTTACTTTATGTTGTGAGACGTTTGTAGGCGCCTAGCATTGATTGTTTGTAACCTTCCTTCCTTTTGAGTTGAACCTAGCTGTCATTATACTGGAACAGATTGGTTCCCATTGCATGATAGCTTTGGCTGCTGTTGATGACATCATGACGGCCACTCCCTCAGTGTGCTCGTGGTTGTCCTCTGGGTAACCAGAATAGATTACTATCTCTCCGGTTTATAGTTGGCACCTTCCACATCCGTTCCATCTGCTCTCGCAGATTCCCAACACTTCTATTTTATATCTCCTCATTTCTGCGGCTACCTGGGCAGCCTTCCCAGCTTCGTACATCGTACGAACATTCTAAGTCCCCATCCTTATTTTTGCTTTCATCGAAAGAAGACACATTAACTGACTGGCTTCCCGAAGGCTTTCACCATCCTGTGTCATTTCACTTCCCCTGTTCCAGCGAAAAATAAGGTTATTGTTTATATTTTTAGCATTTTAAATGTATTTGTGCGTTGAAGTTTTAGTAGCAATTTGGTTAAGTTTTGGAGGTGGAGTTGCTGGCACCACGCCCCAACCCTCCATCTTTTTCCGGGCTTGGGACTGGCTAGAAAACTAGCGAACTAGTAATCTGGGTGAGGTTTTATGAAGTACTTACCGAATCAGTTTTGTCACAATTCACAATTTCATTTTTAAATAGGTCATATATGTACGATTGCACAGATTGATGATAAATCCGGCCGCCATATCATACTGAAAACACCAGTTTTCGTCTGACTGCCGAAGGTAAGTGACGTTGGGCTTAATTTGGAAGAAAACAGCGGCCTGCTTAAGTTGTTGGGCTACCTAAACTGTCTGTTCATTTAAATGCATCAGTTTTTTAGTCCGTTTCAAACCGTTTTAATCTTCTTATTACCACAATGAATTGTAATCTCTATTCGCGTACAATTTCAAAAAAGTTGCCACCCAGCATTTGAAGTTTTAAGAGGGAAATGGAGGAAGAACATTGTGCAGTGGCAGCACTGGAGCGCATACTTTGGATGGAACAATGTATATATATTGCTTCGAATGATACATTATCGATTATTGCTTTATTTTTATTTTATTGCCGGTAAATGGATGACACCTTCATTGTTTGTGATAATGGTTCTGATAAGAGTACAATAATTACTGAATTCAATGAAGTACATTCGGCTATGAAATTCACATGCGAAGACGAATCCCAAGACAGAATTGCCTTCCTGGATGTCCTACTTACAAGAAAACCAGACGGTAGCATAAAAGGAAATTAGCATAGAAAAACTACATGGATAGGACAATATACACACATTTTCAAAGTTTCGTTCCTATCAAGTACAAAAGAAATTTAGTGAAGACCCTCAGCCAGAGAGTTAGCGCTACTTGCTCAGAAGAAGTAACTGAAGATGAATTAAGCATTGCATATGATACTTTGATCGAAAATAGCTATCCTGACAAATTTAGCAGGAAACACATGACAAAGACAGCGGAAAAGGACTACTCACTATCTGTAAACAAGAGGCCACTTTATATACGACTACAATTCAAGAGCGATATATCAAGCAAATAATTACGAGGAAATTAAGAAAATCAGTTCAAAGAACTTTTAATGCTGGCGAACTACACGTCTTATTCTCTACACGACCGATGGTGCTACCTCGACTGTAAAATGAAGTACCTGGACTAGCCACTTCAGATTGTATCTTCCAACTGCGCTTGTGATAGAGCGAGTTATATTGGCCATTGCTCTAGGAACTTGATTTTTCGAACATCTCCCACTATGGCTGAGTAAAGGTGTAGTGAAAACCATTAACAGTTCGATATTGGACCATCTGGTGCAAACCGGCCCCAACTTCTCTGTCATCATCTACCGAGTACCAAATAAACTGCCAAAAACACTGAAGCACCGCATGTGGGAAACAGCAGAGGCTATTGCAATTAACCTCAAACAACCAGCACCTTGTGTGCAAAAGAAGCAAGTCCAGCTAATACTACTACCCTGGCCAGTCGTCAGTAGAGACTATAAATTCATGAATTTGTTATATTATCTTTCCTAATTTTTCTGACATTCAGTTTATTGTTATGTTGATGCTAGTCAGCTGCAATCTATCAATATTATTGATTCGATGTTATTTAAACAACATTAATGCTGTTCATAACACTAATTCATTCATTCAATCACTATAATGTATGTATCCATTCTTTTGAAAATTTTAATGGGCATTTTTAGTAAGTTAAAATATTGCTTTATAATTTAAAAATTCTGTACAAAGGGCAAACATCTTGCAATAAATCTCTCTGAAAGTTCTGTTTTATGTATAAAAACATTTTTCAGAGCAAAGGTATCACATGAACTGTCGTCAAGATTTGACAGAATAGTTCAAAAATATTTTGGCACCGAGTGAGAAGTAGACATTTGTAAAAAATTATATTTGTAAAATCTCAGCGAGATTGAAATGAGTAATTCCAACGTTTCGTTCGGAAATCTGGTCCGAACTTCTACAGGAAAATTAATCGAAATTAACTTAGCAGAGGAACATCACTTGTTTTCAAAAACTTTGTCCAATCATGAGTCATTCAAAAGGTATCAACAAGTATAAGAAACAAAATTTTATGAGCTGTGATCAAAATTTCACCTCGGACTTAGAAATATTGGTCTACCTTTGTTAAACACTTTAAACAGAGTGTGTATGTGTGTGTGGGTAAACAGTTGTAAAACATTTCTTTCCATAAGAAGATATGGACAGTGGAGAATTTTGACCAAGTATTAATAATTAGTGATACATATCCACTTTTTATTTATTAATAAGGATTTTCTATGCATCAGCTAACATCAAACCTTCATGTCCGTTCAAACTGCTAGTATCTAGAATTTTATGATTAGACGTATTTTCAAAATTATGGTGTTTAGGATTAGAGTTTAATAGAAGGACCCTGTCGGACTAATTGCTTTGTCTTCATTCTGAAGATTGAGCTGATTTATTCGACCTACTGGAGTTGTCAGGTATCACTGTTATTATCATCTTTATCTGTATGAGTGACCGGATGTTTAAATCTTGCTTAGTTTGTTAGCCACTTCTGAGCTCAAAAAATGCTCAAGGGTGAGCATGGAACGTGCACACCAACCTCGCAAGAAAAGTTATGCCATCACTACAGAAAAAACTCAAAGTTGGAAACGATGCGCCACCTCCAGAATGGATGATATTGTCGGATGCAAGTCTTTTGGACGCCAGCTAACCAATGAATCTACTTTCAATAAAGGCAAAAGTAAGCATGAGTACATGAAATGTCCGAAGCAATTTTGAAGCTGATAAATCTGCTGAGATTGTATAAAAAGTGAGAAAATAAATCACAGAAGTGTTAGAGAATAAGATTTTGCCATTCGTCAATCTTTGACAATTTAAAGGTATGCGAAAGACAAATCAAACTCTTACAAATCAATTCTTAAAGACAAGAACCCATTGCTCAACAAATATGGCGGAGAAAAAATGGAGGTGGTTTGAACACACGCTGAGCTGAGCAGACTATCGGATGACATGGCTCTGCAGGCCGTCTTTCGTGTGGAACCTGAATGGTGGACGACGAGTTAGACGTAGTTCGTAGGGTGTTATGGAGATCACATGAGGAGGAGATGAGAGCGTGTTGACAATTTCGGAGCAAGCTGGTGAATTGTCGCTGAAGCTCAATATTCCACTCGAAATCCAAGGGAACAGTAATAATAACGACGGTGCTCATGTGAAGTTCGCCACTACCTCCTATTCCTTGTGTGTTCAAATTATGCGAACTGTTAACCAACTTCCAAGTGACATATGACGTTGAGAGTGGGTGGCATAAAAAACACCCCTCAGTTTATTTAACTGGATGATTGTTTTGTTGAAGAGTGACAAACCTAACAGCTAGACTGGTCTTATTACCATGGGGCCATTATTCAGCATTCCATTTTTCTCAGAATTTCCAAATTTGTAGATGAGCTTAAAGAGATAGAGATAACTGGGATACTAATCGACCCGCGCTTTGGTGGTTCAGTGGTACAGTAGTCTCCAAACACACAGATTGTCTGATTTTGATTCCCGGCCGACGCATCATCAAACCCCATGGGTAAATAGGGAACATCAAGCGTGAGACTAGCAACCTTACCTCGTAGGAACTTAAGCATGATACTGTATATTCCACTCGGCATGGACAGGAACGACTAAAGCCTTACAAATTGAACATTTCACGAAAAATGATTGGATTTTATCAGCGAGTTTCGTCATGTATTCAAGGATCTATGTGATTCTTCATCCTGGTGAGGTTTGGATTGATACAAATTGATCGCTTGCTATCGACAAATCGCTCTGGTTAGACCTACGTTTGGAGTCAAACGTGACTAGCTAACAGATGAAGTGTGAGGTGCAACCACAGTGAACTGAGTAGTAGAGAGTTGAATTTCCGAAACTGGTGCCACTTTCTTCGAGGTTTCAGATCCAGATTGCTAGTGTGCACCAACAAAGAACGAAACCTGGAACCAGGACTGTTGCTGGCTAATTTAAGTAATAAAGCATTTATGTAGAGGTCTGTGATTTCCATATGTTATATTACTACTTATTTATGATTGAAAACAGTTTTAAATGTTAAAACAATTAGTTGCTTTGATAAATTTGAAAAAGGCATTTAGAAGACAAATTTCTCGAGATGATATCGTCATTTCGTAGTTTCCTTACAACCGCTTTACAACTAACATGGTTGACAAAACAATGAAATAACATGCATGACAATTACTCAATTATATAAAACAAAAGTACATACTAATGACCAATCATATTTAAATAGGACAGGTAGTCAGTTCATGGTAGGTGAAGGTTGAATTCAACTGTTTTGTCTGTGCACATAGTTTAGGATGGGTGTGATTAATCCAGAGTGCTTCCATCACCTTCAATAACCAACCTTGAATTCAAGTTATGTGACGAAATAATTGTGAAGCAGTCATTGATATTGATTTTGTGACCTATCATCAATAAGTGCTTTGCAATGAAGTTAGAATTCATCGACTGGCCGCTGGATCGGGTCCTAGTGACTTAATGGTATACGAGTTTGTCTTGTTACCAGAAGATCCTGGGTTCGAACTCCGGTGGGTGCACACTGTGAAGAGTCACAAAATTGGATGAAACATTTTGGAACATGTTCTTTTTCGACACATTAGAACATTCTTTTAGTTCTACCTACATAGTCATCACCGTAATTGCAGGTGTGAACTTGTAGTGTAGTCCACACAATTTCGTCCTGTAATCGTATGTACAGGGATCAAAATTATTCGGCGTGCAAATGAAAGAGATGCGGCGTAGAATGTGAGTTTGATGACTGACCGAAGCCTTTCAGCTGTCAACTACATAATCTGGTCACCCTTGAATAGAAGGTTATTAAAGATAGCTTTCTTTGGTAAAAAAGCTGTCTTTTCAAGATGTGGTCTATCTTTACTGTGATAATTGATAAAGTTTTCTGGAAACCATTAGCTAATAAAACTAAATGCCGAACATTTTCGATCCCTGTGCCTACGATTAAAGGACGAAATTCTATGGACTCCACTTCAAACTGTATCTACAAGTTCACACCTGCAGTTGCAGTGATACCTATATAGGTAGAACTAATAGAATGTTCCAATGTGGTCATCGAAAAGAACATGTTCCAGAATGGTTATTAAGACACACAGAAAATCCCAATGCGATTAATCTGAATAGAAATCCAGCATCATCCATTGCAAAACACTTATTAATGTCAGGTCACAAAATCAATCAATATTAATAACTGTTTCACAATTATTCCATCACATAACTCTAATTCAAGGTTGGCTATTGAAGGTGATGGAAGCACTTTGGGGATTAATCACATACATCCTAAACTATGTGTACAAAAAACAGCAAACTTCAATCAATGTCGCCTACCCTGGACTGCTTGTCCTATTTAAATATGCGACTGGTCATTAGTATGTACTTTTGTTTTTATTTAACTGAGTAATTGTCATGCATGTTATTTCACTATTATTGTGAACCATGTTAGTTGTAAGGTGTTTGTAAAGAAACTACGAAATGATGATATCATCTCTCGAAATTTGTCTTGTAAGTGCCTTTTTCACATTTTATATATGCCTCGTTTATTCCTCTCATTTGTTGTCCTGTTTGTATAATATCAAGATGTTTCTCAGACATGTGCTAGATGGGAAATCAGTGGAGAGCATTACTCTGTGTCCAACATTTGTCGTAGGTTTTTTTTCGCTTGTTAGTGCATCACGAAATATCAAGGGTGAGTTAGTGAATATATGTTCATTTTAATGGAAATTATTATTAAAATTTCATAATGGATTTTGATAGTACTACTGGCAATGGCAAAGTGAAACTATCACAGCCAAAACCACAGTGACCTTGAACAGCAATCAGAATTCAGATGTAAAGAAAACCATATAATCGTTGGAACATGAACTAAAAAGCATGGCAAACATGATATTACACTATGTAGATTCAGCTTATTTTATTATTGTATTTATTTATTGTTCCCTTGGGTTCCTAGTGAAACATAGGGCTTCAACTACACGTCTCCACTTGCTTCTGTCTTGTGCTGTACTTCTCACCTAAATCTATGTTAGTCCATACTGTTTCAGTTCCTCTTCACACGATCTCCTCCATGTCACCCTTGGACGTCCCACTCGCCGCTTCCTTTTCGGGTTCCACTCGAGCAATGGCCTGACGCGCGATATCACCCGGCGGCCTCCTCAGCGAGTGTCCAATCCATCTCCACTTTCTCCGGCATTTTGTTGACCGATTGGTTCTTGTTTCGTTTGTTCCCATAGTTTCTTCTTGGTGATTATCTCTGGCGACCGTCTGATCTTCAGTATAGAGCGAAGACAGCTTTTGTTGATAAAGGTCTGTAACAGGCTGTTGAAAATATTCTTTGTGACCCGCCAAGTTTCTGATCCGTACGTACATAAGAACTGACTGACTTGACGTTTATATTGAAAATCAAAAATTTGTTGTTGATGTTGAGTGACGAAGATTCCCAACACTTCTATTTCATACCTTCTCATTTCTGCGGCTACCTGGGCAGCCTTTCCGGTTTCGTCCATCGTACGAACATTCCACGCACCCATCCTTATTTTCGCTTTCATCGAAAGGAGGCACATCGGCTGACTGTCTTCCCGAGGGCCTTCACCAGCCGGCGTCATTTCACTTCCCCAATTCCAGCGAAAAATAAGCTTATTGTTTATATTTTTGGTATTTTTAATATATTTATGCGTTGAATTTTCTGTAGCAATTTGGTTAAGTTTTGGGGGTGAAGTTGCTAGCACCACGCTTCAACCCTCTATCTTTATCCGGGCTTGGGACTGGCTAGAAAACTAGCGAGCTAGAAACCTAGGCGAGTTTAGATTCCGCTTGTGCGTTGTAGGAATGTCTCTCAGTCAATACACAAGTGACCCGTAGAGAAATCGCACCATGAGTGATATATACATTCATCTAGATGGCTGTAGGGCATGGTACTTCGAGATCCATTGATATTTCTGACACTGCTTTCTAACCTACTCCTTACTTGAACCCTAAACCCAACTAACTTTAACCTTAAACCCTAAGCCTTAATCTTAAAGGCTATAACCCTACTTAACAGGATAGATTTGCAGAAAACGTACCTAGTAAATAAGTAGAATCCTATATCTGTTCTCTCCAAGTTCAAAAAGGCAGGCGTAGATTTGCTTTGGACTGACATTTCATAGCATTCCCTGTATCTGATTGGTTCTTGGAGGTCAACTATTGAAAGACCTTGACTTTGGCTATGATAAATTAACTTCGTCGTGTTAATTATATGCTTATGAAACAATAAGTATTTGAGTGTAGTGCATTGAGAATCGATGAGTATTTAGAGGATTTTAACTGTCCTGCTCAGTTTTTGTGTGGTATTTCAATGGTCTTAATGCACTACACTTCTGGTCTGGGTTCAATTTTCGGCCTATGCGCTTCTATAGCTTGCTTAGCTGACATATAGCCTGGTGAAGAAGGAAGTTTAGGCGTGACACTGGCAACCTCACCGCGTAGGAAATAACACTTACGTCAATAAATCTTCGAAAGTTAACTTTAGAGGCCTGCGCCCCTTATTCATAATGCATGTAAATGAGAAAAATTAGTATTCTTATCCTCATTGCGAGTGTTTTTATTATTCTCCTGGTCTTGATAGCACAACTCCACTTTGTCTGGTTCCCTGGAGTCGTCTTTAGCTCTCCCCACAACTACCCTTAGGTTATCATGTCCTCCACCTTACAGGACCTCCACTCTGGTACCGTGTGAGCCACGCTGAACTCATCGTTTCTGATTCAGGTTCCACTCGAGGGACACTCTAACCCATAATCTCTCCTGAAAGTTTCCTCAGTGTGTGTCCGATGTATATCCACTCCCTCTCACAATATTTGGTGAGCCATAAGATTTTGATTGGACACCAGTATCTAGTGTGACGTGTCTAGTCCTTTCTTTGGTGCAGACTGAATTCTATCAGTCTCTGATTGCAGCACTGGGTGACGCGGGTTCGAATCTCAGAAGGGACATCAGTTCCTTCAAGGTTGCAGATACGCCTTGCTGATGAGTGCCAACTAGCACGAAACCTAGGTGGTGTCCAAGGCTTCCTGCCGATTGTCTCCAACTATCAAATATCAACAAATCAATGAGCCATATGGTCTTAGTTGGTCCATTGGCAGAGTTATTTGTTGCCAGTTCTTTCTGGCCCTCCAGCCGACTGGCCATTCAAAATTCAGTATGGAGCCGGCGAAAGGAGTGACTGTTGGTAAAAGTCTGTGACTAGTTGGTAATCATCTTCGTGATACGCAGTGGACGTTTTTGACCCGTATAGAAGAACTGACTGACTGACTTCGCATTTGTGTTGAACAGAATGCAAATCTTGTTGTTTATGCTGACGCTGAGTGCAGAAGATTTCCAAAGTGGTTTCAGGTTGACACCAACATTAAACAAGGCAACAACAGTCGTCTTTCTGATGTAGATAGAAAACATCAGACGATGTCAGAAGACTAGTGAATAAAATGCAACATCAGACGCGCTAAAAGTCGACTTTTTCCTTGTAAAGGATCGAATTCCATAGGATTCACAATTTAAGTATTTTGATTTTGATAACAGCTTGATTCCACACCGTATATTTTGGTACAGGTATGGAATTTTCAGCATGTGATATCGGTAGCCCAAATTTGCAGGCCGACCAATTGATATCAGGTGTGCGTCGACAGGGGATTGAACCCTGGACCATGTGCATGGTCGGCGAGAGTCCTAACCACTGTGCCACCGACGCACACAGGTGTCTGTAACATAAAATGTTTACAATGTGATGCAATAGACACCGGAAAATCCGCAGGAGAATTCAGTAGCAAAAAAGGTTAACACCACACAGCCTCTATTCGACTAATGAGAAGTCCAGTGGAACTGGACAAGTTTGGCAAATCATGAGCCACAGAATTACACTCCGTATAATTAACCAGGCCACAAAACTGATTTTGACAATATTGATATTATTAGCTAATGGTTATCCGGAAAACTTAATCACTTGTCACAGTTAGGAAAGACCACATCTCGAAAAGACAGCTTCTGTACCAAAGAAAGCTATCTTTATTAACCTACCATTCAAGGGTGACCAGATTATGCAATTTACAGTTCAAAGACTTTGGTGAGCCATCAAACGCACATTCTTCACAGCATCGCTTTTTCTCACTTGCCGAAAATTCTCGATTCCTGTACCTACGATTAAAGGACGAAATTATGTGTGCGTCGGTGGCACAGTTAGGACTCTCGCCGACCATGCACATGGTCCGGGGTTCGATCCCCTGCCGACGCACACCCGATATCTATGGTCGGCCTGCAAAATTTGGGCTACCGATATCCATGCTGAGAATGTCATACTTGTACTGAAAATACGGTGTGGCATCAAGCTGTTATCGAAAAGAAAAAAAGAAAAGAAACTGTATCTACAAGTTCACCTGCAGCTGCAGTGACACCTATATAGGTAGAACCAACAGAATGTTCCAATGTCAACGGAAAGAACATGTTCCAAAATGGCTACAAAATCATATCGAAAATCCCAATGCGATTAATCTGAAGAGAAATCCAGCATCATCCATTGCAAAACACTTATTAATGTCAAGTTACAAAATGAATATTAATGGCTGCTTCACAATTGTTGCATCACATAACTCTAATTCAAGGTTATTGAAGGTGATGGAAGCATTTTGGGGGATTAATCACATACAGCCTCAACTGTGTGCATAGACAAAACAGTAGACTTCAACTTTCGCCTACTATAATGGACTACTTGACCTATTAAAATATGATTGGTCATTAGTATGTACTTTTGTTTTCGTTTAACTGAGTAATTGTCATGAACTTTATTTTATTATTGTTAACCATGTTAGTTGTAAAGCGGTTGTAAAGAAACTACGAAATGACGATATCATCTCGCGAAATTTGCCTTCTTAATGCCTTATTCAAATATTGATATCATCCAGAAAACTTTGCAAAATGACAAACAAGCACTTCATATTAGGTGGAATCATAATTGTTTGAATTGGATAAGCGATTTCATCGTGTACACGTGTCCTTCTTTATGCATTTATTAAATTAGATCACCGACTGAGGTCAGTTAAAAAATAGCAGTTGTAAAGCAGGGCGTACTCGACAGCTGTTTCATCCTAGTCCTGAGAGTCTTTAGTACTGCGCGCCATCAACCTCATCTTGAATTGAAGCAAGGACTTTAAATTTACGAGGCCAAGCTCGTAAGCCATTCACTTTTTCAAAAGGAACTTATTTATTATTATTATTATTTCCTTTAATTCCTAGAGGAACATAGGGCTTCAGCCACGCGTCTCCATTGCGTTCTGTTCTCTGCTAAAGTTTCCACCTGGCTCCATGTCTGCCCACACATTTTCATCTCCTTTTCACATGACCTCCTCCGAGTCACTCTTCCACTGACGACCAACTCGCCGCTTCCCTATCGCGTTCCACTCGAGCAATGGCTTGTCTAGGGATGTCACTCACTTGATGGTTTCCTCAGAGCATGGCTGATCCACCTCCATTCCTTCCTGCCTATTTGTTGCACAATCGGTTCCTCCTGGGTTGGTTCTCTCGCAGAGATCCCTGTTGCTGATCTTTTCTGGCCGGTCATCTGATCTTGAGTTTTGAGCGAAGACAGCTGTTAATGAAGGTCTGCAGTTTGTTTGAGATGCTCTTTACGACGCGCTGGCCACGTCTCTGATCCGTATAGCAAGTGGCACTGACTTCACTTTGGAGTTGAAAACCCGGATCTTATTTTTGATGATGATTTCTGTTGATCACCACATAGACATGAGAGTAGTGAAAGCTTGTCTTGCTTTTCCGATTCTGGCTTTGATATCCTCGTCAGTTCTGTCCGTATGTAGTTGAAACGATGCTTCCCCGGTAGGTAAAAGAGGTTGTTTCTTTCAGGTTCCTTCCATTTATGCTTATTGTTGTCTGTTGTTGTTGTTGCTGTTGGTGGTGTTGCCCAGGAATGTTCATCACCTCTGTTTTCTCTGTGTTTACTTGGAGTCCTATTTTTGATGCTTCTTCTGCCAACTTGTTGCTTTTCGCTTGCATGTCTTCCAGTTTGTGGGAAATCAGACATATATCATCGGTGAAGTTCAGATCCTTATAGGCCCGGAAATTCCAACATTTGTCCGTTCACGAATCTTAGTTCCACCCCCAGCCAGTGTCATCAAAGAGTATTCATCCTCACAGTTAAACTGACGAACTTCAGAGGTTACAACTTCTCACTAGAACGTCAGGCAACTGAATCCTGTAGTCCGCCACTAGTAAGCGTTAGATTAGTTTTCAGGAGTTGGTTTGAGAAGGATTTAATTGATTCCACGAATGATCGTGAACTGATTTCACTTTGACTTTTACGAAAAAACTGAGGAATATTGGACAGATGAACCATTCTAGCTGGTAGATCAAAGAACTTGGTCTTATAGGCTGAAGGTATTGGATTCGATCCGTGATGGGTTTCTGGGTGGGTTTCGCTGAAGTGTCTCTACTCCTTGGTTCTCAATATTTGTCCAACTGATATACATCTGTTATCGAACTTGAAACATAGTGAATCTCTACCAACTGACTCTTGGAAACATTTATGACATCCAACAGTCTGCAAATGATGTGTCATCTTTGCTGATTCTCTCACTCGAGAACATGAAAATTACTTCATGTTACTATGTATAAGCTGAAATTTTGTAAATTATGGTTTAGCATTATTCTGATGGAGCGAATAGCGCCTTAAATTATGAAACCTCTGTGAATACAATATCGTTTTGTATTTTCATTCATTACAGATTACTAAAGCATTCATGACAAGGAATACCCTATTATTTGATTCATTTTGAACTTTCACGCTGATTGATTAGATTGAGGAAATCGGCCTCAGGTTGGCATTCTGGAATCTTGCACCGATGTTTCAGTGACGTCTGATGATTTAACATGAAGTAGTTTGGCGGATAGTGAATAGCAGTAGCATCCAAGGAGCAAACTTTTCAACAGTAGCCAAGCACTTCGTTTCTAACAATCAGCATAAACATTCAAATTGAATTAAATAATACTAATAACAGATACTCATGGAGTAGGAGATGGCTTTGATGACCCAAGTGGTCCAGTGGACACCACTTTGCTGTTTGAAATTATGGAAACTGGCTTCGAGCTATTTGGGAACACCATCGTCGACTCAATCACTAGACATTGCAGGTACATCCAATGACTGATGCGTTCAAAATAGGATGAAATGGGAATCCTCGTGGACTTCACTGCTAGTCATCGTCCACCAAATTAATTCAAATGAATACTCTGTGCTTAGATAACTTTGATAAAATTTGGACTTCCGCGCTGTTTAATTGGACCGAATTTGCTCGACCTCAAGTTGATATGCCGTCTTCTCACAAGGAAGCTTCAACGAAGTCGCATGATTTAAGCTAAAGTAATTTGGTTGATGGTGACTAGAAGTGTAGCATCCAAAAAGCCAACTTGTCAACAGTCCAATCAATCAACGGGAAATTTGAAATTAAATTGAATCTTCACCCAATACTCAAGATCAGATGGCCGGCCAGAAAAGATCGGCAACAGCGATCTCTGGCAATGAGCGAACCAACCCAGCAGGAACCGATTGTGGAACAAATAGGCAGGAAGAAATGGAGATGGATTGGCTGGCCATACTCTGAGGAAACCATCAAGTGAGTGACATCACTAGACAAGCCATCTCTCGAGTGGGACTCGAATGGGAAGCGGCGAGTTTGTCATCAGCACGATGGTGACATGGAGGAGGTCATGTGAAGAGGAGATGAAAGCATGTGGGCAGACTTGGAGCCAACTGGAGACTCTAGCAGAGAACCGGACTCAATGGAGACGCACGACTGAAGCCCTCTGTTTCTCTAGGAATTAAAGGAAACAATAATAATAATAAATAACTGATACTCGTGGCACAGGATGTGGCACTGGTGACCTAAGTGGTCTGGTAGATAACGCTCTGGCGTTTGAAATTATGTGTACTGAGTTGATGCATCAGTGGGAGCACCATCACTCATCCAGTGGCTGATGAGTTCAAAATAGCATGAAATGTACATCCTCGCAGATTCGACTGCTAGTCAACGTCTACCAAATTTTTTCAAATAATAATAACAATAACTTATTCTCATGTTGTACGTGAGGGGCGCCAGTTTGCAGGCATTATCAATATGATAAATTACATATACGATTAGTAAGCATATATAGTAATGATAATATAATATGTTAGATATTTGTTCCTACCTATGTAGGACACACCAATTGTACAGGCATGGATAAGTATTATTTAAATTACATAAATTTGGTTCATGGTTAAATTACATGGTTGCTGTCGTTTTTGTCTTTGGTTTGTGGGAACAATATGATAACTAGACATTCAATGGAGCATATCAAGAAATATAGAAATATATTGTCTTCGCATTAACAAAAAACCCAAGTATGTGCTGAATGGATTACAGATACTTGGGAAAATAAATAAAGCTTGAAGTCAATTCCCTCATAAAACAATAAAATGCGTCTTATAATAATATATTCTCACTTTATGCACATGAGGGACACCAGTTGACAGGCATCATCAATATGATAATAAGGTAAACATGGAATAATCATGTTTAAAATTTTTCACTGGCAAAAGATATATATATATATGCAAGGGAAGGTAATGGAATAATGGCAGCAGGCGCACTATTGCTTAGGTTAAAACATTTTATATGGCATAATCCTAAGCACCATTATTGTTTGAATTTGTTGAAAATGCGCGCAACAACTGAGTGTTGCGTTACATTTGGTCGATATTTGGTGGGCTACTCACAAAAGTATAAAAATGGGTCATAAAACGTTAGTTAGTTTACCATAAACAATGTTTTAAGCAATATAATCTGCAAGAGGCTCACAATGAATACCCTATGCTTAATCGACCTCGGATTAGCTTATTGGTGTTGTAGATTCTCAACTACACTATATCAAATCAAATACATAATTGTATATTGTGTGGCTTGAGGATTGATTATTTATAGCCTGCACTTATGAAAAAGTGGATGGAATCAGAATGTCACTGAATCGAGGAAAGTAAAATGTACAAAAACTGATTTCGCCATTTAAATCTTTCCCTAAACTGGATATTTCAGTATATAAGAAGTCACTTTATTCAATTTTCAAGCCTCCTGTTCTGGTTTCAACATGTAATTTGTGTATTTATAACATAGAATCCAACATACAGGAGTGTGGCAGCTATTCACGGTAGGTAGCGTAGATGAGGATGTTAAAGCTAGGTAACATTTCAAAAGGAAATCTGCTGAACTCATCATGAGCAACAATGCCCCATTTTCGACGTTACTGCTAAGCCAATGCTTCCAGCTAGTTCAGTGACCTGGCGTTTGTCACACAAAGCAAATCCATTATGGGTAAATTTTATTTTGATAGAGTCTCACAGTGTTATACAGTAATATTTACTGATGATGTTTCGAGCACAATTTATTGCCCATAATCATATCAAATCCAGTTGCCTTTGGTGAATGCATACTGAATATCAGATTGCTGTCCAGATGGGATTATTAACAAGAAACTCTGTCATTCAGTGAGCTAACCAACAATGTATTTTCTACGAAATGGAGGTGAATTGGATGTACTCTAAGGAGACCTTTAAGTGATACCACTTGATAGACAGACATTCGAGGAGACGAGTGTTGGCATGAAGAAATCGTGTGAAGAAGAGAAGGAAGCTCGCGGTCAGTCTCGGTTATTATTATTGTTACCTTTAATTCCTAGAGGAACATAGGGATTCAGCCAAACGTCTCCATATTGCGTTCGGTTCTCTGCCAACGTTTTCACATGGCTCCACGTTTGCCCACATCTGCTCTTCGCATCACCTCCTCCATGTTACCCTCGCACTGATGACCAAATCGCCGCTTCCCATTCGAGTTCCGTTTGAGTAATGGCTTGGCGTGTGATGTCACTTGATGGTTTGTTTTCTGAGAGTAATTCCAATCCACCTGCACTTCTTCTTGCGTATTTGTTGCACACTTGGTTCCTGCTGGGTTAGTTTGTTGATTGCTGGAGATTACTGTTGCCGATCTTTTCTGGCTGGCCATCTGATCTTGAGTAGTAGTGAGTGAAGGCAGGTGTTGATGAAGGTCTGTAGTTTGTTTTAAGTGGCCTCTGTGACGCGCCAAGTCTATGACCAGTATAGTAGCACTGGAGTTGAAAATTCGGATCTTAATTTTCAAGCTGAGTGCTGCTGACATCCGCACAGACTTGAGAGTAATGAAAGCTTGCCTTGCTCTCTCAATCACCGCTTTGATATCCTCGTCAGTTTCACCTGTGTTTGAGGCCAACTGTAAATGACTGTAGCGGAATGGATATATGCTGCTGTTGCCTTATATTCCATTCAGAACCCGGGGAAGTCCAAGTATGATGAAGAAATGTCAAGAAAAGATGCCTAAAATAAAATTCATTGATTCTATCTACACACAAACCATTTCTTTTGCTCCAAGAGAAGCTTAAATCTACGATTGTTTTATGATTCTACTCTGTAGATCTATTTACTTATAAGATTTCTTTCTATCTGTCAACTCATACTTACTGCTTTCATTTTGCCTTCATTTCGACCTGTTCACTTAACACATCACCCATTATTTACTAGACTAAAAAGTTTTTATTCAGTGTTCTTTCGCACTTCAATTATTCTAATAGAATTAACGCATGATTTGTCAATTCATTCAGTCTGTAAAAGTTAATTAGCAAAATAAACGCTGACGTATAAGCAGGAGCTGTCAGCAGGATAATAAACTTTGTCTCTATATTCTGTCACGTGAAAGTTATTAGTTTAGCTCAAGTGATATGAATTTACAAAATGTTTGATTAAATAGCCATCACATATCTAATGAACAAACCTCGCTAGCCCACCGTACCAGAAGAATTTGCAGCGATGACTGTTTAGAGAGGAGCTACTTCTTTGATATGGTTGTATTGTCTGAGCTGCATAGTTAATTTGCGAAGCTTTCATCATCCTACTAGGTGACATCTTCAGCGCATACTTCAATTTGAGGTGAGCTTTTGGATTTCTCCACGAGTTTATTAATCATCTCTCCCGGTGACCATGGGCGTGAATGGTTGTTTTTGTGTATTTTCACACCTTCTAGGCTACTTGTATTGGAACTGACGATTTCTTTGGCTTGAACTTTGACCCTTTGTGTGTGAGGTTTCTTTCTCATCGGTTGATAAATTTTGTCAATCTCGATGTGTCTATCGATTGATGATTCACTGGAATACCAAGGAGTCTTCTAAACATTCCCTAGCATTCTTGTTGTTTCCTCTGTCTAATATTTGAACGTTGTCCCAGTCGAATTGATGTCCGTGGTTGTCTGTATGTAGTGATATGAGGGAGTGGATATCATGTCTTTTGATGGGTTAGCTTATGTTCATGGATACGAAGACGAAGGGGATGTCCACATTTGGCCAGTGTAGTGTTTTTCGCAGTTGTTACAGTTTATTTTGTCAATGATGTTGGTTTTATCTTCTTTCGCTGTCGAGTCTTTTGGTTGACACAGAACTGAGTGAAGTGATTTTGTTGGTTTGTGTGCGACGGCAATTCCTAAAGGTTTGAAGAGTTTTGCAGTGATTTCTGAGATATCCTTTATATCGCCCTACCACATGTGAAGGATATCTAAGAAATCACTGCTAGACTGTTCGAACCTTTAGAAATTGACGTCGCGTAGTAAGGCGATGAAAGCTTCGCTAATTAACTATCCAGCTCAGAGAACACAACCACATCAAAATCATCCACCTGAGCTAGAAATCTTCCCTATCATATCTAGTGGAGCTCCTATTTCTCAAAAACATACTGGTTCAAAATGGATACCCAGCGTGTTTCGTGGAGAAGAACATGAAACCAAAGCCAAAAAGAGAAGAATACACTTCAGTGCCAAAGAAAACGCTTTATTTGAATCTGGAATTCAGGAGGGACTTAGCAGCAGATATCCGTAGAAGGAGAATCTCCAATTCCCTGAAGAAGAATTTTCCTGCAGCAACTCTAAGAGTGATATTCTGTGGCCGCCCACTACTTCGGAGCATTGGGAAGGACAGACTTCTGCTATGACCACTTCAATGTGGATATATCAGTTCACCTGCTCTTGCGGAGCTAGAAGTATAAGTCGTTCTATGCGGGTTTTATCAAACTTCCTGTCTATTTTGTCATTTTATTATTTCCACATATTTAATCTCTGATTGCATAAACAATTATTCGTCACATTAGTTATGATCTTAACAGATATTTTATCCAACCATCCTGTTTAATTTGATTATTTCTACATTTCTAACCCTCAATTGCATAATATGTCAATCTTCTTAGTATTTATGACGCTACTTTGTTTGAGTTTTATCCGTCCCACCCCCGTGTTTATTATGTCATTTTAATTTTCCCTTTTGTAATTTTACTAATTTTACCCCTGACCGGAAATTATTCTAGAACTTTCCCACCCATTTGTCATAAATACACGAATGTACAGCCTATTTGATAGTGACTTCGTCGAAAAGAGAATTTTCTTTGCTTCAACCCTCTTTGTAATAATGACTTTAAAAAGTAATTTGGAAACTACTTCAACAGTGTGTAGTGCAGTGCCCTAAATCTTTGTCAGTCTCATACAACAGCTGGTTATATGACAGTGACTCACGTCAGGTAATCCACAACAGAAAACTCCGAGGAGATTCTGAAGTGAATTAAGGAGTAAGACAGGATGGCCACCTATTATTACCGATGATATTTCTAGTTGTGATTTAGATTCTTTCCTCAAAACCTTCAACGCAGCGTATCCATCAATAAGTTTCACCTTAGAAAGAGAATCCATCAACGCATTTCCATTCCTTGATGTACTACTCACCAGACGACATGACTGTACGATCCAAAGATCAATATACCGCAAGCCAACATGGACTGGACAGTTTATCAACTTTCAGAGCTTCGTCCCACTAATCCGAAAGAGAAACGTGATACGTATGTTGAGCTCAAGGATTAGAAAAATCTGCTCGGAAGACATGGTGGAGAATGAATTAAATTTATTACGTAAAATCCTACTAGAGAATGGATATGCACCAAGATTTATTGACAGAAACATGAAGGAGAAGCCTCCGATGTCAAACATCGCAACGGTTCCTAAGAAGACTCTCTTTATGAACCTAGAATTCAAAGGTGATGTCGCAGTGGAAATTCTCAGAAACCGCCTTTCTAAATGTCTGAAGAAGACATTTCCAACAGCCACTCCACGTATCACATTCTCCTGGAGACAGTTAATCCAGTCTAACGCTAAGGACAAGATACCGCTTTTGGCCACCTCAATGTGTATTTATCAATTTACTTGCTCGTGTGGAGCAAAGTATATTGGCCGTACGCAACGTCAAGTCCAAAAACGTATTCTGGAACACTGCCCCGCTTGGTTGGCCAGAGGAGAAAAGAAGAATAGCAACAGCTCGATCCTCGAACACCTTGTCATCTCTGGACATCGAGCACCCCCACATGAATGCTTCACAGTGTTACACAGAGTCCCTCAATATCGTACAAAGGGACTTCGGATTCGCCATCTGTACATAGCTGAAGCATTAGCTATTCGAGATCTAAAACCGGACCTCTGCATACAAAAGCGATACATACATTCTCTTGCCTTACCGTGGCCAGAGTAAAGTTCTTATCACAATTTTGCTTCTTTCCTTTATTATGTAAGTTCACTATTATTACCATTATTATTTTATTTTATTAATACTTTTATTATCATTTTGTCCCCATCATCCACATTTTATTACCACTCTATTACTGTTTATTAATAACATTGTTTTTCATACATATTTTATACAAAAACACTTTATAGCCTTTCCACTAGTTCCAGTCCATTTTACACGAGATTATTGATTATTCACTATCTCACACTTATTACGTCATGCCAACTTCTGTCTCCTTTCTAACTTACAATTAGTCATCCCTTCTTACACCTTACATTATGTAATACAATTTTTAGAGGACAAAATTTACCAGTATCTGATTAGTCTAAAGATTTCTTTGTTAATTATAATTACGATTGTACAGCTCATGAAAATGAATCGTCGAAAAGAAAATTTTCTTCGCTGTTTGTGCCATTTCTAGTTGTGGTGGACTGGATTGTTCGGGAGACTGTGGGGAGCAAGAAGACACGAATATGTTGGACAGATAAGAAAACTCCAGAAGATCTGAATGGTTTATGTTTAGTGGAACAGAAACTGAAAAGCTAACAGGCAAAAGCCAACAAACTAGCAAGAGAAGCAGGTAGCAAAGGCAGAACTTGAAGTGAACATAGAAAACATCTAGGTGGTGAAAGTGACCAACCAGCAGAAACAGCGACAATAACTAGCACCAGTCACCACCAAAGGGAGAGATTTGACAGAGGTTACTTCTTTCACTTATCTAGGAGGCATCGCTTCAACTAAAAATGGAATGGATGAAGATGACAAAGCCAGAATCGTAAAGGTAAGACCTACCTTCATCAATCTGACATCATTTTAGATATATTCTGCACGCTGCCTCAGCATAAATTACAAGAATCGGATTTTCGGCAAAGATGTAAAGATGTAAAGTCAGTCAGTCACTTCTCCTTTATGGATCAGGAACTTGCACTGCTTGTCACGAAAAGCGTACCCAACAGAATGCGTACTTTTGTTAACATTCGCTGCATATTGAAGATAAATTGGCCATCCAGAAAGAATCAGCAACAGGAAACTGTGGCAACAAACCAACCAATAACCTATCGCTCAAAGAATATGTCGGAGAAAATGGATATGGATCGGACACACAATGAGGGGGCCATCGAATGACATCACAAGCCAGGCCATCACTTGAATGCAATCTAAACGGAAAACAACGAGTGCATTCTCCCAGTGTGGCGTGGAGATCATGTGAGGAAGAGATTAGAGTCTATGGTCAGTTGTCAGGTCAGCTAAATAAGATAGAGGAAAGTAGAACAATAGGAAGACTTGATGTCAATGCCCTGTGTTCCACTTGGAATCCTTCGGAACAATAATAACAATGTGGAAAGATATCCTACAATAGGTTCATCTATACTCTACGTTTTTAGTCAGTAACGAATACGCATTGTTGTCGACACGTTTAAAGTACCATAGACACAGTCAAGATCTGTCAATACTAGACCTTCAGCAACCAATGAGATATAGGGAATGCTACGAAAGGTCATTGAAGATCCAGTCATAGCATAAAAGCAAATCTGAGGATAGGTACAGCATCCTACTTATTACATAAGCAAATATTTCTGTTGGGGTTTAGGTTTAAGGTTAGGGTAAGGTCAAAGAATTCAGGTAGGAATATCAATGAGCTTCAGCACCACATTTCTATCTTATTTAGTTCTCTGCAGTCCTCTTCAAATGACCACCCGAGCGCTCCTCCATGTCACCCTCAGCCTCTTGCCCAAGTCATTGATTCCCAGTCGGGTTCCACGTGACCCATGATCTGGAGCCAGGTGTAACCCAACGGTCTTCTCAACGTGTGTCTAATCCACCTCCATTTCCCAAGGGCATATTTAGTGAGCAATAGTTTCCTGACTGGCTCGTTTCTAGAGTCCCTTGTTACCAATTCTTTCTAGCGAACCACCCAACTGATGTTCAGTAAAGAGTCGGTGAAGGCAGCTATTGACAAAGGTGTAAATGCTTTTGGTTATACAGCCGCTTTCTGACTCATTCAAAAGGACTAATTGCCTTAACACTGGTGTTCAAAATCCAAATCTTGTTCTTTGTGCTGAGTGAGTGGAGAAGATTTTCAAACTGATTTCAGAGTGATGAATGTCTCTCCCGCCTTTCCAACGTCCGTTTTGACATAGTTATCGTTGCTGTCGCCTGCAGTTGGATCGATTCTGCCAAGTTAAGTGAAGTAAATAGCCCACTTAGAATTTATTCCGCTGAGGGTGATTGGTGCTTATTGTTGCTTTTGGTTGTCAAGTAACTTCACCACCCTCGTCTTTTTTATTTATTTTATTTTTATTTTGTATAGTTTGGTTTGTAAGGGTTAGTTTTGTTTTGACGAGTGGATCATAGATTGACATCAGTTAGAGAACCATTGAAAACCAGAGAGTACAGTACAGCTGTTCCATCCAAGTTTGGAAATCATCGGCAGTACGCACCCACCACATGGAGTTCGAACCCAGGACCTGCCGGTTACAACGCAAGCTAGCCCGTATAGCAATTAGACACTGTGACCCAATTCAGTGGCTCATGAATTCTAATTTCTACCACTTCGTGATTTAGCGTGACCTCAACCAATGTCATCGGTGGGACATCCATCCTAACACGTGACTGGACGGACCTCACAAGTCACTAGCGAGCATCAAATTAATTTTTATAATTTGGTTTGCAATGGTTAGTTTTGTTTTTACGAGTTGATTATAGCTTGAAACCACGCTGTAGTTTTGGTATAAGTATGGAATTTTTAGCATGTGATATCGGTAGCCCAAATTTTGTAGGTCGATCATTGATATTAGGTGTGCGTCTGCAGGGGATCGAACCCCGGACCATGTGCATGGTCGGCGAGCGTCCTAACCGCTGTACCACTGACGCACATTTATGTTCACTAGAAGTTTTTTCTTTGATGCTTACTTGTTCTTCTGGCTTGCTGGTTTCGCATGTTAGGCTTCAGATTTACGTGATGTTAAACTTAAATTGTCTGAGAAGTCGGTCCGTTCTACGGGTTTCTTATCGCTCCTCACTTACAGTGTTTCGCATAATCCAGTCCACCATTATTAGGGATATCATCGGTGGTAGTAGTCGGCAACCTTGTCCTACTCCTGTCTTTACCTCAAGGGCTTCGCTGAGTTCAACCCCAGTTAGAATGACTTTCACGTTAGATTGTGTAGGCACAGACAGAAATATTGGTCAATTCAAATCTTGTGATTTTCTGAATAAGCATATGCCTTCGAAAAGAGTAGGAATACATTTGCGTAACAAATGAAATACATTTATGAATATAAGATAAAGGAAATATAAACGCGTGACGTTATATACTACTAATTTATTCCCATAAGTAGTTAGATATCACACACAGCATAGGGCAGTCGTTTCGCTTGTTTGGGGTTAAGCTCATCAGTGATGTACCTAGTATGACTGAGCTTAGAGAACTGAAATCATTTGAAACCACAAGAAATCTGGTTGGTTACACGGCAGTGTGTTGAATCGAATTGGTAATTTTCGATTTACATAGCTTCGGCTGGCATTTCGCCGTAGTTTCTTTTGAATACTGAAACTATTCGGATGTCAGTATGTTTTCCACTTGTTAAAATGAATGGTAATTAATCAAGCAAGTACAGATTGTTATTGATCCATGCGGTTTAAACTCTTGAACATGAAGGAGGAGCAGTCGTATAGTCGTTATTAATATCGTTCAGAATGCGGCTGTCAAAGGATTCAACTAAATTTAGTTTTCATTCAACAGGTATACTACTGTAGAAATTTGTCCGTTGAAAATTTCACATTGATTTCCTATGGGCTGGCCTTCTTAGGGTCCCCTCAGAATTTCAGATTCGTTTTCTATATCAACAGTGAATTTGTATTGGTGGATGGCAGGTGTTAAATACCTGTAGCAATAGATTGAGGTTATAGATACTGTCGCAAATGATGACACTGTCGTCCAGGTGAACTGATTAATGTACACGGAAGTGGAAAGACGCGAGATCTTACCCTTAGGTCTTCTGCAGACCAATGAAAGACTACAGAATATTACTCTGAGCGTTGCTGAGAAGAACAGTCTTCTCTTGAGGAAATCGAAAGTTAATTCTCTCTTGAAATCCAGGTTGATGTAAAGTTTGTTTCTCAATCGAAATAATGTTTCGTTCCTCTACAGGATTCTGAGGTACTTCTTACAGTTGCTTATGGTCAAAAAACTTCGTTGTATAGTATTTACTCTGTGAGTGACGCCTGATTTGATCCACAAAGCTGTCTAAAAGCACTGTTGAGGTGAGTTTGCGTTTTGAAATATTATGATTGTTCAAAAGCATCACGGATTTTATTTAAAATGACTGGCTGTTTGCTGTCGCTAGGGCCTTTTGTGACTTAGAGTAACTCTAAGAAGTTTAATTATAATAATTTGCTTTATTCCAGAAACAGTACTAGTGGTACAGTGTGGAATTTTCAGCACATATCTACAATATTTGCATCCAATTTTATCCAACTTTTAAAAGGAGTATTTAAACAAAAAATAAACATAAAGACAACAACAACAACAACAAGAAAACACAAAACAATACAAAAATAATTTTTTAATTCGAAAAAATACCAAGAAGTAGAAAGGAAAATAAACAACATAATAAATAATATCTCAGTATTGGGTAATGGAAGCTATGATATGATTATGCATGGTGACAGTAAAGCTATAGTCATACAAGAACTTATGAAGTGATATAAAAGAAAGTTTATCGCCAAGATGATCAGTTAATACGGTTGAAACAACAGTGAACAATCATAAAATAACATTTCAGGGTTGTTGTTTTGTTTTTTATTGTCAGGTCTAACGCAGTGTTTGTAGTGGTAGTGTGAGTAACCCTGCATAATACAAAATTTTTTAAGGTGATGACTATGGAGTTCACAACCAATGATTGTCAGTTAATATTGCCGAAAAAAAAAATCAACCACAAAACTAATAATTACATGATGGTTAATGACAGGACAATTTTGTAATACTCATAGAGCTAATATAGTCGGAATCAGTAGATACACAAAAGAAGGAATACAGTAAAGTACAAAAAGTAAGCCAATGTTAGTAATTCAGGTAGCTAACTATGTTTAAGAAGGTGTTCACTATAGAATACAGAATAAGAGAGAAATAAAAGAGCCTAAAATTATGTTATTAACAACAAAGCAAGTCATAGGTTTCGCGCTTAACATTGTCTCTGTCACTTAGAACACGGGCCGAATATGGTATCGTTGAGTTCCTGTACTTGGTTGTATGAGCATAGATTATTTTATACTGATTTCTGGTTCTACTTGATGAGATACAAGGCGAGAGTTGGGAATAGTGGGGGTGTTGGGGGTCGGAGAGTATGGTTTTAGACCATTTTTCGCATGTATTCAGATGCCTTTTATCTAATGTAGTGACGAGCTGACTGAGTTTTACACCACCAGTCCAACTAACTACCTTCAACATCCTTCTCAGGATGGAATAGTCCTTTTTCAGTAGCTCAGGAAAGATTAACGGGGAGCAGTAAAGTAGAATAGGTAAGATACAAGAGTTGACAAATTGTGAAAGCAGATGTCGGGGGATTCCAGATTCTCTAAGTTTCTTAATGTAGTAGGTTAGACAGAACACTTTCTTAGAAATCGCTAGGATATGAGATGTCCAGGGTATCTATACAGTAACACGCAAAGATTGGTTTTCTGAATATAGACTACAACACCACAGTTTTGATGGTGACCTTATTAATGTCACAAGAACTTAATTACTTCTGACAGTCTTCTTAAAACAGAAGTAAAGATTACGCTTAAAAGTGTTCATCAGTGGTAACCGAGGCTCTATATACATAGGAGAACTAACTCAAAAGTATTCTTTTTAGACTGACAGTTAATTTATTTTCTGTTATGAAACTTTTATTACACGAAGAAGAGGATAAAGTAAGCCGGATGAACCACATTCTTACTGTTCCTATGGAGCTTTATATGTTATTTTCATATATTGATCCCTTTGGTGAAAGTCAGGGATATAGTTCCCAAAATGTCACAAATTAATTGTGTCTATAGGATAAAGTGTTCAGAATGTGATGCATGCTATATAGGGTAGGGGAGAGCAACAGACAGGTGAAGGTCAGAGTGAATGAACATAGACTATGCACGAAACGTCCACCTAGAAATGAAGTAGAATTAAAAAGTCTAGAAAAAGGACCGGCTATAGCAATGCATGCTATCTATGGACAGCGGACATAAGATCGATTTCGACAATGTTGAAGTTCTTGGAAGAGGATTTCATTCACATAAAGAAACGTTGACCTCTGAAGCCTTGAGCAAATTTTAACCACATCGAATGCAGTAAATAGGAGGGGGAGAAGGGACAGACTTATCACCTATCTGGCAAACTCGAATGAAGCAAGACAGATGAAAAAACAACAAAAACTCTATGAACCTCCATGACCTTTTAAAAAACGTATTGTCATGTTTATCACATGCGAACTGACGTCTTTCCGTATGACGAATAACATACATTCACATACACTCATACAAAACTAATCCTTACAATTCAACTAAAGGAAAATATACACAACAACAACTTGACATTTGTCATTACAAATATATGTGATGACTGCTCAAATATTTCTATTGGCACAAATATCTATGGATAAGTGACCTTCAAATAAACTGACTTCAATTAATGTAAAAAAAGTTTTGACTATATATTTTGATGATTAATAAAATCCGAAGAAATCTGATGAAGAAGCTGTGGCATATGCAGCGAAACGTTCAGAAAAGTCTTGTTTGCATTTTTTCCTCAAACACGCTGGGATTAATTTAAATAATTTATATTGAACACAGTGTTTATTTTAAATGTCCAAGTATATTTAATCGGTGACTAAACGTGCTGTGATAATTGCCGAAAGTCATTTTGGAAAACGAGAGAGTACTGGACAGCTGTTGCGCACCACTTTGAAACTCCGCAGCAGTACGAACTCATCAGAGCTTACCCCGAGGACCTTCAGGTTACGAGGAGAGTTCGTAGACCATTAAGCCACTGCGATCTCATCCAATGGTTTATGAATTCCAACTTCTGTTGGTTGCTGATATATTTAGCGCATCACAGACGTTGGATTTCATTAGCTGTTTGATCGGGTCTCAATAGCTCAATGTTCTAAGAGCTCGTCTCGTAATCGTAAGGTCATAGGCTCCAACCTCAGTGTATTATGCTGAAGAGTTTCAAACTGGAACGGAACAGCTGTTTAGTACTCTCTGGTTTAGTTTTCAATAGTTCTCTAACTGATTTCAGATCTTGGTCAAGCTTGTAACTGGTGAAATCCCCGTTAATCAACACTTGACAAAAAAATTTTGACGGACTTAATCAAGACTGGGTTATGATGGTTTTAATTTCATCATGCTAAATCGAGCTGATTTGTGCCTTGAAAATTCTGTAGCAATTTGGTTAAGTTTTGAAGGTGGAGTTGATAGCAAAACGCCCCGACCCTCCCTCTTCATCCGGGCTTGAGACCGGATAGAAAACTAGTGAGCTAATAATCTAGTCGAGTAAATACAGGAGTCAGACAAGGGTGCTTATTATCACCAATGATATTCCTAATTGTGGCGGACTGCATTATGCGTCAGACAGTGAGAAACGAGAAGACAGGGATATCCTGGACCGACGTGAAGAATCTAGAAAACCTGGATTTCGTGGATGATTTATGTTTGATGTCTTACAAGCGAAAACCAACAAACTGGTCGAAGAAGTAGCAAAGACAGGATTTCAGGTGAACATAGACAAGACGGAGGTCATGAAAATAACCAACCAACGACAACAACAGCAGAAGCAACATCCAGTGCCAATCACCATCAACGGGAGGGATTTGAAAGAGGTTACTTCTTTCACTTATCTAGCCAGGGAGCATTGTCTCAACTACAGGAGAAACGGACGGACGAGGATGTCAAATCGAGAATCGGGAAGGCGAGAAACACATTCATCAACCTGAAACCAATCTGGAAATCTTCGTCACTCACCATCAACAACAAAATTCGGATTTTCAATACAAACGTGAAGTCAGTCAGTTCTTCTATACGGATCAGAAACGTGGCGGGTCACAAAGAATATTTCCAACAGCCTGTTGCAGACCTTAATCAACAACAGCTGCCATCGTTCTATACTGAAGACCAGATGGCCAGAAAGAATCACCAACAAGAAACTATGGAAACAAACGAAACAAGAACCAATCGCCCAATAAATATGCAGGAGAAATTGTAGATGGATTAGACACTCGCTGAGGGGGCAGCTTGGTGACATCGCGCGTCAGGCCATCGCTCGAGTGGAACGCGAAAGGGAAGTGGCGAGTGGAACGTCCAAGAGTGACATGGAGTAGATCGTGTGAAGAGGAGTTGAAACAGTATGGACTAACATGGATGCAGGTGAAAAGTACATCAGAAGACAGAAGCAAGTGGAGACGTGTAGTTGAAGCCCTATGTTTCACTAGGAACTCAAGGGAACAATAATAATAATAATAAATCGAGCTTATTTGATAAACCGCAGTTGTATAGCGTGGTATAAAGCAAACAGATGAGCGCATCTGAAATCAGGTTAATGATTTAAGACAGAAATGGAGATTAGTAACTCAATTTTCCTAATGAATGATATTATTGCGCTCCATTTCACTGATGATGATTTTGAGGTCATATACATACATGTACATTCTACATGTTCATTAATTTGAACTAGAAAAAATGGAAACTAATTTCAGTGTTATTAGGTATACTTGAATGGACATAACATCTGTTTAAAGATCAGATTTCTCTCTACAAAATAAAAACAATAAATAAACAGCAATAAAATTCACTCTTGAAATGGAAAACGGATCAAAAAATTCCCTTTCTTGATGTGAAACTAACAAGAAGAACTGATGCGACCTTAAGAAGATCAATCCATAGAAAAGCTACTTGGAATGGTCAACTGACAAGCGCCTATAGTTAGGCAACCATTCAACAAAAGCGGAATTTAATTAAATCACTTTCCACCCGCTTCCAGCGCATCTGTAGTCCTGATGTTCTAGAATCAGAATTAGGTCTTTTGAAAGAAATATTCATTCAAAGTGGATACCCACCAAAATTCATTGACACAAATATCAAACCAAGAAGTTGATGGAATGAAACTTCACTTGCGTCGAAAAAGAAGGTCTACATGAACTTGGATTTCAAGGGGGATTTAACAAGAGGTATTCTCAAGAGAAGGATCACATCATGTCTGAGAAAAACATTCTTTGCAGCATCATTTAGAATAGTGTTCTCTAGTCGCCCGCTGATTCGCAGAAGCTACTTCTATGTGCATATCGCAGTTCACCTGTTGCTATGGAGCCAGGTACGTCGGTCGTTCAAAGCGCATCCTGTTCAAGAGGATTCAAGAACACTATCCAGCATGGTTGCGGAAAGGCAATAGTGATACTATAAGGAGGGCGATAATTTAACATTTGGTTAACACTGACCAGTCCACCTCAAAAAACGCTTCCTTCAAAGAAATCTACAGAGTCAAAAATAACCTACAAAGGCAAAACGGTTTCGTCGTCTTTGTATCTCTGAAGCTCTGGCCATTCACATAGAAAAACCGCATCTGGGCATACAAAAGAGAATTACTCAATCACTCTTATTATTATGGTGACAACTTTGTTGATTTTTGATGACTCAATTCTTGAAACAAGTGCGATCGGCTAAACTCCCACCTTCTCAAAAGGATCTCCGCTGAATCACAAAATCTCACATCGAATCCTCATACCAGTATCTCTCCGAATTGAAATCTCGTCTGGCTACCTATGATACCCGACCGGGTGAGCTAAATATTATTTGCTGGCTTTAAAACATGGATTTTATCAAAGAACTACAATCAAAAACATTCGAGCATTATGAAACTCAGCTGACAAAAGCGTTAGTGAAAGAAAAGCTAATTGAAGAATTTCCAGAAGCACCTGAACGCTACGTTTTTAATCTATTGAGATTACAATTAAGCAAAATCGAATTAGAAGCCTTATCTCTAGGATTCAACTTTCACGTCCCCAAGAACCACATCAGTCGTATAGACACAGAGGCACAACTCTAACACTTATACTATTAACTCTACGACCTGACGTGACCTCTTTGTTTTCAAACGTACCACTGATGGAAACGATTGATATCATTTGTATACAAACGGATCTACTACCATTACCGGAAACAGAGATGAAGCGATTACTGCTGCTTTGCACAAGAAATATACAATTCAAATTCAACAATCAAATTTACCGACAAATTTTTGGGGTCACGATGAGTTCACCTCTGAGACCTATTCTGGCTGATATCTTCATGGACTACTTTGAACAGACACAACTGAGTTCTGCTTCCAATGGAACAACCTACTATCGCCAATATGTTGATGACGCATTTGTTGTTTGCAACGACATGGATCACGCATCGGCATTATATGATCGCCTAAATGAGACCCATCGAAACATCAAATTCACCATGTAATATGAACATAATAATGAGTTCAATTTCCTGGATCTAAATGTAAAAAGAACAAACAAAGGCGAAAACGAAAGTCCATCTATAGAAAAGAAACCAGGAATGGGTAATACATTCACTATATCAGCTTTCGTCCCATAAGCTATAGATGTGGATTAGTTAGAACTTTATTCGACAGAACCAGGAAGCTATGTTCACCAAACAACGTCGAAGAAGAATTAGATTTCATCGAGAAATGCCTAAGAGAAAATGGATACACTAAGGGATTTATACTGAAGTATAGCGAAGAAAAAGATAAGAAAGAAAAATACCCAACTGTAGAAAAGAAGGTGTTTATTTCTTTCCCATTCAAAGGAGATGCGGTGTCACAAAAGATTGACCAAAGACTGAAAGGTGCAATAAAAAGAAACTTCCCTGAAGCTAAGCACATAACATTATATAGCACTACTTCTTCTATAAGCTAATCAAAACTGGATAAATACCCTGCTGATGTCACCTCCAACTGCTTTTATGAATTTACTTGCACTTGAGGGAGAAAGTACATTGTAAGGACAGAAAAAAGGGCTTCTATCCGGTTTTCTGAACATATCCTATGAAAATGTTGCATGAAAGGAAGCAAATATTCTCAGATTGCAATTAACAGACATATTGTTGATACCGGACTACTCGTAGAGATTTCTAAGTCCTTCAAAATATTAAATAGACAAAGGACAGCAAATTTACTACGTCTTGCCGAAGCGATCGCAGTCATATGATTCAAACCAGAAGTTCGCATACAGAAAGAGAGTGTGATTAACCTCTCACTACCTTGGTAACTGAAGTTTGATTTTGATCACATTAATAATTAATCAGTGATCTCAACTCACTGAACAAATCTTAATCTCATAAACTGTAACCGCTTTTGTTTGCTTAATTGCTACGTGAACCTACAAGCTAACACTGTTCTGTTAGTTAATTTTCCCTGTTTTCTGTCTTACCCTGCCCTCTCTTTTCAACTTTGAATGCGAATAAATTGATGATGAAATCTTAAACTAGAAATTGTAATGCTTTTATTTTGGATGCGTCAATTTTATAGTATCTCTTCTCTACTGCCATTTAGACATTAAAGTATGTTATCATTATCATTTATATAACCATTGTAATTTCAGGTAGTCTGCAGCTGATGAGAACCTGTGAAATAGAATGATGACATCATTTTATACAGCAGATTTCATCTTCCTTTCTTTATCGACATTTACCAAGGGAACCAAATGTATGACTAAATTTTGTCTGTTTGTTTCTCTAATTGTTTATAATTCTTGTATTAATTCGGAACTCTTACGTAATTTCGTATTATCTACTTTGTTCTTATTTGTATCCTGAGTACAACTCAATCATCAAACTATTCACACTATTACGTAACTCCTTTTTAACAACTGTTTGTTACAACTCATCACCTTTGTTACAAACTTAATTTCATTAACATCCAATTTTCTTGATCGTTCTTGTATTACGTAAACCCAATCAGAACTTAGTTATTCTCATCTGTTTAGTTAAAATAACCATAACCAGTTGAATATTTGCTTGAAAAACTTGATGTTCACATGCATACAAAATAACCCATACATATTTGCGATTCTGCAGCTTAGAAAATGAATTCGCTGAACTAAGTGTTTTGTTTTCATTGATGCCTGAATGGGGATTATTAATGAATTAAAACAATCAATTGATGTACGATTATAATTTGATTCACGACTAATAGCCATCCAAACATGAATATAAGAGAATAAATAGTTCAGCGATGAGTCCCCTCTTTTCGGTGAAAAATAGTTGAACTTGGAATTACATCCAAGGTAGAGGGAGGGGATGGAGAAGTTTCTTCCAACTGAATCGCTAAGGCCGTGGTGATGTAATGTATGCAGAGGCTTACCGTTTTCTGGAGGTTTCCTTTGACTTATTACGTGACTTTGAGTGAATTATCTCCCTACATATTGAGTGACCAGTGATGAATATATGTTCGATTACTGCACCCTTATTGGTCCAGTTTTACCTTCTCGTAGTCAGGCAGGATAATGTTCTTTAACTTTTTTAGATAAAACAGGCATCAAAAGACCTATATATCCCGCTCACTACACATGAGCGAGCGAATTCGCAGAAACAAATAGAGTTGGTCAAAGGCGATCGTTTATCTTTGGAATTGTTGAACAACATTGGGCTGCATGGAAATACCAGTAGTAATGTAGCAGCAGAGAATTTCCTTTTCAGGGAGTGAGATATTCTCTTCTTTAGGATGTCGGCCAGACGGTCGCCTTTGAACGACAGGACGCATTCTTTGACAGTATCTTCTTCCGGATAGAGATGGGGTTTCTTTGTTGCTTTTGGAAGAGTGATCGTTTCTTCTATTGTTTCAGAGCTGCAAAGTCTTCGTATGCTAGTCGCAGGAGACAGTATCAGGTTCTGCTTGCAATTGACGGGTAGCCAACTCTGCATGTTTGTCTAATGGCCATTCCAAGAGGGCTTTCTATATACTGATCTATTCAAAGTCCCACCGGTCTTTTTTGTAAGTTGGACGTCTAGAAAGGAGATTTTCTGTTTGGCTTCTACTTCAATTGTAGATATGATGGGTGGATGGCAGCTTTGAAAAACTTGTAGGACACTATTTATGTGAAAAAGAGAAGACATTCAGCGAAGAGACTCTTTTCGGCGAATTCATTCACATAGCTGTACAATCGCATTTATATATAAATATTTGTGTGTGTGTGTGTACATGAGGTTTGTCAAGTTTAGATAATTGATTAGTTAATACAAGAATGACAAAGTTAATCAGACAGCAACTAAAGTAAGACTGAGTTAAAAAACTAGATGACGTAATATAATTGGCTAAAATGTTACAACTTAGGTCAGGATAGCAACAGAGGTAATTACAGGTAGAGATTAAGTAGAAGTGAAATTGAGTGAATAAGTTGGATGACGTAACATGAATGACTAGAAACTGAGCGTTGTTCAAGTCAGTAACAGTGGTAGTGGGGTGTAGAGATTGAATCGGGTGGGGGTAGAGAACAAGAAAGTTGAGAATGTAAAATGTTACAATTGAGAAGACAAAATAATACTAATGAAGAGACAGAAAAAAAGATTAGGTAGAATTTACATGTCGGCTAATAAGATAGATTACGTCCATTGCAAGTGTAGCGATTGAACGAACTTCTTCTGTATGCAGAGTTCAGGACTTAGCAAGTGGATCGCCATTGCTTCTGCAGTTTGAAGAAGTCTGATTCGTACACCTTTAGGGAGACCACCTCTTACTCTGTAGATGACTTTGAAGTTTGTTTGCGGTGTAGCTTGGTGTCCGGATTCTATCAGATGTTCTAAGATGGAACTGCGGGGGCATCGATTTTCTCCTTTGTAAAACCATGCTGGTAAGTGCTCGGTGATACGTTTGGAAAGCGAGCGCTGGGTACGGCCGACATACCTGGCTCCACACGAGCAGGTGAATTGATAAATGCACATTGATGAGGCCAGCAGCGGTAGCTTATCCTTCACGTTCACATGAATCATAGGTTTTGTGGAGAAGGTTAGTCGTAGTTCAGCTGCGAGGAAGGTCTTCTTAAGTGAGCGCGACAGTCGATTTTTTAGTGTTTCCGCAGACAGATCTCCATTGAATTGGAGGTTCATGTAGAGTAGTTTTTTCTTGACGCTGAGTATGGGCGGCTTTTCTGGTCTAGGATTCATAGATTTTGCAATAAATCTTTCTGGATAGCAATTCTCGACGAGGATTCTCTTGAGGTTGTCCAGTTCATCTTCTACGGTGTCCGGGGTGCAGATTCTGCGAACTCTGTAGCTGAGTGAACGGATCAGGTTTCGTTTGGTGTATAGTGGTACCCAACTGTGAAAGTTAGTGAGCTGTCCGTTCCACGTCGATTTTCTGTGGATAGATCTTCTCAGTGTTCCATCCTGTTCTCTTCTTGTTAGTTGGACGTCAAGAAAAGATATTGTGGAGTTGGACTCTTTCTCCATCGTGAACTGAATTGCAGGGTGGCAGTTGTTAAACGACTTTAAGATGTCGTCTAGATTTTCTTCGTTGTTGACGATAATGAAGGTGTCGTCGACGTATCTTTTATAGATTTCGAAGGTATTGATCATTTTCTTCAGGCATGTGTTTTCGAGTTTTGCCATGAAGAAATCTGCAAGCAAAGGGCCTAGTGGTGAGCCCATAGCTATACCATCCTTTTGGCGATATATTTCGTTGTTGAAAGAGAATTGAACATTCAGGGTACACCTCAGTAGGAGTTCTTTAAGGTGCTCGGTGGGTATACCGATGTTTATTCCCATTGAGTGAATAAGTTCGCATATGTAGCATATTGTTTCAGTCAGTGGAACGTTTGTGAATAGTGATGTGACATCTAATGAAATCATTGTCTTGTTGGATACGTTGATATTTTCGATTGAGTCGATAAAGTCGAATGAATCTCGAACTGTGTGGCAGGAAACTTGTTTTCTGATTGGTTCAAGTAGATCTGCTAACCATTGAGCTGTGCGATGATAGGGTGAATTGGTCATGTCGAGGATCGGTCGAAGAGGGATACCCTTCTTGTGTACTTTCGGGAGTCCGTAAAGTCGTGGTATATTTGAGCCAGACGGTCTAAGGGATTCGAACATTTCGTTGCTGATGAAGGATTCAGTCTTCAATTTACGAAGGGTGTCCGTTAGCTTTTGTTCGGTTTGTTCAGTCATGTTTTTCTCGTTGATCGGCTTTGTGAATTTGCATTCATCGGATAGTATAGTCAGCATTTTACTGATATAGTCCTTGCGATTCATGATTACGATTCCTCCGCCTTTATCAGGACGTAATATCATAATCTCTTCATTTTTCATAAGTTCTTTCAGCTCCTTATGGTGCCTCTTCGTCAAGATGGACCTTCCGTTGTGTTTGGTATTTATAAACTTGTGACAACAGTCGAGGATTGATGCTTTGAATTGTTGTAGGTTTTCGTCTGATGTAGGTGTGAGATCGTAAGTCTGGTTTATTAGATTTTCGAACTGAACCTGGCATTGTAGCTTGTCAATACTTGGTGGTTTTACGCAGAATTTTGGACCTAGAGATAGTGCCTCTAGTTGAGTAGTAGACAATGTGATGTCTGAAAGATTGAATACGTACTTTTCTGGATTGCTTGGGAACGGAGATTCGGTATTAATTGTAGGCTTTAGGCTTTTGAGAAGATCTGCTTTAGTCTTGTTACATTCTTTCTGAGTGACTTGTTGTACATATTCTTCGAAGGAATGGCGTAGTTCTTGATCTAAGTCTTCGACTGCATGAGCTCTTGAGTAGACGTTTCGCTCTAGCTCAGGGACGCGTGATTGAATGGAGTCGATGTTGTTTCGTGTGTGTCGTCTGAGTGTTCTGGTATTCGGTTGGATGTGGTTGCGTCTCAGTGACTTCCAATACATCTTTGGATACTCATGTCGATCTATATAATCTCTTAAGAAATCAATCTTTGTCTTCGCTACCGCAAGCTTGACGGAGTAACGCAGGAAACCATCCAGCTCCTTCACCGTCACTGGGTCCTTGCAACGTTTGAGTAGATTGAAAATCCCCATTGAGTCATATGAAAAAGAGAAGACAGCTACAGAGTTCGCAGAATCTGCACCCCGGACACCGTAGAAGATGAACTGGACAACCTCAAGAGAATCCTCGTCGAGAATTGCTATCCAGAAAGATTTATTGCAAAATCTATGAATCCTAGACCAGAAAAGCCGCCCATACTCAGCGTCAAGAAAAAACTACTCTACATGAACCTCCAATTCAATGGAGATCTGTCTGCGGAAACACTAAAAAATCGACTGTCGCGCTCACTTAAGAAGACCTTCCTCGCAGCTGAACTACGACTAACCTTCTCCACAAAACCTATGATTCATGTGAACGTGAAGGATAAGCTACCGCTGCTGGCCTCATCAATGTGCATTTATCAATTCACCTGCTCGTGTGGAGCCAGGTATGTCGGCCGTACCCAGCGCTCGCTTTCCAAACGTATCACCGAGCACTTACCAGCATGGTTTTACAAAGGAGAAAATCGATGCCCCCGCAGTTCCATCTTAGAACATCTGATAGAATCCGGACACCAAGCTACACCGCAAACAAACTTCAAAGTCATCTACAGAGTAAGAGGTGGTCTCCCTAAAGGTGTACGAATCAGACTTCTTCAAACTGCAGAAGCAATGGCGATCCACTTGCTAAGTCCTGAACTCTGCATACAGAAGAAGTTCGTTCAATCGCTACACTTGCAATGGACGTAATCTATCTTATTAGCCGACATGTAAATTCTACCTAATCTTTTTTTTCTGTCTCTTCATTAGTATTATTTTGTCTTCTCAATTGTAACATTTTACATTCTCAACTTTCTTGTTCTCTACCCCCACCCGATTCAATCTCTACACCCCACTACCACTGTTACTGACTTGAACAACGCTCAGTTTCTAGTCATTCATGTTACGTCATCCAACTTATTCACTCAATTTCACTTCTACTTAATCTCTACCTGTAATTACCTCTGTTGCTATCCTGACCTAAGTTGTAACATTTTAGCCAATTATATTACGTCATCTAGTTTTTTAACTCAATCTTACTTTAGTTGCTGTCTGATTAACTTTGTCATTCTTGTATTAACTAATCAATTATCTAAACTTGACAAACCTCATGTACACACACACACACAAATATTTATATATAAATGCGATTGTACAGCTATGTGAATGAATTCGCCGAAAAGAGTCTCTTCGCTGAATGTCTTCTCTTTTTCATATGACTCAATGGGGATTTTCAATCTACACTATTTATGTCACATTTTTTATCAAATATGCTGAAAGTGTCATCAGAGAAATTTTTTGCAGAAAATTAGAATTTAGGCACCCTGATAGCGTATAATTACACCAATGAATGCTTTTATATGATAAAATTGGAAACACACATTGATAAAGTAACATTTACCGATGATATTTCGAGTGCAATTTATTGCTCATAAGCAAGGAAGACACGTAACTTCCAAACCTCGTTCATATAATTCTATTATTTCTTACCCTTTGATTTTATTTGTAGTCATGTTTTCTTAATATCTGTTATTAGTGGTGAATAATTCCTATTGCATGCATTCGGTGTAGGTTCAATGAACAGAACTTCAGGAATCAACTTCTCCCCCCATCAGTCTATATTACTTCTCACTTTACTAAAAAGGCAGGCATGGTTATGTGGAATAGATAAATAAAGCGCCGATGCTTAATAACTATCCGATAAAATTCATTCGGAATATCAAAATATCTCAAAAGGTAAGGCAGATTATTAGTGAAACTATGAACCATAACATAAAAAAGAAAGAATTTATGGCATCTTCAGTCTTATCATGTAAGGAAAAGACATCTGAATCTCAGTGTATGGCTCTTAACAATACGACTGGCGTGCAACGTAAGAGTTCTTTCGTGCTAATCTAAAGCAATTAATTCTCCTTATAAATGTCGACAAATCAACAAGAAGACGTAGTTTATCTGCATAGTGCAGTCAAAATTATTTATTATGGAGAAAACGAAATTTGTGTTCCCTTGTAAACCTTGATGGTATCCAAAAGATAGTGTCATATCCGACTGTGTTTACCAATTTACATGTATGTGTGGCCATGTGTACATAGTGAATACTCATCGGTCTCTGGGGGTTAGAGACTGCAGAACATATTCCAAAGTGGACTCTGCAACAACAAATAAAATCATCTGATACAAGCGATCCTGAAAACAGATGTCCAACATCATCTATCGCGAAGTAAATCATAAAGACGGGTCATATACGGTTGATTTCAACAATGCCTTTAAACTCATATCTACTTAAAACAAGTTTGGGTCACGTACTTATATCTGTTAAAGTCTTGACCACACACGGGCTTTAACTTGTTCAATGTGTGAAAAAATTATTTGTCATCACTCTAAACCTGCCCTGGTAATCCAATTTTAGGACCAAGGTTCAATTTATTTAATTTTCAACGAATTTTCATTTTCCCGTAGACTAATTAGACAGAAATGCTTGACCTCTGCTGAAATGTCAGCTCCTTGTGAAGATGCTTCAAAGATGTCTGTGGATTAACTTGATGTAATTCGATGGATGGATGATAACTAGCAGTGGGATGCAGGATGTGAATTTCATCCAGTTTGGGAATTATTTTCTGGATGTACTTGCATTCCAAGTGAGTAATGGTGTCCCCACTCAGGCTCGAAACCAGTGTCGATAGTTTAAAACGCTAAAGCATTATCCAGTAGACCATTTAAGACACCAAAGCCCAAATTGTTTCGAGTTAATCCTCAGGTACCGTCGGTGAATCCTAACTGGATTCCATTGCTAGTCAATACCCAAGCTTATTACTTCATTGGTTGAATTCACGTAAAATTCTCACCTCTTCCGTTTTCTAGGCCTGTATTCTTACTTCATCCTGCTACCTCTTATTTCTAACCTTGACCTATATTGTAATAATTCATTCTTTATTACCTTCTATATAAATGAGCATCAAAATGTCCGAAATACTGTGCGCACATACACATAAAACGTTTCAGATAAATGACATCTTCTTATTGTTTTGTTTGTAATAATTTCTAGTCATTTGATCTACAGTATGGAGGTTCCCATTTTCGATCTATTTATCATCATAGTCGTTTATATTCAGATAACCAGGCAAGCATCATATCGAAAAACCATGAGTGACAATAAATGCGTTTATGCCTTCCATTTACTAGGACATTCACCTTTCGATTGTTATTTCTGACAATACAAACACCGCCTCCATTATTATTATTATGATTATCGATTTGAATGAGAGAATGACATCAAATGAGGCAGGACAAATGGAAATCGTCTAATCACTTAGGTAAGCTGTCCACTAAGCGCCCAAACAACCAGGACAATCACCCTAAATAATCTTAATTATCAATTAGACATGAGTACTTGCATTAGTCCATTGATGAGTCAAAATGTCAAGCAGATTATCCTAGATTATTTGTATATTCTAATGAATTATTCATGGATAGTTAGAAAGGTGTGAATAAAAGCAGTTCTCACTTGTTGCTTTCTAGGGAGTATTGCAAAAATATTCATTCAGACATCTATAAAACACAAAATAATTGAGCAAGGAATATTCTTTTCGATAAATTCCTCTTCAAGGCTCAACAATTATATATATGTTTATATACACAGAATATTTTAAATTAGTAGCTAATAACAATAAAAGCGTTTTTTTATTAAATAATATCGATTTGTAAAGTATGATCAATGCTATTACAGTTCATTAAAGATGCCTAAATTATAATAATAATAAAGATATAAAGTGCTTGGTCCACAGAGCAAGGGAGATTTGCTTGGATGAATGTCTTGACGAGGAGCTTAACAATATTACACGGTTGCTGAGTGAAAATGGTTATCCCAAAAATTTTATTGATAAGAATATGAATCTAAAACCAAAACAGCCCAAGTTACCAATAGTTCCAAAAAAGGCCTTGTTCTTACAGATGCAGTTCCTAGGAGACAACACAAGTGAGATACTAACATAGCGCCTTGTAAATGCCGTTAAAAGAGCATTCCCTGCTGCTCAATTAATCTGTATCTTTAAAACCACTCCTCTTCTGCGTTCGGGAATAAAAGACAAACTGACTAATTTCGCCTGTTCCATGTGTATATACCAATTTGACTGTTCCTGTGGAGCCAGTTACATAGGCCGTACAAATAGGCGTGTTTCTCGTCGAATTTCCGAACATCACCCTGTGTGGTTAAGCAAAGGTCAAACAAAATCTATTCGCAGCCCTATTCTGGCTCATCTTGTGGATACAGAACAGTGGTTAGGACTCTCGCCGACCATGCACATGGTCCGGGGTTCGATTCCCTGCCGGCGCACACCCGATATCTGTGGTCGGCCTGTAAATTTGGGCTACCGTTATCCACGCTGAAAATTCCATACTTGTACTGAAAATATGGTGTGGAATCAAGCTGCAATCAAAAATAATAAAAAAAGTAAAAATAAAAAATAAGATTGACGTTAATCATGCTTTCAGGGTCATTTACCGCATACCTACCAATCTCAGTTTCGCTTTAGGAGTTCGACTACTAAATATTGCTGAGGCTGTCGGGATTCATATTAATAAGCCTAATTTATGCATCCAAAAGAAGTTAGTTCAGACATTATCATTACCTTGGCCATCCAGGTTTGAATAATCCAGACTTTTTGTGAAATTTCCCTAATTTTAGTTGATATTCTATTCGCTATTATATCTTTATTATTATAATTTAAGCATCTTTAATGAACTGTGGTAATTCCACTGTGATCATACTTTACAAATCGATATTATTTAAAAAACACACTAATATTGTTTATTATTATTATACTATTGTTCCCTTGGGTTCCTAGTGGAACATAGGGCTTCAACTGCACGTCTCCACTTGCTTCTGTCTTCTGCTGTTCTTTTCATTTGCGTCCATGTTATTCCATACTGTTTCATCTCCTCCTCACACGATCTCCTCCATGTCACCCTTGGACGTCCCACTCGCCGCTTCCCTTTCGGGTTCCACTCGAGGGCTTGACGCGCGATGTCACTCAACGGCCTCCTCAGCGAGTGTCCAATCCATCTCCACTTCCTCCTGCATATTTGTCGGGCGATTGGTTCCTGTTTCGTTTGTTCCCATAGCTTCTTGTTTGTGATTCTTTCTGGCCATCTAATCTTCAGTATGGAGCGAAGGCAGTTGTTGATTAAGGTCTGCAACAGGCTGTTGGAAATATTCTTTGTGACCCGCCACGTTTCTGATCCGTATAGAAGAACTGACTGACTTCACGTTTGTATTGAAAATCCGAATTTTGTTGTTGATGGTGAGTGACGAAGATTTCCAGATTGGTTTCAGGTTGATGAATGTGTTTCTCGCCTTCCCGATTCTCGATTTGACATCCTCGTCCGTTCCTCGTGTGGTTGAGACAATGCTCCCCAGATAAGTGAATGAAGCAACCTGTTTCAAATCCCTCCCGTTGATTGTGATTGGCACTGGATGTTGCTGCTGTTGTTGGTTGGTTATTTTCATAACCTCCGTCTTGTCTATGTTCACCTGGAGTCCTGTCTTCTCTGGCTGCTTCTTCGACCAGTTTGTCGGTTTTCGCTTGTAAGTCTTCGATTTTGTGTGACATCAAACATAAATCATCCGCAAAATCCAGGTCTTCTAGGTTCTTCACGTCGGTCCAGGATATCCCTGTCTTCTCGTTTCCTACTGTCTGACGCATAATCCAGTCCACCACAATTAGGAATATCATTGGTGATAATAAGCACCCTTGTCTGACTCCTGTGTTTACTCCAAACGCTTCGCTGAGTTTTCCGTTGTGGATCACTTGACATGTGCCGTTGTCGTACAGTTGTTGAATAAGGTTGATGAATATTTGAGGTACGCCGTAGTACTCGAGTAGTTTCCAAAATACTTCGCGGTCAACGCTGTCGAAGGCCTTCTCAAAGTCTATGAAGTTGAGGTAGAGATTTGATTGCCACTCCATGCTTTGTTCGATGATGATGCGTAGAGTTGCAATTTGGTCAGAACATGATTTGCCTTTCCTGAATCCAGCTTGTTCTGGTCGGAGTTCTGTATCCAGCGCGTCCTTGATTCTCTCCAGGATGATGCGACTCAGGATTTTACTTGGCGTCGACAGGAGCATGATTCCTCGCCAGTCCTTGCAGAGTCCCAGGTCGCCCTTCTTTGGTAGTTTCACCAGGTAACCATTCCTCCAGTCAGTAGGCGCCTTTCCCTCTTTCCAGATCTTTTGCAATAATGGAGTCAGCATATCTGCCGTCGTTTCTGATTCCGCTTTCAGTGCTTCCGGGGGTATTCCATCTGGTCCAGCTGCTTTTCCAGCTTTTAGAAGCTTGATTGCATTCATGACTTCAGTTTTCGTTGGAGGATTGGTGTCAACTTGCAGTTGTGGACGTGCTGTTGTTGGTATTTCTAGACGGGTTGTAGGTGGTGGTCGGTTCAAGAGTCCTTTGAAGTGGTCCTCCCATTGTTTAATCTGTCTTTCTTCTTTGGTAATTGGGTTCCCTTGGCTGTCTTTTATAGGTTTCACTTGTGTTGATCTCTTCCCGGATAGAGACTTGGTTATCTGATATAGTGTCCTCAGGTCCCTTTTGCCTGCTGCATTCTCAGCTTCAGTAGCCAGGTTGTCGTAGAATTGTCTTTTGTCCTTCCTGGCACTCTTCTTCACTTCTTTGTCCAGTGCTGTGTAAGTTGAGTTCAGCGTCTCTTTCTCTTGTCCATCTTTGCATTGAATCATTTTCTCTTTCACTTTTCTCCTCTCCTCTATTAGTTTCCAAGTGTCTGTTGAGAGCCATTCCTTGTCTTGTTTCTTCTTTCTTCCTAAAACCGTTGAGCACGTTTCGTTGAAAATTACCTTCAGAGAGTTCCAATGGTCTTCCACGGATGATTCCTCAGTGGTGCCACGTAGTGTTTCCTGCTTTGCTCTGACAGTTGCAGTGAAAATGTCCTGTGTGATTGTGTCCTTCAGTTTGTGAGTGTTGAACTTGCATTGTGGCCTATCCCCAGGTATCCTCGAGGCTTTCAGCTTCACCTTGAAAGTCCCTTGTACCAGATAGTGGTCTGAACCCACATCTGCTCCTCTCCTCGATCTTGTGTCCAGTAGGCTCCGTCTCCACTTCCTTGAGATTGAAATGCAGTCTATCTGGTTTTTGGTGTGTCCATCTGGTGAAATCCATGTTGCCTTGTGTATATCCCTGTGTTTGAACACACTGCCACCAATCACCAAATCATTGAAGGCGCAGAAGTCTGAGAAGAGTTCACCATTTTCGTTCATTTCACCGAGGGCCTCTCGACCCATGGTGAGTTCTCTTCCTGTATTGTCTCCTCCCAGTTTCGCATTCATGTCGCCCATCAGGATTTTGATATCGCTCTTTGGGACGTTGTCCATTACTGTTTGTAGTTGACTGTAGAAATCCTCCTTCTTCTATTTTTTTGAGACGTTTGTAGGCGCGTAGCACTGAATGATTGTAACCTTTTTTCCTTTTGAGTTGAACCTGGCTGTCATTATCCTGGAGGAGATTGGTTCCCACTGCATGAGAGCTTTAGCCGCTGTTGGTGACATCATGATGGCTACTCCCTCGGTGTGCTCGTGATTGTCCTCTGGGTGACCGGAGTAGATTATTGTCTCCCCAGTTGATAGTTGGCTCCTTCCACATTCGTTCCATCTGCTCTCGCAGATTCCCAACACTTCTATTTTATATCTCCTCATTTCTGCGGCTACCTGAGCAGCCTTTCCAGCTTCGTACATTGTACGAACATTCCACGTCCCCATCCTTATTTTCGCTTTCATCGAAAGAAGGCACATCGGCTGACTGGCTTCCCGAAGGCTTTCACCAGCCCGCGTCATTTCACTTCCCCGATTCCAGCGAAAAATAAGGTCACTATTTGTAATTTTAGAATTTTGAATATATTTGTGCGTTGAAGTTTTAGTAGCAATTTGGTTAAGTTTTGGGGGTGGAGTTGCTAGCACCACGTCCCAACCCTCCCTCTTTATCCGGGCTTGGGACCGGCTAGAATACTAGTGACCTAGTAATCTAGGCGAGGTTACTAATATTGTTATTAACTACTAATTTAAAATATTCTGTGTATATAAACATGCATATATATAATTGTAGAGCCTGGAAGAGGAATTTATCGAAAAGAATATTCTTCGCTCGATTATTTTGTGTTTTCTAGGGAGTAGATTGATTTTGACACTAGTCACAAAGGTAACCGCCAACAGTTTTGTCTTTTTTTGGGACTTTTCAGAAGTACGTATTTATCAGCCTATCAGTTTACAAGGTGACCACGAATTGACAGAAAGTATAAATGATGAGCTGTTAAATTCTCTCCCATTGGTATACGGGCTCACATTGTAACTCATAACTCCTAGATTCGATCCCTCGTGAGTGAGGTTATGGTTGCCTGCTGATGAGAAATCCTAAGTATGGACGGAAAACATGGATTCATGTAGTTGTCTTTCTTGGAATAAATAGTTATTAATTTTCAAGTATTGGCTTTCGTGGGGAATTTGGTTTGATTGGTTGGAGGATTTCATGATTAGCTGACACCAGTTAGAGAACCATTGTAGGAACACCTGGGATTACTGGACAACTGTTTCGTCAGCCCAGTTTGGGACTCTTCACCACTACGTACCCACATTGAGTGGTTTGAACCCAGCGCCTACTCGTTACAATGCGAGCTCGTAGACCATTCATCAGCCACTGGGACTTCATCCAATTCATAACAAATTGGGATCACTTCGCAATGTCTTCTTTGGTGAGTTACAGCCCCACATTTAACCTGCTGTACCCTACTGGTCACGGTTTCCCACTAGAACCCTAGGTTAATTGCCTGAAAAGTGTCGGTCGCTAGCGCGCATCAGATCAATTTTCAAGTGTCGATTTCCATGGGATTTCGTTTGATTGGTTGTAGGATTTCCTTATGAGCTGACATCAGTTAGACAACCATTGGAAAACCAGTGGGGGGGTACTGGACAGATGTTTCGTTCTAGTACTGATGAAGAGTCCCAAACAAGAACGAAACAGCTGCCGAGTAATCTCAGATTTTCCGATGGTTCTCTAATTGATGTCAGCTTATGATGAAATCCACCAATCAAATAGTTATTACAATTGAAATTTATTGACCCATAAAGGCTACGAAATCAGATACAAATTGAAGTTTAGTGTCCATTAACTCTGTTGTCAAGTTTTATGTACTTTTTCCCTGCCACTATCTCATTACTCGTTAATCATCTTAGTTACTTCTTAGCACAGTTACATGATATGGATGCATAATCAAATAATTTTTAAAAACAACAATAATAATTCAGTATTTTCTAACCAAAAGATGACTCAACTGTGACTGTTCGCTTCACTAAGATGTCTAAAAATATTATTTCCGACAATCTGTAGTAATATTTTCCATAGTTCTCGTATAAGTGATGAGTCATTCCTAATGCACGTGGTGAGTGTAGACTGTATGAATAAGAGTTCAGTAATCAGCTTCTCTCTCCCCACCTACCTATATTACGTTTTAGAATTTCAACTCTCCTCCACCCTATTGTGTAGTTGTGTGTTTGTGCATGCAGTGCAGTTGCTGAGTTCCCTTTTCTAAACGACTTATCTTCGTAGGGTCAATGATTCTAACCTTAGCTAAATTCCTTGTTCTGATAATCTTAGGTGGCTTAGCTGGGTACTTTATCTTTACATTTCGGAATTACAACCGGTTATTTGGAAAATATAAGCTAGAGCTTATCGGCGTTATACGTTCTTTCAATCGATTCTTTCATCTTGTTGGTTAAAAGATGCAGGAGAATTATTTTATTCTCTCTTGTTCATGTATTTTCTTTAGAACTTTTCAAGGTGACTCCTCAATCTCATCTGAACAAAAAGCTTTAACTCCATAGCTGTTGGTTTCGTCCAAATTTCTTTTATTGTCCTGTTGGTGTACTTTTCTTATATAAATTCACTTTTCATGATGCCATCACGTCGTTTTATCCGTAGGATGTTGGCTTAAAAAGTCAATTTCACATTGAAATTCCTCTTGTGCACATGTGATTTGAAAAGCTGATGTATTTTATTGATTTTCAAGAGTTGTTTTGTAATGATTAAATTTGTTTTTACGAGTTTGACCTGGGATCGATATGATTTAGAGAACTATTGAAAACCAGGGAGCACTGGGCCATTGAAGCGGGTTCCAGTGGCTGAATTGTATACGAGCTTACCTTGTAACCGGAAGGTCCTGGGTGGGTGCGTACTGCCGATGATTCCCAAATTAGGATGAAACAGCTGTCCAGTACTCAAGTGCTGGTTTTCAATGCTTCTCTAACTGATATCAATCCGTGGTCATACTCGTATTTTATTGAATTGAGATTTTTATTTTTCAAAAGAATGAATACTGAACAAAGAGTACTCTTTTCGATAACGCCTTCATCACCAGGTTCTACATCTATACATACCTTATAGTGAATGAATGAATTAGTGTTATGAACAACATTAATGCTGTTTAAATAACATCAAATCAATAATATTGATACATTACAGCTCAATAACATCAACATAACAATACAAACTGAATGTCGGAAAAATTATGAAAGATAATTTTACGAATTCATGAGTTTTTAGTCTCTACTGAAGGCTGGCCAGGGCAGTAGTATTGGCTGAACTTGCTTCTTTTCAACACAGAGCACTGGTTGTTTGAGGCGAATTGCAATAGCCTCTGCTGCTTGGAGCATGCGGTGCTTCGACGATTTTGGCAATTTATTAGGCACCCGGTATATGATAGAGAAGGATTCTTCTACGTTAGCTTTGTGGCTGGTTTGTACCAGATGGTTTAATATCGAGCTGTTAGTAGTTTTAACTACACCTTTACTTAGTCATAGTGGGAGATATTCTCGGGTGAGCAGGAAAAATCAAGTTCCTAGAGCAACGGCCAATATAACTCACTCTATCACAGGCGCAGTTGAATTGATAGATACAATTTGAAGTGGCTTGTCTAGGTAGAGCCCGATGATGAATTTTTCGAAAAGAGTACTCCTTGTTCCGTGTCCATTCTTTTGAAACATTTAATGGGCATTTTTAATCAGGAAAAATGTTAAGCAAATATTTAGCGTTGATGAGAGCTTTTCCTCTTGAAAGAAAAGAACAAAATAAAGAAAAATATGTAATTCTTTCCGCATTTTGACATTCCTCTCTTCACTTAGCTCAGCTCTATTCAACTCAACTCAACTCAGATGAATTCAACTCAGTCATACATAATTTATAAAACAACTTATTTATTTTCTTATATCCACGGGGTTAATGTGAACAGACAGAGAGAATGAATGAATGAATATTGAATGAATAAATGACAAAAATGGGTTGGGGTGGTGAGTGCGATGATGTGGAACTAGAAGGCAGTTAATTACATTTTACTTTTCTTTGCTTAATCATATAAAATGCATAATGCGTGGTTTTGCTTTTCCCCTATTCACTGAAATGTGTTCAATCAAATAAAGTTTTGAGGACATGTATACGTTTTACTATTATTATTATTATTAATGTTATTGATAAGGTCATAAGAAGTGAAGAAGAAATTTGTGAATTTGTAAAAAATTATATTTATAAAGTCTCAGCGAAATTGAAATGAGTAATTCCAACGTTTCGTTCGGCAATCTGGTCCAAACTTCTTCAGGGAAATTAATCGAAACACTTTAAACAGAGTGTGTATGTGTGTGTGGGTAAACAGTTGTAAAACATTTCTTAACGTCTCCATAAGAAGACTTGGACAGTCGAGATTTTTGACCAAGTATTAATAATTATCCAATTTTTATTTATTAATCAGGATTTCCTATGCATCAGCTAACATCACGCCTTCATGTCTGTTCAAACCGCTAGTATCTAGAATTTTATGATTAGACGTATTTTCAAAATTATGGTGTTTAGGATTAGAGTTTAGTTGAAGCAACCTGTCGGACTTATTGCTTTGTCTTCTTTCTGAAGATTGAGCTGCTTTATTCGACCTATTGGAGTTGTCAGGTGACTCGACATCTACGGATTCAGGATATGCATTATTCTGTTGCAGACGACGGAGAGTGAAAACACAATGATTGTGCCAATTACATAGTTTCTTTGTTAAATTAATTCGATTGCAAAATAACTCAAATGAACTGTCGTCAAGATTTGACAGAATAGTTGGAATTACTCATTTCAATCTCGCTGAGACTTTACAAATATAATTTTTTACAAATGTCTACTTCTCACTCGGCGCCCAAATATTTTAGAACTATTCTGTCAAATCTTGACGACAGTTTATTTGAACTTTGTGAATTAATTCTATTTTGTTCTAACAGATTAACTCATCGCCTTTCTTACTGACTGACTAATCCAGTCATGTATACGTAAAATATATTAGGAGTTAGCCAGTGGGGAACCTTTCCTCTTCACCAATGTGGTTTATATTTATGAGAAAATTAGCTGAACATTTGAAGAAATCTACGTATTCTCTGTGTTCCGGGTTAGCAGTCACTCACTGGTGTCTCTTCAGGCTTTTGGCGCTGTTACTGTCTGTCTTTCAGAGTAGATTACACAGGCGGTTTATTTTGATATATTTGGTTTGTGCAGAATAGGGTGGTGCCATCATTTATTTCGTTGGATTTTCATCAATTGCTCACAGCCTGCAAGTATTACATAATTTCAACTGACAGGAGACCCCAGATTTAACAAACAGTGCTCAGAAAATCACATTTATATAGTCTGTAACCGGAAAGCCCAAGTTTAAACAAAATAAATGTTGCGTAATAAAGACAGGAGGTGAATGAGGTGATGAGTAACTAATAATTATTAATATAGTATTGTTTCCTTTAAATCCTAGAGGAGCATAGGGCTTAAGCCATACGTCTTCATTCCATTCGGTTCTCTGTCAACGTTTACACCGGGCTCCACATCTGACCACATGCTTTCATCTCCTCTTCACACTTCCAGTCGAGCGATGGCCTGGCGTGTGATGTCACTCACTTGATGGTTTATTTTCTCAGAGTATGGCCAATCTACCTCCGTTCCTTCCCGCATATTTGTTGCACAATTGGTTCCTGCTGGGGTTGATTGGCTCCCAGAGATCTCTGTTACCGATCTTTCCTAACCGACCATCTGATCTTGAGTAGTATTCAACGAAGACAGTTGTTGATGAAGGTCTGTAGTTTGTATGAGGTGCTCTTCATGACACGCCACGTCTCTGATCCGTATAGTAAGTAGTACTGACTTCACATTGGAGTTGAAAATCCGGATCTTGTATTTCATGCTGATTTCTGTTGACCTCTATAGATACTTGAAAGAAATGAAAGCTTGTTTTTCTTTCTGATCGATCGTCGCTATGATATCTTCATCAGTTCCATCCGCCTGTAGTTGAAACGATGCTTCCCAGGAAGGTAGGTGAAGGAGGTTGCTTCTTTCAGATTTCTTCCATTTATGCTGATTGTTCTCTGTTTTCTCTATGTTCACTTGAAGGCGTATCCTTGATGTCTCTTCTGCCAACTTGTTGCTTTTCACTTGCATATCTTCCAGTGTTTGCTGGAAATCAGATATATATCACATAGTCGAAGTCCAGATCCCCAGCTTTTTTCTATGGGTCCATTTTTTTCCTGTGGATATAATCTTGTTGACTTATAATACCTATAACTAACTGTTTGGTATATTTTGACTGCTTAACGCTAACTATTATCTATAATTGTACTTCCGATGAGTCCCAAACTAGGATGAAACAACAGTGTCCAGTACTCCCTGGTTTGGCTTTCTCTAAATGATATCAGTCCACGCTCTTGAAACAACTTGAAACAAATCAAATACCTAAAAACACTAACTTTTAGAAATATGGTCGTTCATTATTATTTTTATTATTTGCAAAAACATGCCACTAGCAATAAACTCTAATGTTTCTTCTTGTTCTCCTCCATTTTGTTCCCACAATAAATTAGGCATAGAATTCAATTGAAAATTATGCGCGAAAACTGCTTGTTAGTACACATTAAAAGAGCAGTTTGAAGAGGTGTGTATCTAATTGTGTCTATAAAATAAAATGCTTGGAATGTGATGCGATATACATCGGACAAACATTGCATGAGACAGAAATCAAAATCAGAAGAAATGAACACCATAGAGCATCTGTTCAACCACTGAAAATTCCAGCTGAACTACAAAAGCTAGAAAAATCATCAGTCGACACGCCTTAGAATCAGGTCACAAAATTGATTTTGTTAATATTGAAATAGAGGATTTAATCATGGGCTGACATCAGTTAGAGAACCATTGGAAAACCTGCCAGAGAGAACTGGACAGCTGTTTCGTCACTCTAGTTTGGGACTGTTCATCAGTATTCATCCATCACAGGGGGTTTGAATCTAGAACCTCCTGGTTATAAGTCGAGCTCGTAAACCACTGAGCCACTGGGACCCAATCCAATGGTCTTTGAATTCTAATTTATGCCAATTGACAATATAGCGCGACCACTTCGCAATGTATTCTTCGATGAGTTACTGCCCCATCTACGAATATTGGATCGGGTCTCAGTGGCTCAATGGTCTACGAGCTTGCCTTGTAACCAGAAGGTCCTGGGTTCAAACATCTTGTGGTGAATGGGCACTGTTGAAGAGTCCTAAATTAGAACGAAATAGCTGTCCAGAACTCTCCGGTTTTCCATTGGTTCTCTAACTGATATCAGCTCATGATGAAACCAATACTTGAAAAAATATTGAAATAATCCAGAAAAATTTCAGAAATCACAGAGAATGTCTAACAACATCAGGAGCACTTCATATCAAGTGGAATCCAAATTGTCTGAATATATATGATGAACTCAAACAGAATTTAATCTGGTTTCAACACCTTCCTCTCCCATAAAGTGACAAAATCAACACAATTTCATTATGTAAACACACGCTGCTTTTATAATTTTACACACTTATCAAATCCAACAATAATCTACACCTGGTTTTGTTATCTTTACCAATTGGCCAACTTAACAAGGTGAAAAATGACCCCAAGCTGAGGAACGATGATTTAATTGTTATATACAAGCTGAGATTTTGTAAATTCTGGTTTAATATTACTACTTTGATAAAGCTATTAGCAGCAGCATTAATGAATAGCAAAACGTCAGTAAAAACAAGGACAATATTGTCTTGTTTTTCATTCATTGGGAAATACGAAAAAACCTGTATTACAATGAATATCATATACCAAATGTCCAAATTTTTTCACACTGTTCAAAGTGAACTTGGTTTGGACATATTTAAGGTGTGTATGAATGTTTAAAGAAAAATTTGAAAAAGTTAAGTTAACTATTAAAAACCATGTTAACCTTGTACAGAAGAGAATGTTTAATATATAAAGAATTTTATGCTTTTTCTTATTCTTTACTGTCGTTGCTTTTTTATTTCTTATGCTATGACTACGAGTACCACTACTAATCGTTAAAGAATATCTGTGGGCTGTCTTACCTCTCTTCTTATCACGAAATTTTAGTGCTTCCGGCTTTGTCGAGATAGGCAGATAAGTAGGTAGGTAGGTGGGAAGATAAAAAGTCACATGTCAAGACACGTTTAGACGAATAAAATATGTCGCCATGATTAAAATTCAATGCAATTAAACGTTATTCATTTGCGTGCAAACAGTTTTTCGATGTTTTTTTTTTGGGTTGAAAACAAAAACTGCGAAACAATTGTTTTTCATCAATCATATATTTCAAACTGTTTTTTCCTAAAATATTAATGTGTGGGCGAGTCGGTGGCACAGCGGTAGAATGTCCGCCAACCACGCTTGAGCTTCGGGATTCAATCCCCGGCTGACGCACTCTTTTACCTCGCTACGACAGTAATAATAAGACTGGTAAAGAGAGAAGGTTTGGCATAACGCTATCAACCCAATGCCGTAAAAGTAAACATCACTGCTACCGAAACTTCATAACTCTAGCTTGAAGGCACCCTATGTTCCGCTGGGAATGTGAAGGAATACAAAAAATTTGTCATGTGGAATTGAAAATCTTTGATGAAGTCAAACGAAACTAGGTGATTTTAGCCATTTGCAATTAATTGGTTTAGTTGCGTAGCTTTCGTCGTCCCCCTTCTGGACTACATCCCTCTTCAGCGCAATATTTAGCATAAAGTGAAATGATTTAAATTTTTTCCCTGAGTTGTAGAATTGCGTTTCCCGGTAATCATCTTTACATATGTGTATTGACCATTTTCTAAAGACTTGGATTTTAAACTTTCTGGTCACATGGTCTACTTTTTATTAGTCGGTATATTTGGTGTATATTAACACGTTTGTTAATTGCATATTCGTTTGAGTACCAAGAAGGCTTCTAGGAATTCCCTGACTGTACTTTTGGTGTTTCCTATGTCTAAACTTTTGGCATTATCCCAATCAAATTGATGTCCATAACTGTCTATATGCATTGATACTAAAGAATATATATCGTGTCTTTTCACGGCTGATTTGTGTTCTTGCATTCTGATTCGAAGAGGAGGCCCACTTTGGCCGATGTAATGTCTGTTACAATTCATACAATTTATGTTTTGTAAATGGTTTTGATTTTATCTTTTTTTTCTGTTAGATCTTTCGGTTTGCACAATATCGAATGAAGTGTTTGTGCAGGATGGCCCGTGTGATATAAACCTATTTCAAACGGTTTTAATGTCCTAACTGTTATTTCAGAGATATTTTTTGTATGTGGTAGGATGAATTTTCTTGTGTTCTTTGATGATGGTTCTTTTTTGGTGTTGTGATTCGATTTTAAACACTTTTTGATGAAATTTTGTGGATAACCATTCTTTTTGAAGACCGTTTGTAGGTAATTTTCCTCCATTCTTTTTAACTCTGGACTGCTACAATGTGTTTGAACTCGTTTACACAATGTCTGCACACAGTTTCGTCTGTGAGTAACTGGATTATTGTTAGTATAGTTCAGTATTTGATCTGTGTGCGTTGATTTTCCATATGTTTATATTTCTAAATTTCCTGTGTTGGTTCTCCTGATTAAGACATCTGAAAATGGGATTTTGTTATCTAATTCTTCTTCTCTCGTGGTGAATTTGATCTTTTCAAATATGTTGTTTATTAATTCATGGGTATATTCTAAATCACATTTCTCTTAATTATTACAAATGTATCATCAACTTAACGTATCCAGATTTTCGGTTTAATTATAGGTAGAGCTATAAATTCTAATCCTTGCACGAGGGCTTCAGTTATTAATCTAGGTATGTGCGATCTCATTGGTGTTCCTTTTATTTGTTCGTATATTTTAGTAGAGAGGTGCAGACTCTCAGACTGGTCCAAGCCCTCGGAATGATATGAATCAGTAACTGGTTTTAAGGAGAGCAACGCACAAAGTTGCTTCTCTCTAAACTATGTTATGATATAACAACCCTCTTCTCAGGCGTGAGGCTAGCAACCCCACCCTGTAAACAAAGCTGCTACAGAAACTTCAGCACGATGAATCTCCTTGCACCAAAAGAAAAAGTCTGTGTGGGGACATGGAATGTCCACACCATGTACGAGATTGGCAAAGCTGCCCAGATCGCAAACGAAATGAAAAGATACGGAATTCAAGTACTGGGGATGGGTGAAAGCAGATGGAACAGGAATGGACTCACCAAATTGTCAACGAGTGAGTCAGTGATCTACTCTGGTCACCCAGAGGATAACCACATACACACCGAGGGCGTGGCTATTATGATTTCACCAACGTCAACGAAGGTCCTGATGCAATGGGAGGCGATCTCGCTCAGGATAATGACCGCCAGATTCAACTCCAAAGGAAGGAAAGTGTCAATAATACAATGCTATGCACCCACAAACAACGCAGACCTCGAAACGAAAGAAGAATTCTACAGACAACTACAGGCAACAATGGACAATACTCCAGTTGGTGACATTAAAATACTAATGGGAGACATGAAAGCCAAACTGGGACCAGACAACACAGGAAGGGAACTCATCATGGGTAGAGAAACTCTCGGAGAAATGGATGAAAATGGAGAACTCTTCACCGACTTCTGCGCCTTCAATGAACTAGTGATTGGTGGCAGCGTATACAAACACAGTAACTGGAGACCAAAGGTTATATGACTCAAACGTTTTCTCAATAGCACGGATGTGTTCAGCCGCGATTGTTTCCCATTTACGCTATCCAGTATATGTCTGGGCTCACCTAAGGAATAGAGACCACAGAGCGCAGACTCACCGATGACTCTGAACGCATATGATTCGTTGGATTGCAAGACATGCCGTTAAAACAGCAACAGGCATAAAACGTTGTGCATGAGGTGTGGTGTGAATTTCATTCTGAGCTAGGATTAGTAATATGGTTAGGGTTGTGATTAGAATTAGGGTTGCCGAAATAACCTACCAATTATGCTTATCAATCAGAGGTTAACATCTCACACTGTCGCTTCCACTTAACAAAAACATCAGACACTTAAGGCCAGTTACAGACAGACCTTAGAACATAAATAAACTCAACGCTTAACTGTGCCAGTTAGCATCACTCACCACAAGCAGCTGGTCGATCCTGCATGTTGGCGAACTACACCTTTTCATTTTTGATAATCTGTGCGATTGTTTCAGACTCTGTCAGGTAAAAAAACGTTTTCTGTTTACAACTGAAACAAAAAAAATGTTTTGCAGAAAGTTTCAGTATATATATAATTTTGTTGGAGGAAATTTCTATTTATTGTAAATAAAAATGTAATTAAAAAAATAAAAGACAGAGTTGCTTATGTGCGCATATCTAGTCCCTAAATCTAACTTTCGCGTAATAATATTTTCATAAACAAAACTAACAAAGTCTATCAATATGCTTTATCAGGAATTTATTTTCCCCTGCTATTCCCTCTTGTTTACTCAAGATAGAATTGCGTTTTATAAAATTAATTGGATTTTTGTTCTACTTATTTCAGCTCTGATTCAAAAATATTATTCGATTTCGAGAGTTAGAAGAAAAACTTGCCATGGAAGACATTGGCTGGTGTCTGAAGCAAAGAATTCATGGGTTGGCCGTCGATTCGGGTCTCAGTGGCCTACAAGCTTAACGTGTTATTGGAAGGTCCTGGATTCGAACTCCTGTGGGAGGTGCATACGGATGAGGAGTGATTGACTGACTGGTTTCAAAATAGAACTTTGCACTAATGTGCAGCAGTTCAAATCGCCATGCTTCACTCAGCACACAAAGTCAAGGAAGAAGAAAGTAAGAAGAAATGCGAAATAGAGACAGTAAGGAGAGATATGAGGCAAAATAAGAGTAATATTGATGACATGACAAATCAGAAAGCGTTAATACATCTGCACCAGCCGTTGAGAAAGATTTTGAGCCATATCACGAAATGTCTCCAACCTTCATTGGTTTTTACTATCCCGAGGATCCCAACCAGTCAGTCAGGAAGTCTACACTTTGCTACGTGGATTAAACTAACTGCTATGGATTTCATTGACTGATGAAGTCATGTTCTGGTTTGTACTGTCTGTTTTCCAAACTGATCAATCGTTTGTCAGCTAACATAGCCTGTCGGTTGAGGAAGGCGATATCTAGGCATACGTAACACGTGTCCTAACTATCTCAGTCGATGTAACTTCACAGCCTCCTCCTTACCTAGCATTCGACCGATGCCTAATCTGAATATTGTTCACTTTATTATACAACCATATCACACGGGAGACAGAACGCAGGCACCTATGATCAAAGGCAGCTAGCCAGCATTTCACGTCTTCCACTTCCAGTGACTATATCCGAGAGCCATAAAGGAGAATGAGGTGGACTGCTGAGCAGTATACACACGCCCTTTGGTCGATAGCCAGCCGGATATCACGTCTACCAAACCAGAGGCGGAATAGACTGGCATATGCGAAATGAGCCTTCTGTATACGAGATCTCGCTAGCAATCAACACGTCGGGGTTGATGCAACTTCCCAGCTTATAAGGAGTCCCAAACTATGACGAAACAACTATCCAGTACTCCCTAGTTTAGTTTTCAATGGTTCTCTCTCTAACTGATATCAATCTAAGAACACAATATTCAGCGAAGAGACTCTTTTCAATGAATTTATTATCAAGCTGTACAATCGTATATTTATGGTTTTACTTAGGAAATTATATCCGGTGAGAGAATTCGGTCCAAGGTGTGAATACATGAAATAATAATAGCAGTATGAAATGCAAATAAAATATTTGTGATTATAATCATAGTTTAGTGTCAAGTGGCAAAATAATTAATGTCGTACATAGAATAATACGTAAAGTGTATAGATTTTGGAAAACGGTTACGCTAACCGATTTATTGACAGCAACATGATAGATAAGCAGTCTAAACTGGTCACCGACTCAGTGCCAAAGAAAACCTCATTCATGAACTTGGAATTCAAAGGTGATTAAGTTTCAGATGTGCTCAAAAATCGTCTCTCTAAAGCAGTCAGTAAGACGTTCTTTGCAGCAAATTTACATATTATTAATATTATTATCTTTATTATTATTACTATTCTCAGGCTGAATCTTTTCCACTTGACCCACTTGACATATTAAAGCCAAAATTATTGATTTTTATATTTTTTATTTTTAAAATATTGAATTCTATCTTACCAAATTTCACACCATGTTATGTAACATTTTATATTCGTCTACTAATCTTATAATTATGTATCCCTTTCCAAAATCTATACACCTAATGTATTATTATATACATGACATTAATTATTTTGCCACTTGACATTAAACTATGATTATAATCACAAATATTTTAACTGCATTTCATACTGCTATTATTATTTCATGTATTCACACCTTTGACGGAATTCCCTCACCGGATATAATTTCTTAAAAACCATATATATATACGTTTGTACAGCTTGATAATAAATTCATTGAAAATAGTCTCTTCGCTGAATATTGTGTTCTTAATGCTACAATGGGAATTAATAAATTATTGATATCAATCCGTGATCATACTTGTTTTCAAAATTAGTCATGCTGTTATTCTATAAATAGTCGATTCCTTTATCTCTTAATTATTTATCAACTTACATCGTTCTTGACCAATGTTACTTAATCCTAGTTCCAATCAATTACTGCTTATCACTGTAAAATAGTATGCTTAGATGTTTAATCTATTTTTCATAATTTGGGTATTCTTCAGTTTGTAAGAAGAAGTTGAGGAGAATCTACGAAATAGTAAGACAAAATGACCTCAGATTATCCTGAAATGTTTTGTCATTCTTGCTTTATTCAAGTGGGGAAGTCATTGAGACTGGAAACAAACTGTCCATCAGTTCAAACGTCAAAGCGTTATTCACTGAACCACTTGGGTTACAAGAGCCACCTCTTGTTCAGCCTATGTTAGTTATTATTTCATTTTCTCCTTGATTGATTAGACTGAAATATTCTGCTCCAGTTGACATGTTCGCTTCTAATGCAAATGCTTCGATGGGGTCTGCGGATTAAAACTAAAGTTACTTGGTGAATGATAACTAGTGCGACTTGCAGTTTGGGTGTACCTGAATTCCCCAGTGGGTGGCATTGTCCCCACTGAAGCCAGACATTTCGATGCAATCAATCAACAGGAAGACGTAGAGTTAAAGTGTCTGGTGAGAGACATTTCAGGGAAACGCTGGTCGACAGTACACATGCATTTCAGTAAAGGAAAGCTTTCTTTGACCAGTTTAATCACCGTCCCATCAAATTTTCTATTCACTTAAATGTCACTTTGAGGATAATCTCAGTGATATTCATTTCAGTTAGTGGTTGTTAGTCATGCACTCAGTCTAAGTGAGACCAGTTAGTTGTCCTGTATGTATCGAAGAAATAAAGCCATCACACATTTAATCAGTTTTATTTCCTGCATTTTTATTATTCTCATCGAATCTTTACACAAATAAATGTAAAGCCATATTGTAAACTTGACTACTGGGATTCAGTCAGCACCAAACAAACTGAGGATTAAATGCATAACGCTAGTCGTTGTATACCTATTATCCAATCAGTGTAATAGGAGAAAATCAACACGGATGACACTGGCTGGTGGCTGAAGCAAGAATTCATGGGTTGGCCTTGATTCAGGTTTCAGCGGCCGAATGGTGTACAAGCTTGAAGTGTGACCAGAGGGTCCTGGGTTCGAATTTTTGTGGTACGTGCATACTGATGAGGAGTGGCTAACTGACTGGTATCAACATAGAACTTTGCACCGATGTGCAGCAGTTCGAGTCGCCATACTTCACTCAGCATACAAAGCCACAGAAGAAAGTAAAAAGGAACGCAAAATAGAGACAGTTAAGAAAGTTTTATTGGACATGACAAATCAGAAAGAGTCAATGCATCTGCACCAGCTGTTGGGAACAATTTTGAGCCATATCACGAAATATCTCCAGCCTTCATTGGTTTTTACCATCCTGAGGATCTCAGACAGTCAGGAAGTTTACGCCTTGCTACGTGGATTAAACTAGCTGTTGTGGATTTCATTGAGTGATGAAGCCATGCTCTGGTTTGACCACCATTGTACTGTATGTTTTCCAATCTGATCAATCCTTTGTCAGCCAATATAGCCTGTCGGTCGAGGAAGGCGATGGCTAGGCATACGTAACACATGTCCTAACCACCTAAGTCAATGTAACTTCACAGCCTCCTCCTTACCTAGCACTCGACCGATGCCTAACCTGAATATTGCTCACCTTATTATACCAATTCACACGGGGTATAGAACGCAGGCACCTATGATCAAAGACAGCTAGCCAGCATTTCACGTCTTCCACTTCCAGTGGCTATATCTGAGAGCCATAAAGGAGGGTGGGGTGGACTGCTGAGCAGTATACACACGCCCTTTGGTCGATAGCCAGCCGGATATAACGTCTACGCCGAAGATGGAGTAAATTGGCATATGCGAAACTAGCCTTCTGTATCCGTGGTGAGATTTCGTCAGTGATCAACCCGTTGGCACTAGCCGATGCAACTTTCCAACTTCTGAGGAGTCCCAAACTATGGCGAAACAAAAATCCAGCACTCTTTGGTTTGGTTTTCAATGGTTCTCTAAATAATATCAATCTGTGATCAAACTTGTTTGCAAGTTTAGTCATGCAATTCTTCTATAAATTATTTAACAACCCATCACACCACTCCTGACCAATGTTACTCCTTATCATTGTAAAAAAGTATGTTCAGATCATTAATCTATTTTTCATAACTTGGGTATTGTTCAGGTTGTAAGAAGAAGTTGAGAAGAGTCACGAAATAGTAAGGCAGAATGAGCTCAGATTATCCTCGCATGTTTTGTCATTCTTGCTTTATTCAAGTGGGGAAGTCATTGAGACTGGAAACAAACTGTCCGCCAGTTCAAACGTCAAAGCGTTATTCACTGAACCACTTGGGTTACAAGAGTCACCTCTTGTTCAGCCTACGTTAGTTATTATTTCATTTTCTCCTTGATTGATTATATTGACGAATTCTGCTACAGTTGACATGTTAGCCCCCAGTGCAAATGCTTCGATGGTGTTTGACGATTTATCCTGAAGTTATTTGGTGAATGATAACTAGCGCAACTTGCAGTTTGAGTGTACCTGAATTCCCCACGGGGTGGCATTTTCCCCACTGAAGCCAGACATTCCGATCTAATCAATCAATTGGAAGACGTAGAGTTCAACTAACTGGTGATGGATATTTCAGGGATCTGTAGGTCAACAGTAAGCATACAGTTCATCAAAGGAAAGCTTTCTTTCACCTGCTTTTAATCCACGTCTCAGCAAAATTTCTATTCAGATAAATATCATTTTGAGAATAATCACAATGATATTCAACTCATTAAAGAGACGGTTGCAGTGAAGAAAATTTTCTTTTCGACGAAGTCATCAACTAGGCTTTATATCCGTTTATTTATAGTAAATGGGTGGGAAAGTTCCAGAATAATTTCCAGTAAAGGGTCAAATTAATAAAATTACAATTAGGAATTAAAATGCCATAATAAACACGGGGGAGGGATGTATAAAACTTAAACAAAGTAGCGTCATAATTACTAAGAAGATTGACATATTGTGCAATTGGGGGTTAGGAAAGTAGCAATAACAAAAATAGACAGGATGCTTCAATAAAAAAATCTAGTGGGATCATAACTAATGTGACTAATAATTGTTTATGCGATTAGGGATTAAATACGTAGAAATAACAAAGTGACAAAATATACAGGAAGTTCGGATATGAAAATATGGTGGTGCAAGTAGGGATTGAGAAAAACTTAAAAATAACATGAATAAACATGAAGTTTAGATAGGAAAGGCGATGGGATGCTCATTACTAAGAGAATTACCTGTTTATGATGGCCATGGCAGGGACGAAAGTTGGACGTATTTCTTTCGGATACATAGTTTTAGTTTTTGGATGGCTAGTGCCTCGGCTATGCCCAGATGTCTTGATTTACTCACTTTGATAGGTTTGATCGAATCTTGTATATGATTTTGAAGGAATTTTCGAATAGAGCTGAATGTCCTGAATTGACCAGATGTTCTGTCACTGAACTGTATACACGTTTTCATTCACCTTTTACTAACCAGGCTGGGTAGTGTTCACGAGCGCGTTTTTCAATTTGGCGCTTGGTACGGCCGATGTACTCAGCTCCGCAAGAGCAAGTGAACTGGTATATGAATGTTGAAGTAGCCCAATTCGACAGCCTACTTTTCGTGTTCTGGCTGAACAGTTTCTTCCAGGTAAACGTCAGTGATAAGCTTTCCCTTTGCGGAGGATTTCTGCCTCAGTGTCACCTCTGAATTCTATATTAATCCGAAGTATCTTCTTCGGAACGGATTGGACTCGTTCAGGAGTCTCCTTTGATAGGAGATTCTTGTCTATGAATATAGGCGGAAAAACGTTTTCCATCAGGGTTCTCCGGAGATTACGCAGTTCTTCGTCAATCACTTCTTCACTGCATGCCTTCCGAATCCGATTGAGTCAGTTAGTCGTTGATAATGATGTACTCTATCTTTACAGCTTTGAGCCAGACCATTTAATTGTCCTGTAAGTATCGAAGAAATAAAGCCATCATAAATTTATTCAGTATTATTTGCTGTATTTTTATTATTCTTGACGAATCTTTACACAAATAAATGCAAGGCTATATTGTATAGACGTGCAATACTAGTTACTTAATACCTAGTATCCAATCACTGTAATAGGAGAAAATTGAAATTATCAACGAAGTACTATCAACATTCTCAAGAACAGTGTGAGTGATCAACCTCTTGACATGAACATTAAGTAAAGTATAATTGTATTTCAATGGTTTACACACAATGATATGGTCGCGCTATGTCGCACATGAATTGGCGGAAGTTGGAATTCATGGGTTGGCCATTGGGTTGGGTTCCAGTGGCTCAAAGCCCTCTGTGGTGGATGCGTTCTGTTGAAGAGTCTCAAACTAGGCTAACAAAACAGCTGGCTGTCCAGTACTCCCTAGCGGATTTCCAATGGTTCTCCAACCAATGTCAGCTCATGATGAAATGCTGTTACTAATCAATCAAATCCCTAAAAAACCAATATTTGAAAATGATAAGTTCTGTTATTGGTAATATTTCGAGCAAAATTACTGTCTGTGTTCACGCCACTATTGGAATTGGTTTGGACACACATTTATGATTTGTACTCATATACATAGTTCATTTCGTTTTGTTCATTCAGAATTATATTCCAGGTTGTTGACAGTTGTACTGCTGAGTCACCCTTGTTACATGTATCCGGTGTGACTTTAATGAATATCGATTCTGTTATAAATCTCTCTTTCCATTTGCTCATATTAGTTTTTTAGAATACAAACATTGTTCCAATCAATATTTTGGTTATTCTCCCATGCATATGCAGCTATAGATGAATTTTTTTTCCTAAATTGCTGTCAGTTTGTGTTCCTGTTAGTTGACCTGTAGTCAGGCGTTTATGTTCATTCACTCTTATTTTGAGTTATCTGAACGTTCGACCCACATATTTAGTCGGATACTCAGCACATGACACCAATAACAAAACTGATCATTGTGTGTAGATCATTGAAATATATAATTATACCTTACTTGATCTATTCCAAACTGCTCAAACGTTTTACTGACATTAAGCTCTAAAGAGGTCAGAATACTTGAAAAAAGCAAGAAACTTCAATATTTGTCTGTTGATAAAGTAAAACCTGAGGTTGTGAATTTAATTCCATATTAGGTAGGTTTACTGGATATAACACACGGTGATAGAGTCTTAGTGGTTGCATAATATTTCTAGCGCGATTTATTGCTCATAATCATATTATTGTGCTTTATGAATTTTAAAAGTCACATGCATTCTACGGGGATTATTAGTTCCAGACATTTAATTAAACCCTTTCGACTGCCCCAAAGAAGATCTTGGATCACCTGCAGTAGTTCTAATCTTATTCACAGGTTTTATGATCCCCCGAATGTAACTGTTCATAGATCTTGTTCATATAAACCCATCTGTTCATAACTACTGATGAATTTCCATTGTCCACTTCAGCATTTACTATGTTTTTGTAATACCTCAAACATTTTAGAGTTCCTATTTCATGTTGCCAAAAGTTATTTCTTGATTCCTTCTGGTGTCTCAGTGTCAATATGCATTGTTCTGCTACACCTCAGATTTATTAAATTCCTTGCTGTCCCCTTCAGGTGGCTGGCTCCACGAGCGACCATAATTTCTCACCTCATCCTCCAAATCACACGATTTCCTCTCTCATCCTCAATGTGATGATAAACTCGTCTCTTCCCATTGGTAATCCACTCGAGCAGTAGCCTGTGTTTAGTGGGATGTCATTCGATGACTCCCTTAAAGTATGCCCCGATCCATCTCCATTTTCTCCCATATATTTTTTGAGCGATAGGCTCTTGGTTGGTTAGTCATCGCACAGAGTCTTTTGTCGCTAATTCTTTCTCGTAAGCCATTCGTCCATTTTGTCTTCAGTAAGGAGCCAAGCAGCGAAGTGGGCGGCTGCTGATGCAGTTGTGTACCTTGTTAGATGTCTTTTTCGTGATGGGCGCGCGATGCAAGTTTCTGACCCATGGGGCTAACGACCCTACCTCACAAAACCAATCAAACTGCTACGAATCTTTATCACAGTCTAATTTTTTTCTTCAGGGGTTGATCACTCACTTTGTCCTATCGAAGGTTGATAGTACTTCATTGATAATTTCAATTTTCTTGTTGATATATTCTCTTATATGACATTGATTAGACACTAATTATTGAGTAACTAGTTTTGATGTGGTTGTGTTCTCTGAGCTGGACAGTTTATTCGCGAAGCTTTCATTCCCCCCTACTAAGCAACATCTTCCTTCAGAGCATACTTCATCTTGAAGTGAGCTTTCAGAATTCTCCACGAGTTTATTAGTCATCTCTCGTGGCAACCACTTTGAACGTGATCGATTGATTTTGTGAGTTTTCACACCTTCTAGGCTACTCGTATCGGTATTGGTGTTGATTGTTTCCTTGACGTGAACTTTCACCCTTTGTGTGTTAGATTTTTTTCTTATCGTTTTGTCCACTTTGGATGTACCCCTCGTCTTCGTATCCATGAACATAAGCTAGCTGTCAAAAGATATGATATCCACTCCCTCATATATCCTCACTGCATACAGACAACCATGGACAACAATTTGACTGAGACAACGTCAAAATGTTAGACAGAGAGAACACCAAGAATGCAAGAGAATTTTTAGAGGCCTGCCTGGTATTCCAGTGAATCGTCAATCAATAGACATATCGACATACACATAACTTACCTATCGATAAGGGTCAAAATTCAAGTCAGGGAAGCAGTCAACACCAATACCAATACCAGTAGCCTAGAGGGTGTGAAAACTCACAAAAACAATCGATCACATTCAAGGTCACCAGGAGAGATAACTAATAAACTCGTGGAGAATTCTGAAAGCTCACTTCAAGATGAAGTATGCTCTGAAGGAAGATGTTGCTTAGTAGGGGGGAATGAAAGCTTCGCGAATAAACTGTCCAGCTCAGAGAACACAACCATATCAAATTCATCCATCTGAGCTACAGATCTTCACCATATCTAAGTATCTTCTCATATTTAAGTAACCAGTGTTATGCGTGCAGTGCCTTAATTAGTGCCGATTGAGTTTTATCAGTCAAATTTGCAAAGTAGCCACCATGTCACGTGGTGGCGTGCCATCAAGTTGATTTCTGAATTGTTGTTATTTGATGGTTGTAGGTAATCGTCAAGAAGCCTTGGACTTTGGTTTCCTTTTTGTCAGCGTTCGCCAGTCAGCAATCTTGAAAAAACTCATATCCAATGAAAATATCCAGTACAGTCCTACAGGAGGTCAAATATCACACCGAATAGCTCATCTCTGACTGTAGAAACGAGTAACACCTTTTCAAATCTCAGAAAAGATATGAGTTCCTTCAGGAATGAAAATACTCTTTGCCAACTGGTGAGTGCTATCAAACCCGAAAATCTAGGTTAGGCAAATTATTATTTTCACTATTGTTTCCTTAATTTTTTATAGGAACATGGGGCTTCAGCCGAATATCTCGATTGCGTTGGGTCCTCTGCCAGCGTTTTCACCTCTCTTCACATCTGCCCACATGCTTTCATCCTCTCTTCGCATCACTCCCTCTATGTCACCCTTGGACGACCAACTCGATGCTTCCCATTCATGTTCCACTCGAGCAATGGCCTGGAGTGTGATGTCACTTGATAGCCAATCCACCTCCATTTCTTCCTTCATATTTTTTGCAAAATCGGTTCCTGGTTGGTTCGCTCATCACCAGAGATCTCTGGTGCTGATATTTTCTGGCCAGCCATCTGATCTTGAATACTGAGCGAAGACAGCTGTTAATGGAAGTCTGTAGTTTGTTCAAAATGCCCTTCGTGATGCGAGGCCAAGTCAAATTTAAGTTGAAAATTCGTATCTTATTTTTAATACTGAGTTCTGTTGATCTCCACAAAGACTTGGGAGAAATGAAAGTTTGCCTTGCTTTCCCGATCCTTGCTGCCTTGATATCCTCCTCAGTTCCGTCGGCCTGTAGTTGAACCGATGCTTCCCAGGAAGGTAGGTAGGTAAAGGAGGTTGCTTCTTTCGGATTCCACCCATTAATGCTGATTGTTGTCTGTTGCTGTGATTGCTGTTTTTGTTGGCCAGGAATCTTCATCACCTACCTCTGTTTTCTCTATGTTCACCTGAAGTCCTATCTTTGATGCTTCTTCTATCGCCAACTTGTTGCGTTTCACTTGCATATCTTAGGCAAAGCTTCTTCTCAACTACCCCCAGCTATCTAATAACAGGGTAACTTACAGTAGCGAACGCTCCTCAATTTCCTGATAGATTTTTGTAAACCTGAACTAGCGAAATCAACGAAACTCACAACTTATTATTGATTGAAAATGAATATTCTTAAACAAGCGAGTGAGAGGTAATGTAATTACAAATACGTAGTAAAAATGGTTATATTGGAAAACTACCATGAAACGTGATTATGCTATAACACTGGACAAACTACCGAGAGTCTGTCAGTATATCTGATTACTAGGTTATTTGATTAACGCAATGGCAGTCAATATTGAGTAATTCTATTTGCAAGCCACAGAATATTGACTTAGTCTGTAATCAAGCATAACAATTGCATGAAATAAATTGAAGCTCATTGTGAAATCAATACGAAATATTTTTGATAATTTAGAAACTAGTTTTTTTTCTCGTTTGATTCCCAAGAGGTGAGTTGAATTAAACTTTAAACATCATTAGCGAGGAAATTACTGGGCAGTTACTGCCCTGAACAACATCAAATTGTTCAACTCGTTATCTAAGAGCCTCAAGTCTCGGATGTTGCTTCGATTTGTAGGTGCGTGTACAGTTAGTACCAGAATGGAATCTTATGTATTAGGTAATCCTTTGTTATTACAACTACGCAATAATCTCAGCTAGATGACAATGTCCCAGTGTCATTGGATCCAAAAAATAAAACTCAGAGAAACCACCGCCTATTGTCACAGGTGATATGCCTAATTGTGGTGGGCTGTATTATGCATCCCACCGTATGTGGGGAGTAGGAAGACAGGAATACGTTTAGTGGATTAGAAGAATCCTTAATCGTTTCTACCGTATCCGACTCAACGGATGAGTATGCCACTATGTAGTAAGTCTGGAAATCTTCTGAACTCAGGAAAAAGAACGAAATTCGGATTTTCAACACTTATCTTAGTAAAGTCATTTCAACTATTTGTGTCAGAAATTTGACATTTGCGTCACGGTAAACATTTCCAGTAGGCTGCCGCAGACTGTTATCAGCAGCTGTCAACCAATAACCAATATCTCAACAGGTATGCAGAAGGCAATGTAGACAGACTGGATACCGGCTGTAGAGACCGTTGGGTGATATCACGCGCCGAACGAACCCTTGAGTGGAACCCAAATGTGAAGCGATAAGTTGGGCGTGAGGCTTGAAGTGATATGGGTGGGATCGTAGGGGGAGAAGATGAAATCCAATGGGCGATCTCCAAGACTCCTAGAGGACTGCAGAGAACCATGTATAATGGAGATGTGCTGCTGGCAGGCGGTTAAGTGTATATATCACTGGATTCTGGCCCATTGACCGAATGGTCAAAGTCTTGGAGGTCTTGAGTTCAGTTCACAGTTGGGCTACGGGTAAACGGTATTGAATAGTGTCAAACTAGAAGGAAGCAGCCATCCAGTGCTCCACTGGTCTAACTACTACTACTGTCTTGTCTTCAACTAACTTTTAATCTAAAGCTATCATCGTTCTATACAAGCATGGATAGGTAATCAACGGATAACGCTATAACGTAGCGTAAAAGATCATAATATCTGATACATTTACCCAGAATGGGTTGCTAAAGATAAAGAATTATGTGATACTCAGCGATACCATGAAAATGAGGGTTTGAAATTTGATGTGGCGTAAATTCTGCGGCGGTTTAGTGTCTACTTGATAAATGTGAAGGATGTGAGAGAGAAAAAAACCGAGTAAAATGAACAAAAGAAACATGTAGGTGTGACAATAGTGAAATAATTGCGAAGAAAACTTCCTCTATGTAAATGAAATCATCATATTATTTCTCGTGTAAACTCTTTAAATGATTGTCGAAAGGTACTGTCACTTTTCTGTTGGTTGGAATACACATTTGCCTGAAAGCATCAATAATAATGTGAGCTGACAGTCTGCTCAAACCTCTGGGCAACTTTAATGTCTATGCAGTATAATGTCTCTTACTTCCTTGCTGTTTTTTATGGTTATTTTATTCTTCCAGTTGTGTCTTTGGATAGAAACATAAACTTAGGAAAATTTATATTTGACTTTCAAACAACCCTTGTGAACTTAAAGAAAAAAATGATGGAAAAATGTGAAAGAGGATTGAGTTTTTCCTGACGGAATGATGTTGGACAAAGAAAGAACGAGAACATATTCTCAGGATAATATGACCCCGTTTCATTTCCTAGATTATTTTCAAATGCTTACCTCCTCAATGATATCAAAATATAAGTTATAAATTACAGTCTGAACATACTTTCATCACACACGGACTTTGAGTTATAGATAAAAAGAATGCTCATAATCTCTCATCTCTTCCTGCTCCTTCTCATTACACCCACTCGGTGCTTCCCACTGACCTTCCACTCAAGCGATAGCTTGAGTTGAGTGCGATGTTTTCCGACGTATGTGTGATCCACCTGTGTCCTTTCCATATTTATTGAGGAATCAGTTCTTGGTTGGTTTGTCACCTCCCAGAGTTTCTTGTTGCTAATTCGTTCTGACCGGCCAGCCAGACACTTGACTTTCAGTGTGGAGCAAGCGAATTGAACAGCTGTTGATAGAGGTCTGTAACTTGTTAGGAATCCTAATCGTAACACGCATTGCAAGTTTCTGACCCGTATAGAAGAACTCCCTGAGTTACTCCCCATTGATGTTGCAAATACAAATCTTGTTCTTTATGCCGAGGTGGAGTGCAAATCTCGAAGCTGATTTCAAATTGATGAAGGCGTATGTTGCCTTCTCCATCCTCCCTGGCTGGCTTTGACAACTGCCTGTGGTTGAAACCGCCCTTCCCAGCCAAATAACTGAAGGAAGTAACCTCTCTCAAGTCTTCCACACTGATGATGATTAGTGCTGGTTGTTGCTATTGGTTATCTTTATCACCTCAGTCTTCTTTATGTACACTTGGAGTCCTATCTACACTGTCCTTCTCTTCTGTCTTGCAAATATTTGAGTTGCTTGTGTGAAATTAAACATAAGTCATCTATGCGTGAAATCAAAATGTTCTAGAGTCTTCTAATCGGTCAGTTCAACTTATACCTGTCTTCTCACTCCCTGTGTACATTCTGACACATAATCCAGTCCACCACAATTGGGAATGTTATCAGTGATAGTAGTGGGCATCTTTGTCTTACTCCTATATTCACTTCGAACGTCTCAGTAAGTTTTTCCTTGAGGATCACCTGACACGTGTCATTGTCATAATTCAGATAGAGCAATTATTCATTGTTAAAATAGGGTTAACTAAAGACGGTAGAATTAGGCGAGAGGAGAAGCTCAAATTTCACTTGAAATCAAGCACTGACTACAGACAAAATACAAGAATAAACAACAGACTGAATTGATACATCATATAATGCAGATGTCAAGAAGGTAGGACTGAATGACAAAGTAAAATTAGGAAAAGAACTAAAGATTTACGAAAATTTCTGAACTTAAAAGTGAATCCAAGTCATCAAGTGAAAATCAAAATTAAGTGGACAGAACACAAACGCAGAAACAAAATAATGGCATTTACTCGGATAGTGAGAGTTTAACCGCAACTATCTTTCTGCATACAAAGGCTAGATCGTTGTCATTTGATAGCAATGGCTTCTGCAATCCAAAATAACCATAATTTTCTTTGCGCATCCATTATTTTGAAATCCTGACGATTTTATGCTGAATGTCCGGTGTCAATTAGGTGTCTAGCGATTGCGCATGATAACACTTTGTTGCCTTCAAACGGATATTTTTAGAGATAATCTCGGAGAATGCAATAGACGCTCTTTTCTCAATCCTTTCTGTATACTTGCTGGTGCAGGTGCGTGTGAACTTGTACATGTAGTTGGAATTGACACGGGCAAGAATGATGTTGTATCATACGATATACTGTCGATGAATATTTACCTGAAAATTAACTAACATCAGCCTGCTTAAAACTTGGACTCCCAAAAACCTTCACCATTGCACTGTGTATAATTCCTCTTGTCTGCTATGTTCTTATCAATTAAGATATGATTTCCAATGGCATTGTCCACCAGAACAAAGCTGATCAAACATTGATATCAGTTACAGAATCAATAAAAGCCAGCATGGAGTACTTCACAGAGCTGTTTCTTTCTAGTTTGTGACTCATCTGGAGTACACACCTACCAGCATTAGAATCCAACACCTCCCTGTTGCAAGTAAAGCTAACAGACCATTCAGCAGTTTGTGGCACGATTCAATGGCCAGTCCATGAATTCGATCTCCTACCAATTCACAATTTCACCGTGACCACCAGCCAGTGTCATTGGCGAGTATTTGTTTGCATGCCCTACACAGTGAACGCTAGTGAACATGATTTCTCAATAGAACCGCAATCAAATTGGTCCTGTGTCCAGTCACTGGCAAGCGTCAGACTAATATTCAAGAGTCAGTTTGTGGGGATTTGCTTTGTTTTAAGAATGAGGGCGGACTGACATCAGTTAGAGAACCACTGGACAGCTGTTTCGTCCTGGTTTGAGACTCATCATCCTCAGTGAATGAAACATCTACAAGTTTCCCTTGTAACCAGAACCACCTAGATTCCAATTCCCACTGGAGTGTACTAAGTCGAAACAGCTTTTCTGTTCTCCCTAATGGTCTTCAACGGTTGTCTTATTGATGTCAGAACATGGTCAAACGTAAAATAAATCCAATCTCTACAAACTACCTGCTGAAAACGCTTTTTAATTAAATCAAATAAACCCTTATCATCTTTTGTTTCATCATCCCAGCTCATCTCATCTTATCTTATTTCACCTACTGTGTAACCCATGCGTTTATTCTACCTACAAAATAATCCTTCTAGTAAGGTCAAATTTTTGAGAGAGAGGAGAAACAATAAAGGACAAAACACACACTAAATTTCCTGACTGATGATCTCAGTTAAACTTTTTACATGAACTAAGCTTATTAATTAATATTTCTGTTATTATTATTATTCCTATTAGATTATAATTAGCAAATGAAATATTGACGAATATATACATACACAAAGCTGATCCTGATTTTGAGTTCAACTATTCATTCTCTTAGCGTTTTTCAACGAAATAAGAAAGTAGGGAAATAATCGAATGATTCTTTTTTTGTCTTTCTTAAGAAGTTGAAAATAATCCCTTGACAGGGATGAGATATTATTATTATGGTTATTATGATTATTCCTCCTTTGAGTTCGATGTAGAAGATAGCCCTCCAGCATTATTATTATTATTGCTTCTTTTAATACCTAGAGGAACATAGGGCTTCAGCCGTGCGTCTCCATTGCGTTCGCTTCTCTGCTATAGTAATCACCTGGCTCAAAGTCTGCCCACACGCTTTCATCTCCTCTTCAAATCGGTCGGTCGGTTTTCGACATAGAACTTTGCACATATGTGCGGCAGTTCAAGTCGCCACACTCCATGTAGCACAAAATGCAAGAGAAGAAAGTAGGAGAAATGCATATTAGAGACAGTAAACAGAGGTGTGAGACAAAGGAATAGTAATAACGAAGAACAAAACAGTTTAATTGGAAATCATAAGTTACAAGGAGTACATGCATCTGCGCCACTGAGAACGATTTTGAGCCATGTCGCCAATTGTTTCCAACCATTGGGTTTTACCATCCCGAGGACCCCAACCAGGAAGTCTACATCTTCCTACGTGGCTTAGACTAACTGTTGTGGATTTCATTGACTGGTGCCATGTTTTCGTTTGACCGCCACTAGCTCTTTTCCAGCCTGGCCCTATATCAGCTAACATTGCCCGTCGAGGAAGGCGATGACTAGGCATACGTAGCACATATCCCAACCATCTCAGTCGATGTAATTTCACAGTCTCGTCGACTGATTTCCCCGCCTTACCTTGAACTCGACGCCTAACCTCAATATTGCTCATCTTATAATACCACTTCACACGGGAGATAGAACGCAGACACCTATGATCGAACACAGATAATCTTTTCATGTCTTCTGCTCTCAATGGCCAGATCTCACAGCCATAAAGGAGGACGGAGTGGACTGTTGAGCAGTACACACGCCCCTTGGTCGATAGTCGGATATCGCGTCTACGCCAGAGACGGCGTAAACTGGCGTATGCGAACCTAGCCCTCTGTATTCGTGCTGAAATTTCGTCGGATATCAACCCGTTGGCACTGGCTGATGGTACTTCCCAAGTAAGTGAAGCGGTCAACGTGTTCTACCACTTCACTTCCTATTTCTAATGAAGTGGTATAGAAGTGGATGTATACCACTTCCTCGTCACATGACCTCCTCCAAGTCACCCTTCCAATGACGACCAACTCGTCGCTTCCCTTTCGGGTTCCACGCGAGCGATGGCTTGTCTAGTGATGTCACTTGATGGTTTCCTCAGAGTATGGCCAATGCGGCTTCATTTCTTCCTGACTATTTGTTTCGCAATCGGTTCCTGGTTGATTCGCTCACTGCCAGAGATCCCCGTCACTGATATTTTTTGGCCATCTGATCTTGAGTATTGAGCGAAGACAGCTGTTAATGGAGGTCTGTAGTTTGTTTGAGATGCTCTTTATGACGCGCTGGCCAAGTCTCTGATCCGTATAGTAGCACTGACTTCATATTGGAGTTGAAAATCCGGATCTTATTTTTGATGCTGAGTGTTGTTGACCTCCACACAGACTTGAGAGTAGTGAAAGCTTGTCTAGCTTTTCTGGCTCTTGCTTTGATATCCTCGTCAGTTCCGTCCGTATGCAGTTGAAACGATGCTTCCCAGGTAGGTAAGGGAGTTTGTTTCTTTCAGGTTCCTTCCATTTATCTGCACTTCGGTGCCAAGTTCTATGTTGAACTCAGCCAGCCAGCCTCCCATTTATGCTGATTTTCGTCTGTTGTTGTTGCTGTTGGTAGTGTTGCCCAGGAATCTCCATCACCTCTGTTTTCTCTATGTTCACCTGAAGTCCAGTCTTGGATGCATCTTCTGCCAACTTGTTGCTTTCCACTTGCATATCTTCCAGTTTGTGGGAAATCAGACATATATCATCGGCGAAGTCCAGATCCTCCAAGTTTTTTGTATGAGTCCATTTGATGCCTGTTTGCTCATCGCCCGCTGTTTGTCGCATTATCCAATCTACTGCAATCAGGAAAATCTTTGGAGATAGTAGGCAGCCAACCTTGTCTTACTCCTGTCCTCACTTCGAAGGGTTCCGTAGGTTTCCCGTTGTGGATTACTTGGCATGCAGCATTGTCGTACAGCTGTTGGATGAGATGTATAATTTTCCAGCAGCATATCTCCAGTTAACTCCAGTGTCTGTATTGATTTTTTGGTCTTTCCCAACGATTGCTGATAAGTGTTCACATGGCCTCTCAGATGACTACTCGAGCCAACGCGTAACTCTTCGTTTCCCATATGCATTCCACTCCAGTATCTGTCTGGCAAATGGTGTCACTCAACGGACTCTTCAGCCTATGCCTAATGCATCTTCACTTTGTTTGATCTTCAGTATGGAGTCAGGGAAGTCGGCTGTTCATACGCGATTATCGACAACGTTTTTCTGTACAAAATGTTGGCCGATGACACTTTTAACCTTTGTGATAACAAATGGGACCTAAATAATGTCCTTCAAGTTCTTAATAGTTGCCAACCAAACATCTAATTTACAAGTGAATTAGAAAACCAGATAGACAATCTCATTTTTGGACGTCTAACTAACGAAGAACGATGGTGGGATTGTGAACATATCAGTGAATAAAACGCCTACGTGTAACGACCAGTTGGCAGCCTTGTATAATTGGGTACCTATCAGACATAGGCGTAACCTGATAAAGTCCCTTGTGACTAGGGTCGGTAGAATCTGAAAGCCCGAATCAGTAGAAGAAGAGATCACCATTCTGAGAAAGACACTACATGAGGAAAACGGGTATCCTCACACTTTATAAATAAAAACTTAAGGCTCAAAACCAAAAGAGAACACCACTTCCCTGTGCTATACATGAATGTGTCATACAAGGGCGGATTCCTTTCTTACATCCTGAAGAAGAGAATATCTAACTCCCTGAGAAGAAAATTCTCTGCTGCTTCATTACGACTGGTATTTTTATGCCGCCCAGTGTTCTTCAACAACTCCTAACATAAAGGATATAACAGAAATCACTGCAAGACTCATCAAACCTTTAGGAATTGATAAAGTCCCACAGTGCTATACAGTAATGTTTACTGATGACGTTTCGAGCACAATTTATTGCTCATAATCATATCAAGGAATTGACTTTGCACACAAACCAACAAAATCACTTCACTCAGTTCTATGTCAGCCAAAAGACTCAACAGTGAAAGGAGATAAAAACAACACCATCTAACAAATAAATTGTAACAACTGCAAAAATCACTACATTGGCCAAAGTGGACGTCCCTTTCGTGTTCGTATCCACGATCATAAGCTAGCCGTCAAAAGACATGCTATCCACTCCCTCATATCACTCCATACAGACAACAACGGACACCAATTTGACTGGGACAACCAACGTTCAAATATTAGACAGAGGAAACAACAAGAATGCTGGAGAATTTTTAGATGCCTGCCTGGTATTCCAGTGAATCATCAATCAATAGACACATCGACATACACAAAATTTATCAACCGATAAGAAAGAAACCTCACCCAAAAAGGGTCAAAGTTCAAGTTAAAGAAACAATCAGTTCCAATACAAAGAGCCTAGAAGGTGTGAAAAACGCACAAAAACAACCGATCACGTCCAAGGTCACCGGGAGAGATGATTAATAAACTCGTGGACAAATCTTAAGGCTCACTTAAAATTGAAGTATGCGCTGAAGATGTCACCTAGTAAGGTGATGAGAGCTTCGCAAATTAACCATCCAGCTCAGAGAACACAACAACATCAAAAACTCCTAACATAAACTATGGCATTTGGCCATTTCTATGTGTATCTTCCAATTTACTTGATCATGTGCACTGAACGAGATATGTAGGTCCTTCGATGCCTGTTTTATCTAAAAGAGTCAAAGAACGTTATCGCATTTGACTACGAAAAGATAACATTGCGTCAATAAGCAGTGCAATAATTAAAAATATATTCATCACTGGCCACTCAATGTGTAGGGAGAGAATTCATTCAAAATCATGTACAAAGTTCAAAGTGGCCTTCCGAAAACAGTGAGCTTCCTAATACTTGACAGTGAAGAGGCTTTTGTTTTCCTGATGGAAACCCTTGGTTTATATACACAGAAGAAACTTCTCCTTCGCCTCCTTCTATTTTGTGCATAATTCCAAGATCAACTATTTTGTTATTAATATTATTTTTGAATTTTTTTATGACATTTGAGTAATATCGTTTCCCCAACTAACCCTTTACTTACCCTTTCTATTTACTACACAATTTTTTCTTTGACCTTTGTCTCCATGCTGTTTCACTAACACCCTATTTTTCCCCACATTTTCGTCGCATGCTTTGAAACGTTTTGATGACTTTAACAATAACCTTAATTAATCCTTGTCGGACAAACTTATGTGCACATGCAGATACAAAAAATAATCATAATATAATTGAGTTTGTACAGCCAAGTGTGAATGAATTCGCCGGCAAAAACAGACTCTTCACTGGACTGTTCGTTCTTATATGCAATACACAAACACTCAGTTGAGAGTAGTGTAGTAGTCGACAGGTTTCTTGTTCCTTATGCTGATTACACTAGTTTTCTGCACAGTTATTTCAGATAAATGAATGCTTGTCATGCCTTTCCAATCTTGCCTGTGACGTTCATATGGATTAAAGGTGTGTCGACTGCTGCCGACTGAATCTGGTGTGTCAGAACGATATTTATGAAGTGAAGCAGGACGCTTTCATTGCTTGAATTCAAAGAACTGAAGCATTATTGAGTTAATAAGATTGCTAAACATTTTTTCCCAGTGAGCTGTATCTCCAAACATGTCAACTAGCTAGACATAACCCAGATAGTAGAACAGAGAAAACAAAATTTTTACACATCGCTTAAATGAACAAACATCGTCTTATTTTAAAGTAATGCAGACGTAGAATATATTTTAGTTGGGGGTGACCATCAGTGGAATCCAGGAGGTGCGTTTCAACCCATGTAAGCGTCCTCAGATGATATTCTAGCAATCCTGGTAATTGATACTTTTCTCAGTGAGAAGGCTTCAGTATCAAACAAACAACAGTAGAAAAGAAACCTCTCTTTAGTCAACTTGATTTTAAGGGTAACAATTTTTTCCAGGAATAGTCAGCAAGAGAATGGGCACCTCACTAGCCAGAACCTATATTACAGATGAATGGCCTCTCGTTTATCAGAAAACACACTCTTTGTTAATATATGTGTAAAACTTGGGCACTGTAGTAGTAAGTACTTCCATATTAGTTTGTTTATTAGATGTATCACACAGTGAAACAGTATTATTTACTGGATGACAAGGTTTCAAACAAAATTTATTGTTCATAATCATATCAGTTGTGATCACACGACTTTGACACTTGAGTTTTATAGCTTTCTTTGTTTTCTCCTATTTGTCGTAGGGGTAGTAGAATTTTCCAGATATCTGGGACAGGTGATGAATCATTCCTGTTACATGTGTTTGCAGTTGATTCGATAAACAAAGCTTCTGTTATCAATCTCCTTCTATACCCCGTGACATTAGATTTTAAAACTGTCATCCTATCCCATCCTATCCTATTGTATGGTTGTGTGTGACTGCATGTAGTGCTATAGCTGAACTGTTCTCTAGATTTCTTATCTTATTCGGGTCAACCAATCTAGATTTTGCTAAGTTTTCATGTTCAGCTAGTCTGACGGCCCCTGTTCTACTACTCTGACCTATGTATTTGACCTGACAATCATAACAGGCAGGGTATTAGATAAACTAAATTGTTTTGTTTTAAAGGCTCTACAGGATCCTTTAACCGACAAAGCTAGTTTCTAATTGATTTTTTGGGTTTGAATGCCGTTTTTATTCCTGCCTTGTTAAGAATTCTGCGTAAGGCTTCCGAGGTTCCTTCCTTGTATGGAATTACTACTGATGATTTAGACTCTTTATTGTTGGTGTCGTCATTAATATTATTATTATTATTATCACTATTATCATTATCATTATTATTGTTATTATCACTATCGCTATTATCATTATTTATTTTATTTTTACATTTCCTTACATATTTCCTGACTAATTTACCTGGGTGATTATTAAGTTTCAAGGCTTCTTTTATGTGTATCAGTTCCTGTTTTAGATTTTCTTTGGTACTACTTAATTTTTGTGCTCTGTCATTTAAACATTTCACTAATCCTATTTTTACTGACATAGGATGGGATGATTGGAAGTCCAATTATCTGTTTGAATGTGTGGGTTTCTTGTAAACACTAGTGTTAAACTTCCCATCTTCTTTCCTTTGTACGTCGCAATCTAACATTGGGAGCTCCCCTTCCTGATTTTCCAGTTCATAAGTGAATTGAATGGCTTCACTCTTCGAGTTGATGTGTTCGAAAAATCTATTTATTTCTTGTGTTCTAAGTACAGTGAACGTGTCATCTACATACCTCCACCATACTTTTGGGGTGGGGGTGAACGTTTCAATCTTTGGTGTAACCTAAAGTCGACAGACAGCGTTCTGACTGTGTAGACAAATTTACACATGTTTACAGAAGCAATTATATCAGGAGAACGGAAAGAAGGAAACACCTTGAATTTTGTAAAGAGGTCCAGTCAATCAACGGAAAATCCAAAATTCAATTAAATTATTAATATGACCCGTTCCACAAAAGGTGGCTCTCGTGGCCCAAGTGAACTAGTGCTTAACGCTTTGGCGTTTGAAACTATGGGCAGTGGGTCTGAGCCTCTGTGGGAACATCATAACTCACTGGGGAATGCAGGTATATCCGTTGGCTGACGAGTCCCAAGTAGGACGAAATGCGCATCCTGGTTGGATTCCACGGCTAGTCACCATCCACCAATTAAATACTATTCTAAATCATTTTGCGGTATATCTCAGACAGACTGCAGCTAAGATAAATAGCCTGAAATAGCTGTAGAACTAACAACGAAAAGTTTTACAACTAATTTATCAATTTTGCATGCATCAAGGAATCTGCCTTATCTACTTAACTGTCGTCTTCTTCCTCTTCTCCTTTCTTACATATCGAGCATGAAACTGTCAGAAATGTCTGATAAAAACGTAACGACAAAATAAAACAAGAAATAATCTCTCTGCAACTGTCTCATCTCTCTCTTGATAAGTTATAACGCAATTTTTGATAACATACAAACACTGCAGTCGATAAAGACGATCACGCAAAATATTTTGAAAGGAATGTATCCTTCTAACTGTTTTCATATCTTATAAACTCCAGGAACATATATAGTGAAGACGTTTGGTGATATTTGATCATTTTCATTTTGTTATCTTTGTCAACTGTTCAGTGAGAGTTTGGAACAAACACTGAACTTTTTATTTGAATAAAGCAAGAACAACAGTGCGGTTTGTGCAGAATAATATGGTACCATCATTGTTTATTTCGTTGGCTTCTCATCAGCTGCTTACAGCCTAAATAAATTATGAAGTTTGCGTACAGAAAAGTTTTAACATACTTGCAAATTATTTTACATGTTGTCAGTTGACAAAAAGTTCCTCGCTAAGTGAACAGTGCTCAGAAAATTGCGCCTATATAGTTTTTACACAGGCAGTTTAAGTTTAAACAAAATAGATGTATGCATACAATGGTAAAAGAGTTACGTAATAAAGACGAAATATGAGTTAGATACAGAGTGACTAATAAATTGGGTAACAATTTACTAAGTTCAACTCAGTACATAGAAACAAGAGACAAGCAAAATTACAGATTATAAAAGGGAGTGAGGCTAAAGGCGAAGATTACGTAATCAGATGAGAGAAAAAAAAGACATTCAGTTACCAGGGCAAGGAAAGACTAATCAATGCTTCTTTCTGAACACATAAATCTGGTTTCAAGCGTTTGATAGAGATTGCTTCGGCAAACTTGAGGAGAATGGAACTCCTTTGTCTATTGATAATTTTAAAGGATTTCCCGATTTCTACCTCATGACTCGTGTCGAGAAGATGTCGAGTGACAGCGCTGCTATAAGAGTTTGTTCCGTTGAGACGTAGGCTTTTTGGCGCATGCTCAGAAAATCGGAGGTGTGCCCTTCTTTCTGTTCTCCCAATGTAACTGCTCCCGCAGATACACGTAAATTTGTATACACAGTTGGAGTTAACATGAGAAGGGTATCTGTCGACTTTTGACTGCACCAAAGAGCATGTTGCTCTCAGTCTTCTGTTGACCATTTTTGCAATGTTTTCAACTTTAAAATCTAGTTGGATGAAGACAAGCTTTTATCCAACTGTGATTTGTTTGGTGTTTGAGCCTCAACATCTTCCGTATTTGTTAATGAATCTTTGAGGGTAACCGTTGTTTTTCAGCATCGTAAATTCTCCCTCTAGTTTCTCTGTAGAGCATATTCTCCTTGCTCTATAGTACAGCGTCTTGACTAGTGCTCGTTTATAGCTTTTTGGACAACTTGGAACTTTTTGTCAACTGACAACATGTAAAATTTGCAAGTATGTTAAAACTTTTCTGTACGCAAACCTCATAATTTATTCAGGCTGTAAGCAGCTGATGAGAAGCCTACAAAGTAAATCATGGTACCATATTGTTCTGCACAAACCACACTGTTGTTCTTGCTTTATTCAAATTCATTAAGGGGAATAAATGCATGAACTTTTTATTTTAGTAGATGTAAAGTGAACAGTGTTGGAGAATCTCGTAAATCAATATCTAATTTATTATTTTGCTTAATTCTTGTTCCATTTGATGCTGAATGTAATAACATTGAGCTTCATCTGTATATCTTCATATTCTTCTATTTTCTGCGGTCCTCCTTATTCGGATCACGATTACCCATGATCTCTCATTTCCCACATATCAACCTCGGAAGACCCAATCACCGTCTTCCATTCGGGTTCAAATCAAGAGATGGCCTCGTGTGCTGTGTCATTCGACAGTCTTTTCAGTGTGTGCAGAATCCATCTCCATTTGCTGTTCATTCTTTCTGGCTAGCCATTTGACCTTCAATATGGAATCAGAGAAGGCGGATGTTGATAAAAGTGTGTATTAGTCTGTTGGAGTTGATTCTGATGACACGGACTCCAAGTTTCTGACCCTCATAGGAGAACTGACTAACTGAGCTGACATTGGTATCGAAAATCCAAATCATCTTCTTAACTCTGAGTGTGAAAGATTTCCAAACCGACTTCAGAGTGATGAACTTGTAGCTTGCCCTTCCAGGCTCCTGTGGTTGGCTTTGACATCTGCAGGCAGCCGTCCCGATTGCCTGCGGTTGAAACAATGCCTCCTAGCTTGGTGAAGGAAGTTACCTTCATCATATTTCTCCTGATGATTGATTATCTTCAACACGTCCATCTTCTCTATGTTCACTCGAATTTATGTCCTCGCTGCCATCTTCTTCAGCCATTTTGTTGATTTTCACCTGCACGTCTTCGAGTTTATGTGACAGTAAACATGAATCATCCGCAAAATCCAGATATTCTAGAGTCTTCAGATCGGTCAGTTCAACGTTTTCCTGTCTTCTCACTTCCTGTGCACAGTTTGACGTACAATCTAGTCCATCACACTTAAGCCTTTTCTTGCTCCTGTATTCCCTTTGGAGGCTTCTCTGAGTTTTCTGTTGTGGATCACCTGACACATGGCACTGTCAAAATACCCAACTGTTGAATGAGTTTGTTGACGAATTGGTGCACTTCACTGTGTAATCTTATATTACATTTGAATTAATCCCAGAATATTCACTTTAATAATAATTTTGTGATAATTAATTGACTTATAAATTCAAAATGTCTCTTAGGATCGGTGACTGATTTCTTATTCTGAGATAGAGTAGATCTTTCTTCACGTCCTTCCAAAGTTCTATTCTGTAGGTATGCATAAGATCACAAACAGAACACGTGACTGAAAGTCATCCTCGAAATTCCACAAAAAGCAGATAAAGAAGGATTGTATACGTACGCTGAGGTCGCCAGCGAGTTATAGCGAGAGTGTTGAATAAATCGAAATATCGGATGGAATTCCAAACGTGGTATATAAGAAAAGAAGAAGGCATTCGTAGATAAAGTTAGGAGACACTAAAGCAGATAATTTCCAATCGCAGTGGTGAACCTGATGAGAAGTCAAAAAACTGAATTGTATTCAACCTCTTGAGACTTTGATAATAGAAACATTTCATGAAGATTTCTATTTTCGTATTATGACAATGATTTTCAAATGCTTCAACCCTGCTCTGAAACAACACAAGTCTTTCTTTCCACGAAGAGATAATTCCATTCTATGGAGTACACAGAGGAAGACCAAAGCAAGGTACACAAACACATATATTTGATTTCAAATTAAAAAGGATCAATTCAATTCCCATCCTTGAATCAAGTCAACCTGTCCCGAATCAGCCTAGTGCTGTTGCAACCCACTTATTCATGCCTAACGTGTCTATCCCCCCTTGTTTAATGAACTGTGTGTGTTTTTTACATCGATCCGTTTGGTCAGACCGCTGAACTTATGACGCAATCAGAGTATTTTTGTGAGCTGTTATTTTTGCTGACCCATGTCTTACTTTGTACTATTCTGTCGAGTTTATCTTATTTATTGATCTTCATCTGTATCAGCCTACCTGGTTAGAAGGCCAATTAAATTATATCTTTGTGCCTATGCTCTGTCTATCTCTTAACGGCTCTCTGTTCTATGCCCAGCCTTACTTGTGTTCATTCTTCTACTGACTGCTTACCTGAACGGTCGTGTTTGATTCCGGCTAATTGGCAATTTTGGCTTCAATGTTATTCCAGTACTTTGCAGTACTTTGCTTTCTGTTAAGCGTTGTGCTTTGTACTCTTGAAACCGTTAAGGTTTGTTTTATATATATATAATTATTGATTTGTTTATTAATAGTACCGTAGAAACAGTGACCGGCTTCTTGTTTGTTCTTGACCGGGATAGCCTTTATCTACGCGTGACTTAATTTCAAGCGATATTGCGTTTACATCAATCTTGAAGACTTACATGCGAAAACCAACAAACTGGCTGAAGAAACTGACAGCGAAGACAGGACTCTAGGTGAACACAGACAAGATGGAGGTGTTGTACATAATGAACCAACAGCAACAGCAACAGTAACAGCAACCAGCACTTATCACGATCAACGGGAGAGATTTGACAAAGATTACTTTCTGCCCTCGCTCATCTCACTAGGAAGCGTGGTTTCAACAGCAGGCAATCGAAACGGATGGATATGTCAGGGTCAGTCAGCCGGAGAGTATCGGAAAGGAAAGATACGCCTTCATCACTCTGATGTCAGTGCACAAGATCTTCTGCACTCATTCAGCCAGCATAAACAGCAAGATTCGGATTCTATTCAACAAAAATGTGAAGTAATTTAGTGAGTTCTTCTGTCAAGGTCAGGAAAAGGATTTCCAACAGGCCGCTGCAGACTATTATCAGCGGCTGCCTACTCCGCTGTCTCCATATTGAAGACTAAATGGACAGCCTGTAAGCCAGAAAGAATTAGCTGAATTAGGTGATAAACTAACCAAGGGACGATTGCTCAGAAAATACGTAGGAGAAAGTGGAGACGGTTCAGTCACTCTTTGAGGAGGTCGTCTAAGGACACCGTGGAACCCCAGTGGGAAGCGACGAGTAGATCGTAACATCTAGGATTACACGGAGGACAGCGTGTAAGCTGGAGGACAAGATAACAGATTATGGACAATCATGAACAAAAATGAAAAAGACAGAAGAGAATAGAACAAAGTGGAGATGTGTCACCGAAGCCCTATGTTCCACTTGGAATCCAAGGGAATAATAATATAAACTCAGCATTCAACACTCAATATTTAACAAAGGTCATTTCAATGTCCAATGGTTCAGTGGGTGCGAGATTTAAGTTTTGCGTCAAATGTGTATAAGGCAATACAGAGTGACTTCAGTGCTTATCTCCGCTAATTTTATCGTCGTAATTCGTTGTTGTGGTGGTTTAATGGCAAGTTAAATTTCTAATGTGCTTTTTAAGGGAAATATTGGACTAAAAATGTGTTTTTTCTGACGTACATACTATCCGTGGCGTTATTCCGTTGAACTGTGTTAAATTTGCTGCACTTTTATCAGAAATTCCGTCCTGATACTGAACACCCGTGCAATATAATGGATTAAAGAAGGCAGAGGGTTCAAACACTGAACATATATTTTTAGTTGCAGGATCTTACCATAAGCTCACATTAGTTAGTGAACCGTTGAGAAACCAGCTGGGAGTACTGGATAGCTGTTTCGTCAGCTTAGTTCGGAACTCTCCATGAGTACGCACCTCCCACAGGCGTTCCAACCCAGGACCTTCTGGTTACAAGGCGAGCTCGTGGACCATTCAGTCACTGGGACCTGATTCATTGGTCAGCCCATGAATTCTAGCTTCTGCCAATTTACGACATAGCGCGACCGCTAGCCAACCCTGGTGGGTGCGTACTGATGAAGAGTCACAAACTAAGACAAAACAGTTGTCCACTACTCCCAGCTGGTTTTCCAGTGGTTCACTAACCAATGTCACCTCATGGTGAAATCCTGTAACCGATCAATCGAATCCCTACAAACCAACACTTGTATATTTTTAGATTTTCATGAAATCACGGTGTTGTATATATTTAGCCTATTTATTGAAACGTGACAATGCAGGTGGCGCCACTTCCAAAAAGAGCGTGTGCCATAAGACTCTTCCTGCAATATTCATAACTTTTGTTGAAATGCCTTCAATGAATAACGGTCTGTTCATACGATCTCTTCCGTTTTATTCAAATTGTCTAAAAAGCTCCTCTTTTTTTAACAATTCATCTGAAAGAGGAAAGCATTTTTATGAGACATAAGGTAGTAATCATATGCCTTCCATTGAAATAGACAGTCTCAATTCTTTCCTAGCAACTTGCTTTTCGTGTCACTACATGTCATATGATTGCAAAGGAAGTAAAGAGCTGTTTCAATCACGTAAAATATATTTATGCCGGAAAGATTTTATTTTATTTTGCCAGTAATTGTTTCGTCATGAAATCTGACTCTGGACTAGTACCTCCTAATATGATTGTACCACTCGCTACCTATTGTTCTAAAAGATGATGTATGCAATACTCCATGCCCAGTAATCAGAGCATGCACAAGTGTGTATATGCATGATGTAATCAAAATGTGGAGACCACTTAACAGTGGAATGCAGTCTACACTGCTTCTTCTAAGAGTTTCTGCTTGTATTCAGAAGTATTTATTGTTATTGTTCCCTTGGATTCGAAGTGGAACATACATCCTCAACAACACATCTCCACTCTGTCTTTTTCCTTGATTTTCTCTATAGTTAACTTCACGACTGCACATGACCTCTCATCTCTTCATCAAACGATCTCACCTATGTCACACTCGGGTCAATGCCTAACTCGTTGTTCCCCATTTGGAATCCACTCGAGTGATGGCCTGACGCAGGATGTCTTCTCAGTGTGTCCTCGAATGATCTTCATTGTCACAAGAATAATATTTGTAAATCTCAGCGAGATTGAAATTAGCAATTTCAATGTTTTGTTCGACAATCTGGTCCGAACGTCTCCAGGGAAATTAATCGAAATTAATATAACAGAGGTTTATATATACAAATGTCTACTTCTCACTCGATGCTCAAATATTTTAGAAATATTCCGTCAAATCTTGACGACAGTTCATCTGAATTATTTTGCTATCGAATTAAATTAACAAAGAAACTATGTAATTGGCACAATCATTGTGTTTTCAGTCTCCGTTGTCTGGAACAAAGTGCACATCCTAAATCCGTAGCTGTCGAGTCACCTGACAACTCCAGTAGGCCGAATAAAGCACCTAAAATCTTCAGAAAGAAGGCAAAGCAGTAAGTCCGACAGGGTGCTTCTACTAAACGCTAATCCTAAACACCATAATTTTGAAAATACGTCTAATCATAAAATTCTAGATACTAACAGTTTGAACGGACATGAAGGTGTAATCTTGTTAGCTGATGCATTGGAAATCCTGATTAATAAATAAAAATGGATATGTACCACTACTTATTAATACTTGGTCAAAATTTCCGACTGTCTATACTTTCTTATGTAGACGTTAAGAAATGTTTTACAACTGTTTACCCACACACACACACACATACACACTCTCTTTAAGGTGTTTAACAAAGGTAGACCAATATTTGTAAGTCCGAGGTCAAATTTGGATCACAGCTCATAAAATTTTGTTTATTATACATGTTAATACTTGTGTTTATGAATCATGATTGGACAAATTTTTCTTAAGCCAAGTGATGTTCCTTTTTTATATACCTCTGTTATGTTAATTTCGATTAATTTCCCTGAAGAAATTCGGACCAGATTGCCGAACGAAACGTTGGAATTACTCATTTCAATCTCGCTGAGATTTTACAAATATAATTTTTTACAAATGTCTACTTCTCACTCGGCGCCCAAATATTTTAGAACTATTCTGTCAAATCTTGACGACAGTTCATTTGATCTTCATTGTCTTCGAAATATTTTTGAGTAATAGGTTCTTGAATGGTTCATAACCTTTGAGAGTCTGGACAGCCATCTGATCTTCAGTGTGGAGCCAGCGAATGGGACGGCCGCTGATGAAAGTCTGAAGAAGCCTGTTGTAAGTCAGCAGCTGACTAATCGAAGTATTTACATATCTGTAAAGGTTTGGCACTGTGACAGTGTGTAATTCCATATTACCTCATATATATCATATAATGAAACAGTATTATTTAGTGACAGCGACAAAAATAGTGAATTTAAGAAGTGAGTAGTGCTCGTACACAAAAAAGGTGACTTAATAAACTATAAGGTAGAATTCTCAACAAATCAGGGATAAAAATCACACTCCAACTTACGGATTCACTATGAAACCAATTATATAGATTGAAAGATCCTGCGAAGAACATTAAACAAAATAAGTTAGTATTCAAATATTGTCTAGCAGGGATTTGATTGGTAACTAGATTTCATTATGAACTGACATCGATTAGAAGACTGTTGGTAAACCTGAGAATACTGTACAGCTGTTCCGTCAGGCTAGTTTGTAAATCTTCAGTAGTACGCACCAAATGGGACTCGACCCCAGGGTATTCCGATACACTGACCTATGAATTTCAACTTCTGCCAATTCATGATATGGCACAAGCACTAATCAGCATTTGTCCTCACACTCGAATTGCTGTACCTCATTAGTCAGGACTTTCGACTAGAACCCACCTAGAACCACCTAACTTAAGAAAGCCGGTCGCCATTGAGCATCAGAATAACATTCAAGTGTTGGTTTGCAAGGATTTGATTGATCTCAGGATTTCATCATGAACTCATATTGAACCAAGTTCCAGTGGCTTAATGGTCTACGAGCTCACCTTGTAACCAGAAGCTCATGGGTTCGAACCTCAGGCGTACTGAGGAGAGTTCCAAACTAGACTGATGAAACAGCTATCAAGTAGTTCAAGGTTCTCCAATCGTTCTCTAACCGATGTTAGTTCGCGATGAAATCCAAAAACGAAATCGTTTCGCTTTTTTCATTCACTGGAAAGTACAAAACCTTTTATAGTAATGAATATCGTATACCAGAGACCACTAAACGGCTGTTTCATCATACTTTGAAACTCTTCAGCTAGGCTGAGACTCAGAAGCTTCAAGTTACCAGACCAAGTTTATGAACCATTCATCCGCTTGAGCTGGAAATCATTTACCGGTGAGTTTTACCATTCTCAACTTGTAATATAGCACCTGCTTCACCAATGTCTTCTATGAGCGTAATGGCAACTGGACATTTTTCCAGAAACTTTAGTAGGGAAATCGTGAACAGTTGAGTCCACCATGTGTCAAAGTGAAATGGACTTTCATCGAAGTCATTGGAGAGGACAGAAGCATATCACAAGTTGAAAAAGTTAGGATGTAGGGGTCATTGAATTTCATTTCAAGTGGCTGAGTGATCATTGGGCTTGATGTCGTAACCCAAATGTCCTGAGTTTGATACCTGGTCGGTGGGTCGTAAGGTTGTATTGCCGAAGAGTCTTAAAACAGGACAAAATATCTGTCTCGTTCTCTCTCTATGCCTGATGCTTATTCATGATAAAAGTCAAACAAATTATATTAACCACAAATCTCCACAAAACCCTCAATCTGAAAAAAATATGAATTTAGTTTAGAAATATACACCGTGGTGTGATCCCATTCACAAAGACCACAAGAAGCTGAATTGCATTCGCTATTTCATGGTACTGACAATGAATCAAATAATGCACGCGATTAATTATGTTTAATCAGCGAAAGTTGATATCAACGTTTTTTTAAGAAAAAATACTTCACACTAAGTTTAATCCCTCATTTTGGGATAAGATTCCACACACTGAGAACCATGGGAAACCTGTTTTACAGTGACAGAAAGAGAAATAAATGGTTGTTTTACAGCCTACTGTGTTTGTGATTCGGGAACAGATATCACTGCGATAACAACTGTCGCCTTATCAAGTTTATACATCGACAAAAGACTATGAATGTATTTCATTTATTCACAACAACAGTGGGAAGTAACAGAGTGGAAATGACTACAGGTAAAATAGACGTTGCATGAGTTTTATTTTAGTATTAAGAAGTGCTATTCCTTATTTCGTCTTCTGTGTGGATGATATGAAAGCGTAAATGCTGTGCCGTTTGAAACGATGGGTGCACTCGGAAATGAATGTACATCCACTGTTTGGAGGGTCCTTGAAACAACAGAATACAAGGGTCAAGCAACAGATCGTTTATTAAGGAAAATCAACACATATTCATAGATTTTAATGAACATTATTGTAGATTATTGTTAGTAGAAAATACAGTCTTGCATCTCTTTGTGGCTGTGTGAGATCATCCATATGCTAACTGTATCCGCCTACGCAAAGCCTTTGTTCTCATTTTCTCACCACCAATATTGGGGACATAAACATTGACGTCAATTACTGTCTACCAACTTTGGCTAGCAGCCAGCTCTCACCACATCTTGAATAGGACGAAATGCTCATCATGGAAGATCCCACTGCAATTCACTACCCACAAAATTACTTCATGTAAAAATTAAAAACACTATTTCATTGAGATCCAAGCGTAACATCAGGCTAATGTTCTTCCCTCTGTGTGCTTTCGCTGCCTCCCCCTTTTATCGTAATTACACGATCTCTTCCATGTCACTTTTCACTCAGATTGCTGATTCTCATTCGAATCCCACTTGACAGCCTTTTTGCTACATACGATTACTCTCGCCACTCTTCTAATTGTACGTGCAGACCGCCTGAATTTCATTTAGCATATTTGTTGTGCAATATACTCTTGGTTGATATCAGTATAAAACTTAGGCAATGTGGTAGAGTGTAATTTTATTATGGATAAGATTTTATTTTGATAAATCACACAGTGGTTGTGCAGTAATATTAATTGATGACTACGTTTTGAGCACAAACTTATCCATAATGGAGTTACACTGTTGGTTTGTTTGTTGTCAGAGTTCGGTACTGCTTATTCTAGCTAAACAGATATTTTCTCCACGTCAACTAAAGTACTAACTCGCATCATCTTGGAGAGACCAAACGATGCACCCTGGAACAAGCTTGATTCGCGAAAAGCCAATCATATGCTTATCGAATAGGAAGTGTACGACTCATATTCAAACAAAGGCCAGACTGGCAATCAAACTGTAACCTCGATTTCATCTACTTTGAGGAGGCCTTCAATAGCGTTGACCGCGAGATAATAAAGAAACTAGTTTATCACTATGGAGTTAAGTGCTCCAAATCCCTTATCAGTCATATTCAACATCTATGTGACAGTGCAACATGTCAGGTGATACACAACGGACAGTCAGAGGAAGCCTTCGAATTGATGACAGTAGTAAGACACGGTAGCTGCCCACTATCATATGTAGTACACCTAGATGTGGTGGACTGCTGGCAGAGAGAGAACAGGAATACGTTGAACCGATAAGGATACTCTAGGAGATCCGGTTTTCGCCGATGATTTATGTCTAATATCAAACAAATGCTAAGACCTGGAGGCGAAAATCAACAAACTGACAGGATTTTAAGTGGGGATAGAGTAGACAGAAGCGACAAAGATACTTAGTGACCAATGACAACAACCAGTACAAATTACCAACAACAGGATAAATTTGAAGAGGTTACTCCTTCACTTATCTAGGAAGCATCATTTCAACCACAAGTAGAACGGATTAAAATGTGAAAAACAGAATGGAAAAGGCGAAACAGACAATTGTCACTGTGAAGTCAGTTTTGAATGCTTCTGAACTCACTTAATACAAAAAAAACACAATTTGGATTTCTAACACCAATGTTAAGTCAGTCACCTGTATGTCAGTAAGAAATTTGGCCAGCACTTAGTAAAAGACATTTCGAACAATCAACAGCTAACTCTGCCGGCTCCATCTCGCAGGTCAAAATACTAGTCAGAAAGATTTAGGGACAAGAAACTATGAGAACAAACGAATCGACTATTTAATGTTCAACAAATATCGCGAAGAAAGTGGTGTTGGGTCGAATGTACATTTAGGAGGCTGTCGAATGACACCACGTGCCCGGCCAACGTTCAATCGGGACGTGAATGAGATGGAACGAGATCAGAGCGCGTTCGAAGTGATATGAAGTCGACCGTATGAAGACGAGAACAAATCAGATGGGCACTTCTGAGACCAGCTGAAGAGGACCACAAAAAATAAAACAAAAAGAAGATATGCTGCTGAATCCTTATGTTATGTTACTCCCGTAACCCAAGGGAAAAACAATAAATCATAGTAATAATTTATATTGCATGGAGGATTTCATCATGAGCTGACATCAGTTAGAGAACCACTGGAAAACCTGAGAGGGAGTACTGGACAGCTGTTTACCAGTGGTGCTCTAATTGATGTCAGCTCATGATGAAATCCTCCATGCAATTAAACAAAATCCCTACCAAACCAATACTTGAAAATTAATCTGATACTCACTAGTGACTGGTGAATAAAGCGGATTTCCACACTGGTTTTGGGTCTGTCTTGTGTTTTGGATCCTGCCTGGTTCTTACATCTTCATCTGTGCCACCGAGCGTAGTTGAATGAATGCTGCCAGTGTTGTCGATTGAGTATTTTCTTCACTTATGTACGCCTGAAATTCTGTCTCCATAGCTCTGCCTAGGAATTTCTTGATTTTCGCCAGGGAATCTTCATATTTGCGAACCACAAGACATAAATCATCCGAGGAGTCGAGATCTTCGAGTGGTTTCACTCGTTAGTTGAAGGTGAGCCTCCATTCCAATTGCCCATGGTCTACTACTACTCCACAGTTAGGAACATCATTGATGATAATAGACAGTCTTTGTCTTGCCCCTGTCTTTATTCCAAAGGGATGATGAGTAATTAATGGAGCGTTTTATGAAATCACTACGCCTAACTTCAACTGAAGGCTGGCGAATACTATTTATCACTTATCCTAAGTCATTTACTTTCTTTCAGGATAAGTAGAAACAAACGGCGAAATAAATTATTCATGAGGAAGTGAAAAAAGGAGCATGCATAAGCTCTGGGAAACTAGGATGGCTAAGAAGGCTACATACGGTGAGAAACGATTGGCTTATAAGAAATTGAAAGGGGTTGATAGTTGTACAATCGTTATAAGAAAGTGAGAAAAACATGAACAAAATGGAATAAATAAATAATTTATAGTTTTGTCTAATGCAAAGATTTGAGAAGGCTGACAAGACAAATGGTTTCGGCCTGGCATGATTATCGGTTATTTTGCATTGGATATATAACGCTCAAATTCAAAGGAAAGTTATTATATTTCGATTCCCTTTGATTCTGAGGGGCTTCGACAATACATCTCCACCTTCTAATATTATTTGCTCTCCTTTTCAGCTGGCCAGCTCCACGACTGACCGCAAACTCTCATCTCCTCCTCAAAATCACACTATCTCCTCCATGTCACCCTCATACCGATCACTCACTCGTGGCTTCCCAGTGGGATTCCAATAGAGCGATAGCCTGCATTGAACTGACGGCCTCCTCAACATATGCCCAGTCTATCTCCATCTCCTACTTATTTTTTGAGCTATCAGCTAATTCTTTCTGGCGCTCCTGCCAGCCGGCCATTTGTTCTTCAGTATGAACCAAGCCAGAGAATTCAACAACTGTTGATATGAGTATATAACTTAATGGAAATGCTTTGCGTGACGCTCACTGTATGTTTATGACCCGCATAGAAGAACCGACTGAATGAGTCAGTGAAGGAGAGAATTCTAATCTGTTTTAAGACTGATGAAGGCGTATCTTGACCTTCTGGTTCTCTCTGAGTGTCTTTGAAATCTTCATCTGTTCCAACTGCCTGTGGCTGAAACGATGCCTCACAGCCAAAAAGGTGAAGGAAGTAATCTCTGTCAAATTTCTCCTGTTTTTGTGGTGATTGGTGCTTGTTGTTGCTGTTGGTTGGTTATCTTTATCACCTCCATCTTCTCTATGTTCACCTACAGGCCTGTTTCGGCTGCCTGCCTCTTCAGCCAGTTTACTGGGTTTTTTCTGTAGGTCATCGAAGTTGTGTGACACTGAACATAAATAATCCATGCGTTCTTCTTCTTATCGGTCTTTCCAACGTATTTCCATCTTCTCACTCACATGCACAGTCTAATGCATAATCCAGTCCCCAACACAATCAAGAATATTATCACTGAAAATAGGCAGCGTTGTCTGACTCCCGTCTTCACTTCGAATACCTAACTGCGTTTTCTTTGGTGGAGAGAAAGACAAAAGTTACTCAGAAGTTACGTTATTCCAATTTTCCAAAACTGACTTGTTTTGATCTGAACGCAGGGAACCGATCTTTGTGTCCTACTTTGTAGCCATTCAAAACTTCCTTAAAACATGCGCAGTCAGAAAACGCTCCGAATAGGGCAAAATGAAGGTTATTCCTCAGTAAATCTATGCGGTCGTATTGAACAATAATATCATCAACAAATCAAAATTGCTTCAAAACGGTTGTTAGGCAGTCAGATAGGTAGGATTACTTTGATATAAGTATAAAACTTGGTCACTTTGCTACAGTATAACTCCATTATGGATAAGATTTTATTTTGATAAGTCACACAGTGTGTTGTACAGTGATAATAACTGATGACCACCTTTCGAGCACAAACTATTGTCACTCATACTCATATCAAGTTACTCACACAACTTTTTCCTTCATTTATATACATGTGTGGAGTTGACTAGATATTTGAATACAACTCAATATGGGATAATGTACATTCAGAAATAATAATAATATGAGTGTTATTGATCAATTACAATCAGATGGGAAATGAGACGAGTGTTTCTACAGTCATAATATGAGTAACTTGTTAGAATGTTAAAATGTACGTGAATTTAAATAGAATTTTAAGATTATTTATTATCCTCCTCTGATTTGACTGACTGGTGGTAATAATATCTTCCATGCATATCTCTGGTATTTGCATTGAGTCATTTCTGTTGCATGTGTTGGGTGTAAACTCGATGAACCAGGTAGGATTCAGTAATCAACCTCTCTCGCTTTCCACCTACGTATATTACTCTTTAGAATTTTAACCCTCTCCCATCCTATTGTGCGATTGTGTGTTAATGCGTGGAGTGCAATTGCTGAGCTTTTTTCTAAATTACTTTTTAATTAGAATATAAGTACTTAGAATCAAGTATAATATTCCCAGCAACATGGGATCACATCACACCAAACAATTCTCACACACAGTCCAAGCTCAGAATTACCTTCAGTCGCTTAGTGAAAATTACATTGTAAAACAACGCATTTCCGGGGTATCACACAACTGCAAAAGGAAGTATTAAAATTAGAGATTAAACATGGAGGGGCAAAGATAGAAAACAAGGATCAAGTCAACGTCATCTGATATTCAAGTATCAGGACAATGATATACAGTCCAAGGGAAGAACAGGTAATCATTATACAGTTAGGTGAAAGGTGCAATGCTCGGCTAAAGCCGATCTCATCAGCTGTACTTCTGCTTTCAAACGAGACTAATCTTTCTGTAGCTCATCTACTCATTCCACGTGATCAGTAGTATGAATGCGTCGTTGCTTTCTGGATTGCTTTTTGTGGTATCGTCATCCAGAAGAACCCAAGGAACAACCAAGGTCTAATATCGAAAGTACTTCATATTATATGGAATCCAATTTTTCGGAATATGATAACTGATTTGATTATTCTAACACATGCTCTTTTTCTTATCTCATACACCTATCAAATCCAAAACTCTTCAGAGAGTTTGTTCTCTTTATAGATTTGCACACTCGACAACATGAAATTTACCTCATACAGAAGATCCATGGTTAGTTAAGTGAATAAAAACTGAGATTTTATCAATTGTGATTTATTTTCATGTATTGGTTTTTGAAGGGATTTTTGTTTGATTGGTTGGATGATCCCATCATCAGCTAACATCACTTAGAGAACCATTGGAAAACCTGCAAAGGAGTACCTAACATCTGTTTCGTCCTGGCTTGGGACACTTCAAAGTACGAACCCACCAAAGGGTTTCGAAACTAGGGCCTTCTGGTTACAAGGTGAGCTCGTAGAAGATTAAGCCACTGGGACCCTATCCAATAGCCAGTCCATGAATTCTTACTTCTGCATTAAATGACATAGCGTGAAGATTTCGCAATGTCTTCTTTGATGAGTTACTGCCTCATCTGATATGATATTTTACGGTTAAGCTGAATGTCAGTAGAAACAAAATTGTCGTTTTGTGGTCCACATCTACTACTCGTGTCAGTCAGTCAGTCAGTAGCATATGGCATTATGTATTTATGCTTGCTTGCTTATTTGATTGCCATTTATGCCGCCAAGAACATTATCACACGGGATATTGTGAATACTTTTCTGTTGACAAAGGAAACTGATACGTACACGGTGAACTGCTTGTTTGATGACTGACCTTTTTTAAATTTCAGGTTAGTAAACAAACTAACGCCAGTGAGAAGAACACTAAAATAGAAGGTACTTGACTGTTGGCTGTGCCATCCTGAATTGTGACAAAAACAGCATAGTACACCCATGACTCCACTATGGATGGAAACAAAGATCTTCAGCGTGTCAAATAACGCTGTCTCAACAGGTATCAAATTGACTCACACAGAACACTTGGAGAATCTGGACTTCACCGAAAATATATGCGTGACTTCCCAAGACCTAGACGACATGCAAGTGAAAAGCAACAAGTTGGCAGAAGGAGCATCAAAGGCAGCACTTCAGGTGAACATAGAGGGGTGATGAAGGTTCCTGGACAACAGCAACAACAACAACAACAGAAGACAACAGTCAGTATGATCAGGAGAAATTTGAAAGAAGCAACCTACTTAACCTGCCTACCTACCTACCTGAGAAGCATCCTTACAACCACAAGTCGACGGAACTAATGAGGATATCACAGCGAAAATCTGGAAAGCAATGCAAGCTTTCAGTTCTCTCAAGTCTATGTGGAGATCAACACTCAGCAATTAGCATGAAAAATATTATCCGGATTTTCATCTCTGATGTGCTACTTTATGGATCAGAGTCTTGGCGCATCATGAAGAGCACTTCGGACAAACTACAGACATTCATCAACAGCTATTTTCACACAATACTCAAGATCAGATGGCCGGCCAGAAAATATCAGCAACAGAGTTGGTTCTCTGGGAGCGAATCAGCCAGTAACCGATTTAGCAACAAATATGCAGGAAGACATGGGGGTTACTAGGCCATACTCTGAGAAAGCCAGTAAGTGACATCACACGCCAGGCCAGTTTTCGAGTGGAACCAGAATGGGAAGTGGCGAGTTGGTAGTCAGTGAGAGGGTGACATGGAGGAGGTCATGTGAAAAGCAGATGTAAGCAAGTGGGCAGACGTGGAGAGAGGTGAAAACGTTGGAAGAGAACCGAACCCAGTGGAGACGTGTGGTTGAAGCTCTATGTTTCTCCAGGAATTAAAGGAAACTAATAGTAATAATACACTAATGATACTAAAGAGCTTCCTGCTCAAAGAATAATCAATGGACTCACAGGATTATAACAGAGAGAAGTAATATTTAGAGATCATTATACTTTTAAAATTCGATGCTTAAAATTGGAATCATGACTAGATATCTTCATGTATGCGTCCCAGTAGAAACAGGAAAGTTAAGAGCATCAGGAGAACATCTAAGTACACTCTGTTTAAAAGAAGACATTCACAGAATGATCTCGAAACTAACTTGCGATAGGCATGAGGTTCAAAAACTCAAAAATACAGTAAATATTTATTTGTTTCTATAGTTTGGTTTGTAGGGGTTTGTTATGTTTTTACGAGTTGATCACGGACTGATATCAGTTAGAGAACCAGTGAAAACCAGGAAGTACTGGACAGCTGCTGTTTCATCCCAGTTTGGGAATCATCGGCAGTACGCACCCACTGACAGGGTTCGAACCAGGACCTTCTGGTTACAAGGTAAGCTCGTATACCATTCAGCCAGTGGGAATAGAGTCAATGGCTCATGGGGTCGCGCTAAATCACGAATTGGTAGAAGTTAGAATTCATAAGCCATTGAATCGGGTCCCAGTGGCTGAATGGTATACGAACTTGCCTTGCAACCGGAAGAACCCGAATTCGAATCCTAGTGGATGCCTACTGCCATTGATTCTCAAACTAAGATAAAACAGCTGCAAATTACTCCCTGGTATTCTATGGTTCTCTAACTGATATCAGTCCGTGATCAACTCGTAAAACCTATGAAATCATTCTTGATTGATAAATATTCCGATTGAAACGTTCAACAAGGTAATAGAAGAAATTAATGTTATTAGATTGTCGGTTGCAATCGACCACAGGAAGCCCTGCCTGTCTTAGGTTTTGCGTTTAATGGCAATCACCAGTCAGCTAGGTCTATTTGCAATTTTGAAGAAACTCATATCCCTTCTTAGATCCAAAGTCGTGTCGCCAAATGCTGCCTGCAGCCAGACACATTACCACTCAGAGATGTTCAGGTTCACGAATGACCATCTGTAGGTCTACATTTGACACTCTGACTGGTGCCGGATTCAGGGTGATGAAGAATGCTCTGACCCCGGGTGGAGGCTCACCATTGCACCTCGTTGGGTTGAAACTCGAGACGGACCCTAATCGGGTGCGCTCGGGCGTGTAGTTCTTGCGAGCGAAGAGGCCTCACGGTCCTCTTTTTACATAGTTTGCATCGGTCGCACAGTGGTTAGGACTCTCGCCGACCATGCACATGGTCCGGGGTTCGATCCCCTGCCGACTCACATCCAATATCTATGGTCGGCCTGCAAAATTTAGGCTACCGATATCCATGCTGAAAATTCCATACATGTACTAAAACTACCTTGTGGCATCAAGCTGTAATCAAAAATAGGTCTTGTGAAGAGGAGATGAAAACGTGTGGATAAACATGGAGCCAGGTGAAGACTCTAGCAGAGAACAGAACGCAATGGAGACGCACGGCTGAAGCCCTGTGTTCCTGTAGGAATTAAAGAATACAATAATAATATATCATACCATTTCAGGAGAAAATGAACAAACTCTGTGTGTTAGATCTACTAGAGAAATTGTTATGGAATTATGCAGCACCACAGTTCCTAAGATGAATAATCCAACTGATATACCACTGAAACATCTCAAATAGAAGAGTCCACTCCACAGAATTGATATGTATTGCTACTCCTCAGTCTAAAATACAATGCCTCACCTGGAATTATTGTTAAATTTGAACTAGCGAGGTCCACCAAGTCGCCTATGACACTGGCTGATGGCTGGAATTCAGGGGTCATGGAATTGGTACCCAGTGACTGAATGGTCTAGGAGCTTGTTTCGTAACTGGAAAGTTCTAGGTTATATTGCCTTTGTGTGTGTGTGTGGAGTATTGAAGAGTCCCGAACTGGGACGAAAAGGCTATCCACTACTTTCAGATTTTTCAATGGACCTCCAACTGACGCAAACCAACGCTTTAAAATTTGAATATAGCATGAGTTAAATGAGTCAGCGAGGAAAAGTCTGTCTGTCTGTTTTCGACGTAGAACTTTGCACATATGTGCGGCAGTTCAAGTCGCCACACTCCATGTAGCACACAATGCAAGAGAAGAAAGTAGGAGAAATGGGTAATATAGACAGTTAAAACAGAGGTGTGAGACAAAGGAATAGTGATAACGAAGAACAAAAAAGTTTCATTGGAAATCATATGTCACAAGGAGTGGATGCATCTGCGTTAGCTATTGAGAACGATTTTGAGCCATGTCACCAATTGTTTCCAACCATTGGTTTTTACCGTCCCGAGAACCCCAACCAGGAAGTCTACACCTTCCTACGTCGCTTAGACTAACTGTTGTAGGTTTGATTGACTGGTGCCATGTTTTGGTTTGACCACCTCTAGCTCTTTTCCTGCCTGACCCCATATCACCTAACATTGCCCATTGTCGAGGAAGGCGATGACTAGGCATTCGTAACACATGTCCTAACCATCTCAGTCGATGTAATTCCACAGCCTCGTCGATCGATTTCCCGACGCCTAACTTCACACGAGAGATAGAACGCAGGCACCTATCATCCAAGACAGCTAATCTTTTCATGTCTTCCACTCTTAATGGCCAGGTCTCACAGCCATAAAGGAGGACTGCTGAGCAGTACACACGCCCTTTGGTCGATAGCCAGCCGGATATCACGTCTACGCCAGAGATGGCGTAAACTGGCATATGCGAAACTATCCCTCTGTATCCGTGCTGAGATTTCGTCGGAGATCAACCCGTTGGCAATGGCTGATGGCTCTTCCCAAGTAAGTGAAGCGGTCGACGTGCTCTATCACTTCACTGCCTATTTCTAAACTGGGAGTTGGTGTAGTCCAATCCTGTAACATCATCCGGCATTTTGCGAATCGCATGCCAAACATTCGTAGATTGCATCTCAAGGTGTTGCCAGGAAAAGTGTTTTGTTTTCTCTCTGTTTGTTGATTTTGTTTGTGATTCAACTCAATAATGTTTTGTGTTTTCGGTTCATGAAGCGTTTATAATTGGAATATATATACATCTGATAATCACCAATATTGCTACTGTTATTATTATTATTATTGTTATTATCTTTTTTACAACCATTTGAGATGAAGATACATTTATCTATATTCCTATTTTTGGTATAAGCTATTCACGCTTCATAGTATCTTCATTTGAGTTCACTTTGATGTATGAGGCTATACGAAATGGAGTATAATATGAATATATATATAAACCTACTTTGTAATTAGTGATGCACCATTGATTCTTCCTTTTGTATATGAGTACTAAATCTAGGTTGTTATAATTGCATCTTTTTAGAACACAATGTTAATTCATTCCCTCTGCTCTGGGATAAAAAATATTTGAAGTTCTAAGTTTCCAGGCCGTAGGTGTTACGAACTTTCTGGAATAATTTGAGCGCCGAGTCAGATTGATTCATTATAAATTATTTAAAATAATCCCAAAAACAAAATTTTTCTAAACGTTTCGCTGTGTAAACCACGAACTTCATCTGAAGGTCAGAGTGCATGAACATAGACTATGCATGAAACGTCCACCTAGAAATGAAGTAGAATTAAAATGTCTTGAAAAAGGATCGGCTATAGCAATGCATGCGATAGACAGCGGACATAAGATAGATTTCGACAATGTTGAAATTCTTGGAAGAGGATTTTATTCAACACACATAAAGAAAGGTTGACCTCTGAAGACTTGCACATTTTAACCACATCAAATGCAGTGAATAGGAAGGAGAGAAGGGATAGACTTATTACCTGTATGGCAAACTCGAATGAATCAAGAAAGATGAAAAAACAACAAAAACTTCTATGAGCCTCAATGACCTTTAAAAAAAATGTATTATCATGTTTATCGCACTCAGACAAAACTAATCCTTTACAAATCAACTATAGAAAAATATATACAATAACAATTTGACACTACTCATTACAAATATGTGATGACTGCTTACATAGGTAAAAATGTCCATGGACAAATGACCTTCAAATAAACTGACTTCAATTTATGTAAAAAAGGTTTTGACTATATATTTTGATGATTAATAAAATCCGATAAAATCTGCTGAAGAATCTGTGGCTTAAATAGCGAAACGTTTAGAAAACATATCTTGTTTTGATTTCTTTAAACACGCTGGGAATAATTTAAATAATTTATAATGTATTTGAAGTTCTGTCTGCATTAGTGTGGAGCCTTCTTTCCTTAAAGCTGGCCTCTCAGAAAATAGTTACATAAACCTGTTCATTGACAGTAACACGAAAGATAAACATTCTAATTTGGTCATTAACTCAGTTTCATAGAAATCTATCGGCATGAATTTGCAATTCAAAGGTGATCAGAGAGATCAGATATGCTCAAGAATCATCTTTCCAAAATCACCGAATAAGACGTACTTTGTAGCGAAGCTCTGACAGAACTTCGTCTGTTGTATGCTTTTCTCTGTGTCTCTACGTCAGCTAAATTCATGTGTATTTACCACTTTACTTTCTCTCAGCGTAGCCAAAGGATGCCTTCATAGGCGTATGAGAGCACATACCACGTAGGATTTTAAGGACAGAAAGAGAGGGACACTTTATTATCATTATTGTTTCCTTTAATTCCTAGATGAACATAGGGCTTCAGCCGTGTCTCCACTGCGTTTGGTTCTCTGCTAGAGTCTTCACGTCGCTCCAATTCTGCTCACACGCTTTCATCTCCTCTTCACATGACCTCCTTCAAGTAACCCATGCACTGACGACCAACTCGCCGCTTCCCTTTCGGGTTCCACTCGAGCAATGGCCTGTCTACTGATGTCACTTGATGTTTTAATTTCTAAGAGTACGGCCAATCCATCTCAATTTCTTCCTGCCTATTTGTCTCACAATCGGTTCCTGATGTGTTGGTTCGCTCATTGCCAGAGATCTCTGTTGCTGATCTTCTCTGGCCATCAGATCTTGAGTAGTATTGAGCGAAGACAACTGTTAATGAAGGTCTGTAGTTGGTTTGAGATGCTCTTTATGGCCCGCAGTGCAAATCTATGATCCGTATAGTAGCACTGACTGACTTCACATTGGAGTTGAAAATCCGGATCTTATTTTTGATGCTGAGTGCTGTTGACCTCCACACAGACTTGAATGTAGTGAAAGCTTTGATATCCTCGTCAGTTCCGTCCGTATGTCGTTGAAACGATGCTTCCCAGGTAGGTGGAGGAGGCTGTTTCTTTCAGGTTCCTTCCATTTATGCTGATTGTTGTCAGTTGTTGTTGTTGCTGTTGATGGTGTTGCCCAGGAATCTTCATCACCTATCTCTGTTTTCTCTATGTTCACCTGAAGTCCTATCTTTGATGCTATTCCTATCCTGCTTGACTTTTATCACTCCAACAAAAAATGAGTAGGTGATTAACTTCAAATAACGAAGTCAAACTTATTTTCCTCGTTCGATCCATAACAAACCGACTTCTGTAGCACTGTTTGTTAGGTTTATAATCGAAAAAGTATTTTCTGCACACAAAGTCCAGCGTTTCTATTTGGATTGCGAATACTTCAATGATACAAGCTAATCGGATATATAATGACATTGGCAGTCTATTTTCTCACCTATGAACTCTTTAATAATTTAATATATGTGTTTCTATGTCATGTCCATGTGTGATCAGATTGTTTGAAATATGTGTTGCGTAAATACAACAATACACGATTCAGACAAATTACTCGAGCAGCTCGAGCTGCCTTCGCTAATTTACGCCATCTCTGGCGTAGGTATGACATCCGGTTATCAATCAGGGGACGTGTGTGCTGCTCAGCAGTTCGCTCCGTCCTTCTCTATGGCTCTGAAACATGGTCAATACGAGTTGAAGACATGAAAAGGTTGACTGTTTTTGATCATAGATGTCTACATTCTCTTTCTCACCTTAGGTGTCATAATAAGGTAAGTAATGTTTTACATTAGGCGTAGAGTGTTGGGCAAAGAGGGGAAATCAATCGAAGAGGCTATACAGTTACATAGATTGAGATAGCTAGGTCACGTGCTGCGCATGCCTAACCATCGCCTCCCCCGACGGACGGGCATTACTAGCTGATATAGGTGCAGGTTGGAAAAGAGTAAGTGGTGGCCAAACAAAAACATGGCATCAATCAATCCATGAAATCCTTGACAGGTAAACTTAGTTAGGTAGGGAGATGCAGACTTCCGGGTTGAGGCCCGCCCTTGGGACTCTAAGAATCAATGGCTGGAGACAATAGGTGACATGGCTCAAAATCGTTGTCAATGGCTTATGCAGATGAATTCAGTCCCTGTAATCTTTCATATTCCTTTCTACCATTACTCATTCTGTTTCTCTCTTATACTTGTCAAAACTCTATTGATTCTCTTCATCACTCATCTTCTTGTCTACCTTTGTGTGCTATTTGGAACGTGGCAACTCGAACTGCTGCACTTCGGTTCCAAGTTTTATGTTAAATCCAGACAGACAGACTTTGTCTAAAAATAAGTACCCAAAGAACTTGATCAACAAAATCAAAACCGACAATCAATATGGTCGAAATCGTATTCCGAACACATACACGCAACAGTTGTCATTCCATAAGGATCAAAAACGTCAGACGATAGATTTCACCAGAAGCGTCAATAAGAATAGCATCAGAGTTTTCAACTAAGCATCAGACACACACTACAAAGCAACCTTGTCCATATAAAAGATCGAATCCCTAAAGATTGTCCATCTAATTGTATCTATGAAATAAAAATGCTTGGAATGTGTTGCGATATACAGCGGACAAACATAACCAGAGAGAAATCAAAATAAGAAGAAATGAACACCATAGAGCTTCTGCTCGACCAGCGAGAAATCCAGTTGAACTAGATAATTTTCTATAGTTTGGTTTGCAAGGGTTTGTTATGTTTTTACGAGTTGATTACGGACTGATATCAGTTAGAGAACCATTGAAAACCTGGGAGTACTGGACAGCTGCTGTTTCATCCTAGTTTGAGAATCATCGGCAGTACGCACCCACTGGGATTCGAACCCAGGACCTTCCGGTTGCAAGGTAAGCTCGTACGCCATTCAGCCACTGGGACCCGATTCAATGGCTCATGAATTCTAACTGATATCAGTCCGTGATCTACTCATAAAAACATAACTAACCCTTACAAAGCAAACTATAGAAAATTAATCTGATGCTCGCTAGTTACTTGCTACAGGATGGAGTTTCCTGGAGTTCTAGTGAGAAGTCGTGACCAGTGAGGTCCAATTAGATGTCACGTGTTTGGATGGATGTTCCACCAACGACAATGGTTGGGGTCGCGCTAAATCACGAATCAGTAAAAGTTAGAATTCATGACCCATTGAATTGAGTCCCAGTGGCTGAATTGCATGCGAGCTTGCCTTGTAACCGGAAGGTCCTGGGTTCCAATCCCAGTGGGTGCGTACTGTCGATGATTCCCGAACTAGGATGAAGCAGCAACTGTTCAGCACTCCCTGGTTTTCAATGTTTCTCTAACTGAACTCGATAAGCTTGAAAAATCTTCAGCCATATGTGGTCTACACGCTACAGAATCAATCAGGCGACAAAATTGATTTTGACAATTTTGAAATCATCACCCAGAAAAATTTCGGAAATCACAAAGAACGTCTAACACCACCAGAAGCACTTCATATCAAATAGAGTCAAAATTGTCTGAATAGGAATGACGGACTAAAACAGAATTTGACCTGATTACAACACACCCTTCTCCCATGAAGTGACAAAATCATCACGAATGTGAAAGGCAATTTCATTATGTGAATACATGGTGCTTTTATAATTTTATACACTTATCAAATTCAACAATCTACACCTGGTTTTTCACTTTTACCAATTGGCCAACTTGACAAACACTTAAGTTGTTATAGATATAATTTGAGATTTTGTAAATTCTGGTTTAATAATACTTTGATAAAGCTACTGGCAACAATAAATAGCAAAACGTCGGTGAAAACGACAATATCGTTTTGTTTGTCACACACTGGGAAATATAAATGTAACTTTTATAATAATGAATATCATGTAACCAACGCCCATATTGTTTTCAAACTGTTAAAAGTGAACTTTTTCTTTTGGCACAAGGAGATTCATTCGTGCTGAAGTTTCTGTAGCAACTTTTTTTACAGGGTGGGGTTGCTAGCCTCACGCCTGAGGAGGGGATTGTTACATTAAAATATAGTTTACAGAGAAAAGACCTTGTGAAATGCTTCCCTTAAAACCAGGAAAAAAATAATAAAACAATCAGAACAACGCCAGCATAGGAAAATAATTCACAACAAGAAGGGTAACAAGCGACAACAACAATAATAATATCACGTGGAAGATCTGTACTTTGCCGACAATATATGTCGGCAAACTGGAAGATATGCAAGCGAAAAGCAACAAATTGGCTGAAGAAGCATCAAAGATAGGACTCCAACTGAACATAGAGAAAGAAGAGGTAGATGATGAAGATTCCTGGCCAACAGCAACAGTAACGACAACAGTCAACAATGAGAATAAATGGGAGCAAGCTGAAAGAAACATCCTTCTTTACCTAACTAGGAGGCTTTGTTTCAACTACAGGCGGACGGAACTGACGAGGATATCAAAACAAGGATAGCAAAAGCAAGACAGGCTTTCACTACTCTCAAGTCTGTGTGGAGGCCAACAACACTCAGCATCAAAAATAAGATCCAGATTTTCAACTCCAATTTGAAGTCAGTGCTACCTGCTATACGGATAAGAGACTAGCACTGCGCGTCATAAAGAGCATCTCAAACAAACTACAGAGCTTCATTAGCAGTTGTCTTCGCTCAATACTATTCAAGATCAGATGGCCAGCCAGAAAAGATCAGCAACAGGGATCTCTGAGAGCAAACCAACACAGCAGGAACCGATTGTGAAACAAATAGGCAGAAAGAAATGGAGATGGATTGGCTGGCCATACTCTGGGAAAACAAACCATCAAGTGACATCACTAGACAAGCCATCGCTCGAGTGGAACCCGAAAGGGAAGCGGCGAGTTGGTCGTCAGTGCAAGGGTGACTTGGAGGAGGTCATGTGAAGAGGAGATGAAAGTGTGTGGGCAGACTTGGAGCCAGGTAAAACGTTGGCAGAGAATCGAAGGTAATGGGGACGTGTGGCTGAAGCCCTATGTTCCTCTAGGAAACAATAATAATAATAGTAAAAGTGAATTTGGTTTGGACATATCTAACAACATAGAGTTCTTTGCACTGTTATCTTATCATAATAACCACCACCTTTTTGTATAGTGTTTTATTTGCCTACTATTATTATTAATTCTACATCTCGCCAGTTTGAGATTGCTACATTTTATGAACTGCTTTAAAATGGAAATTGTTAAATAATTGCTTTCTATTCAAATAATCTTGTATTTGTGTTTGAAAAATGTTGAATGTAATTTGTAATGAAATTTTTAGTTCACAAAATTTTACAGAATGGATATGATAACATAAATTAACACCCATTTCGTCCTCAGTAAACAGATGAAAACTGCTGTTTTGTATTTGAAAAGTGGTTTTTAAAAAAAGTTAAATATAAAATACATGTATGATCATAAGTTCACATCATTTAGAGATAGCTGTTTCGTCCTAGTTTGGGACTCTTCAGACTGAACCCAGCACCTTCTGGTTACGAGGCGAACTCTGAAACCATTCAGCCACTGCTACTCGACTCAACGATGTGTTTCATTTCGCGGTATGTGAGGCATAACCAATAGTCAGTGTCTTGGGTGAGTGACTAACCTCCTATCTGACTTGGTTGACCTTTCACTCCGAATTCACCTTGTAACCTTGTCCTGAGATGGATGCGTACTGCTTCATGGAGAATCCCAAATCAGGACGAAACAGCTGTGTGCAGAACTCCCAACTGGTTTTCCAATGGTTTTTTTGCGTATAACTGATGTCACGTCGTGAACAAACTTCTAACTAATTAAGTCTCTACATTTTATTACTTCGTTAATATGAATTAAACAGCAAATAACGCAACTGCCTGTAAACACTATATCTTCGCAATAAAAACCAGTGAATTCCCTATGAATGCGTATAAAAGTCTCATAACTACTTAAGTAGAGACGCTACTATATTTTTTATGCGGTATTGTTGTCAGTTTCACACCCAAAACTTCCCTCTTTAGAGTGTACTAGCACAAAATTGAACCCCAAAGTATGTGCAAGCATTCTACCCCCCAACGACACATAACTGCAACCAAATGGGATTCTGAACGCTCACATTTTAATAAAGTCATCGCTTGAGATTTTATCTGGAGTGAAAATGATCGCTTTGCAGTGTAACCGTCAAGCTTATCAAATAAAATTGCAGTAATATAAATTCTCGAAAGAATTGATACTGAACAAAGAATAATCTTTTCGATAACCCCTTCATCATCAGGCTCTACAGATATATATACATTATAGTGGATAAATGAGTTAGTGTTATGAACAACATTAATGCTGTTTAAATAACATCGAATCAATAATAATATCAATAGATTACAGTTCAATAGCGTGAACGACCGATGGTGATTCCTTGGCTGAAAGATGAAGTACCTAGACTAGCCACTTCTAATTGTATTTAACAATTCAACTGCGCCTGTGCAGCGAGTTATATTGGCCGTTGGTCTAAGAACTTGATTTTCCGTGCTCACTTGAGAACATCTCCCTGTATGGCTAAGTAAAGGTGTATTTAGAACCATTAACAGTTCGATATTAGACCATCTGGTCCAAACCGGCTACAAAGCCAGCCAGCATTGAAGAATCCTTCTCTATCATCATCTACCGGGTACCAAATAAGTTGCCAAAAACATCGAAGCATCGCATGCTTCAAACAGCAGAGGTTATTGCAATTCAGGTTCTTGTGGCACGGACAGTCTATGAGCTCGCTTTCTGATCGAAATTTCCTGGATTTGAACCCCACTGTGAGCGTACTAGTGAAGAATTCAAAACCAAGACGAAAAAGCTGTTTAATACTCTCAGGTTTTCCAATGGAATTCTAAATACTGTGAACTCGTGGTCAGACTTTGATAATATCTATTTTCCACGAACATTTCTGTCTCCGTATCATAACGACCTTCAAATCCTCCAGAGATGATATGAAATAAGACAAATCTTTTTTTCAATAACTGCATAATTCAATTCTATGGGGTTACAAAGAGAACAAAAATCGTATGATATACAAATACACACATTTCACTTCTCATTAATAAGTAGCTTCAGATTTCAATAGCCAATGGCTGACAAAGACAATTTCAATGTCCAATAGTTCAAAAGGAGCGAAATTTAAGTCCTGAATCAAAATGCGTACATGGAGTGAATTACATATTACATATCTCCGTTAATTGCAGAGTCTTAGGCTGTTTCTATGGTCGTTTAATGAGAAGTTCTATTTCTTACATGTTTTTTAAATTAAATTTCGCACTAGAATTTGTTTTCTCACGTACACATTATAGGTGACATTATATATATATTACTATTATATATATACTATTATTATTATTAATATTATTCGTAAACTGCACTTTTACATTTGCTTCACTTTTATTGGAGGATGTTTTTTGATACTGATATCTGTACAACATAATGGGTTAAAGAAGACAGTAAGTTCAAACGTTCAACGTCTACTTTTGGATTTTAATGAAAACATGCTAGTATGCTAAGCTTATTTATTGAAACGTGACAACACACCGGATAAAACAGGTGGAAAAGGAACAAGGAGAATTAGCTGTGAGGTTAGATTGTAAAATAAAACGAATAGAAGAAGGCGAACGAAACACTAGCGTTTATAAAAAATCAACGCATTCTGCTAATAGATATTTAGACTATAATTCACCTCATCCGTTGACTGTTAAGGCAGGCTTTGTTAAGTGTCTAACAAACCAAGCAGTAGCACTAAGCAGTACAAGAAAAGACCTAAATGATGAAATAAAACAGATAGAAGAGTCGTTGGTGTTGAATAACTATCCTATAAAATTCATTAGGAAGATAACTAAAGGCCAAAAAAAAATAAAAATAATTGTGAAACTAGTAATGATGACATAAATAAGAGAGAATATAAGTCATCTACTGTTATACCATATAAGGAGGGGACATCTGAGACCCTCCTTACGTAGGATTCTTAATAAAGCAGGAATTAGGGCGGCATTCAAACCTACAAACTCATTCAGAGACAAGCTCTGTAGACCCTGTTGATCCAATTAGACAAAATAATATAATTTGCAAAATACATTGCAATGACTGTGAGTGAGGTCAACTACATAGGTCAAATTAGTAGGTTGGGAGTAGTCAGATTGTCAGAATGGTTGACCCCGAAAAGATGAGTAATTTAGAAAAAAGCTCAGCAACTGCAATGCATGCAATAACACACAACCACACAACAGGGTGGGAGAGGGTTAAAATTCTAAAAAGTAATCTATGTAGGGGGACAGAGAGAGAGGTTAATTACTGAATCCTGCCTGGTTCATTGAGTCTACATCCAAAACAACACATGCAACAGAAATGACTCAATGCAAATACCAGAGATATGGAAGATATTATTACCACCAGTCAGTCAAATCAGAGGAGGATAATAAATAATCTCTAAATTCTATTTCAGTTCACGTACATTACAACATTCTAACAAGTTACTTATTATGACTATAGAAACACTCGTCTTTTTTCCCATCTAATTGTAATTGATCAATAACACTCATATTATCATTTCTGAATGTACATTATCCTATATTGATTTTTATTCAAATATCTAGTCAGTTCCACACATGTATTTAAATAAAGGAAAAACGTTGTGTGAGTAACTTGATATGATTATGAGTGGCAATAGTTTGTGCTCGAAACGTGGTCATCAGTTAATGTTACTACATAACACCACTGTGTGGTTTATCAAAATAAAATCTTATCCATAATGGAGTTATGTTTAAGCGCCACAGTGCCCAAGATTTATACTTATATCAATAAAGCAGTTGGAGCTAATTCAAAAAAGCATGTATGCCATATGAATCCTCTGGCAGTTCACCTTAGTTTTGTTGAAACGCCTTCATAGCGTAACAATGTGTTTATACATATCCATTTTATTCATATTCTCAAATAAGCTCCCGTTTTTTGCCAATTTGTCTGAAACGGAAAGCATGTTTAGAGGATATAACTAACTGTATAACGACTAGCTTTTTCCATCAATGCAAATCATATGATTGGAAAGGAAGTAAAGAGCTGTTTCAGTCACGAAAAGTGTTTGCATGACAGATAGATATTACATTATTTTACCAGTAATTGTTTCGTCACGAAGTCTGACTGTCGACTAAATTTCTCCCAGTCTAATTGTTTCACTACAAATTATTCGCAAAGTTGTGGGCGTGTAATAAATACCATGTGTCCAATAATTGGAGCATACACAAATGGATTCACCAAGCGTTTAACAGTAAAATGCTGTCTACACTACCTTTTCTAAGAGTTTCTGCATGTATTTCTACGTGGTTTTCTTTCCATTCTGTTCATTTTCCTGCAGACCTCTTCAACTGGCCTCACGATTGCTCTTCACATGGTCTCACCTATGTTACACTCGGATTAATGTCCAACTCGTTGTTTTGCATTTAGGCTCTACTTTAGCGATAGCCTGGAGATCAGTGTCAGTCGGCGTGTCTCCTCAGAGTGTGCCAAACCCACCAATAGTTTCTTGTCTCTAGTTCTTTCTAGCTGTCCACCTGAGATTCGTTATTGAGCGAAGGAGGCGATTGTTAATATAGGCGTGAAGTAGCCTTTTGGAATTACTTTTCGTGGCGCGAAAGCCAATATCAATCACTACTCTTTGACGTTTTTTCTTTTACTGATGAATATCAGGTGACTGCAACGGAAGTAGAGGAATGCTTTAATAACGGAAAACAGTTATACACCGGATACATATTATTATCAATAATATATTTTGCTGGGATTTTGTTGTAATGAAATCTGTTTTATTGCCTTATCGGCCAGACTAGTATTTTCTCCATTTTATTCATACCAAGTGCCTAATAATTGGAGCATATATACACATTCACATAAGAAAGGATTGATATAATCATAATGTGGAGAGCATTTAACGATATAATGCTTTTAAAGCTATTTTCCCTAAGAGTTTCTTCATGTGTTTCTAAGTGCTATAAGTGAGAATAGAACAAGAGCAACAGTATATACAGAATAAATTGGTACCATCATTTATTTCGACGGCTTCTTATCAGATGCTCACAGCCTATAGAGATTATTCGGTTTATGTAAAGAAAAAAATATTAAGGTACATAGAGAGTTAAAGTTTGGATAACTTCGTTTATATAATTCCATTATGGTTGAGCTTCTTTCTAAATAACTTATCTTTTTGAGGTCAGTAATTCTAACCTAAGCTAAATTCTTATGTTCAGAAAATCTGACTATCCCGGACCTACTAGTATGACCTATGTAGAGCTGACGTCACTCACAGTTATTGCAAGGTATTTTGTAAATGATATTATTTTGTCTAATTGGGTCCACCGGGTCTTTTGGTCTACAGAGCATATCTGCGAGTGATTTTGTAGGTTTCAATGCCACCCTAATTCCTGCCTTATTAAGAATCCTACGTAAAGGCTCGTCTCCTCCTTAGATGGTATTCTATTCTTCTATTCTGTTCTATTCTTATAATATCACATGTATCCCATTTATTTATAATTCATTATGTTCCACTAACTTTACGATTTTGTGGACCTAAATTGTTGCAATACGTGTAAAATTCTGTTTAAAGACTACTGTTTGGGATGGAATTATTATTATTCTTTATCCATCGAACTTCAGGACCAGAGATTAGAGACCGGTACGGAGGCTCCTCTAGGATGACATTTCTAAGCACAGATCCATTAATCTACCAAAGCCAGTGTTTCCAGGTGGTGATACTAAATGAATAGTAACATATCACAATCCAAACGTATGTGCTAAGTTTTCAAGGGATAGCATTGTAAATTCTTATCGCATCTACAAGTAGTTTTATTGAGCTTTGGCGTTGAAAAGCTTCTCATAGTTATAAATCGCTTGGCCTCTTCTTCAAACATCTCATGCTGCTTTTCCAATCAACTTTTCGTCGGTGATGATAAACGTAGAAACTTGAGAGAATAATGCGTTTATTCTGGCCACTGTATTGCATATATATATATATATAATTCATTATTAATTAGATTTATATATTTTTAATAATTTCGTTATATTTTTCTGTCGAAATAGCGGAATGTAACAATTTTACAGTCGACTATGTATCATCGTACAATGCATAATGAGAAAGGAGAGAGTGAGAGAGATAGAGGGAAAAGAGAGGTGAAAATATATATGCAGTTTTCATTTTCCCTACGCCTATTTGTTACGTTTATATGATGAGACGAAAAATAACAGTGTTGAATGTTGCTTTCTAACTACTAAGTATGTAACATATAGAATAGTTGAGTGGAAAAAAATAACCAGCAGTATCGATTTAGTTGGATCATTAAAAACCCCAGCTTTTACTCTGACTACAGTTCATTACTGACTAAACAAGTTGAAAGCAGAGAAATTGAAACAGTTGAATAAGAAAAAAAAATCAGTTTCGCAGCGTCAAGTTTTCCACATCACGTCGATACATCACTGTGGATAAAAGTGGGCTGAGATCAAACACGGGAATTGTGGCTATGAATCACAATCAACCAGAGAAAATTTCAGGCAAATTACCTCTTTCATATAAACTGGCCTAGGTAGCATCGTTTTCAACTACAGGCGGCACGAATGTGGTTGCCAAAGTCATTTAGAATTCGAAAAACCTTCATTACTATGGAAGATTCCTGTACTCACAGTAAGAATAAAGATTCAGATGTATAGTACTAAAGTGAAACCCATGATTCCATAAGATTCAGAAATTTGCAGGTTTACAGGCTCAGTAGTGAAGATTAGATAGAGGGAAGCAAAAATCAGCGAAGCAAGAACCTATTGCCCGAAAAATATACAGATTGACATCAGATTCTTGAGTGGAACTCCATTGGGTGACATGGAGGAGATCGTGTGAGGCGAAAATGAATGCTTATCTGTAGTAATGGAGTCACTTAAGGAAAGACTGAAGATAACAAGGTGAAAATAGCAATGTGTTGTCGAAGCTGTATTTGCCAAACACGAATTAACTTTGATTTCACTGCATAGTACCCTGAATAACCTAATAGTATTACCAAACATCCCTTGGGATCCTAATGGAACGTAGGTCTTCAGCAACAAACTAAGATTTTACTTTGTCGTCTGCAGTCTTAATTAGCTATCTCCGGAATTGTTTAGAAGCTATCATTTTCTCCTAACACAATCTTCTCAACGTCACAATCGAATCCAAGTCAAAGCTGTATCTCGCTTCTTATTCAGGTTCTCCTCTACAGCTTGCGTGATATATGATATCACTCATTGGTTCAGTCACTCTCCATTTCTGGATCGATATTTACTGGCAGATAGGCTATTGGTTGTGTTGCCTCCCACCAAACCAACTCGTTGCGGTCTAAGCCCAAAGTGTTACTCGGAAACACAGTCACAAAAACCCTAAAAAAACAGTTATTTTCTTTTTGATTACAGCTTGATTCCACACTGTATTTTTGGTACAGGTATGGAATTTTCAGCATGGATATTGGTAGCCCGAATTTTGCAGGCCAACCATAGATATCGGGTGTGCGTCGGTAGGGGATCGAACCACGGACCATGTACATGGTCGGCGAGAGTCCTAACCACTGTGCCACCGACGCACAACAACAATGAAAACAACAAAACCATTTCAACAATTGTTTCAGAAAGCTTTCCTTTCAATGTAGGTGTTTAAGCATGACAAAGCACCGTAGAACAAGATTAGTTAGTAAAAATGCAATCGCATGAAGGATTTCATCATGAGCTGACATCAATTAGAGAACCACTGGTAAACCTGGGAGTATTGGACAGTTGTTTCGTCCTAGTTTAAGACTCTTCATCAGTACGCGCCCACCGGGATTCGAACCCAGGACCTTCTGGTTACAAGGCGAGCTCGTAGACCATTGAGCCACTGGGACCCGATCATCATCATCAGCTCATGATGAAATCCACCATGCAATTAAACAAAATCCCTACCAAACCAATACTTGAAAATTAATCTGATGCTCACTAGTGACTAACCTTATCCAGGCAGTTAACCTGGGGTTCTAGTGGGAAGCCGTGATCAGTAAGGTACAGCAGGTTGATGATGAGACAGTAACTCATCTAAGAAGACATTGTGAAATGGTCGCGCTATGTCGTGAATTGGCAGAAGTTAGAATTCAAGGACCATTGGATCCGGTCCCAGTGGCTCAATGGTCTACGAGCTCGCCTTGTAACCAGAAGGTCCTGGGTTCGAATCCCGGTGATGAAGAGTCTTAAACTAGGACGAAACAGCTGTCCAGTACTCCCAGGTTTTCCAGTGGTTCTCTAATTGATGTCAGCTCATGATGAAATCATTCATACAATTAAACAAAATCCCTACCAAACCAATACTTGAAAAAAAACGCAATTGTTAGAAGTATATGAGAATCAAGTGGCATATTCCCAACAAGATGGGACCAAAAGTCTGTCACAGTTCAACGCCAAAATAACATTCATTCACCTAAACAGAATCGCAGTGGCGAAATGACACAGCATGTCAGACAAACACAAAGAGAAGCATAACATTCAGAGATAAAACCGGGATAAAGACATCTAACGAGGATCAATTCATCATATACAAACGTCAGAACAGGCATTTACAATCTAGGGTAGCAATGTACAGTAACTACAGATTTAGTAGAAACATCCCTATTAGTGAAGATATTGTAATTAGATCGTTCAAGGGTGATTTCTCAAACAAATATTTGATCACAGGATGGATTCCAGTCTGGTATAGTCAACTTATGATTCGCCTTCTGTTCATGACATCTTGAGAATTGAGCGAAAACATATAACTTAATATCCTACTGACATTTGGCAGTCGATAACCTGAAGAGGAAAATATCCAGCTCTTTGCAGAAGACTTTCCCTGCAGCAACAACAGGAGTGACATTCTGTAGCCGTCCAGTACTTCGAAACAACACGAAAGACAAACTCTCGCATATGACCAATTCAATGTGTATATACACCTGCTCGTGCAGAGCTGGGTACATAGGTCTTTGTATGCACGTCCTTTCAAAACGTGTTAGAGAACATTACCCAGCTTGGCTGCAAAGAGGAGGTACCGGTTCAATCAGAAATGCCATTATTGAAAGTCTGATCAACACCTCCCACAACATCTGAACTGATTCTTTCAAAGTAATTTACAAAGTCAACAGAAACCTTTTGAAAGCAGTATGTTTCCGACTTCTCTGTACTGCAGAAGCCCTCGAAATATGCATCAAGAAGCCGGAGCTGTGCGTTTAAAAGAAATTATTCCAACCTCTACAACTACCATGGATCTAGTTCTGTATGTTCCCTTAGCTTTCAATGTTTTTATCTCTTTTCGTTCGCTGTGTGTGTGATTCTTACTCCCTCTGTCTTCATTCGCTTCATCCTATTTTTTTCCATTTTTTCAGTCATAAAAACAGTTGTTTTAAGTTTGTTTCCATACTGTTCCTGTCCACATTTGTAACTTGTTTAAAATAACTATTTTACAATTATATCCTAATTCTGTGCAATTTTTGTGTTTCTAAGGCTCTTGTATTCTATATTCACACCTCCTAACTCCCATCTCAAGTTGAAAATTATTATTTCAATTTTGTTCCATGCTCATTTTTACACACTTGATACCCGTTCTAATCCTGTGTAATTTTGTTTCTAACGGCTCGCCTGAACCATATCTTGTTGAAAATAATTATCAGCTTTTATTCGCTGTCGTAATTATGTGGAATCAAACAAGAACTGCATCCATGTAAACTTATGTTTTTAAATGCAATTTTACAGCTACTTTTGAAAATGAAATCGCCGAAAAGATCGCCATCTTTGATGAACTTCGTGTTCTCTTCTTTCATAATGTCCATATGGGTGTTTTCCACCACCTAAAAATATTTACACTGATTTTAATTTGCTCGTATAAGTAGGGAGTTGTGCTTCCTTCTATGAGTGAATGGCAGCTTGCTTGTCTAGTACCATGATTGTCTTCAAATATATACATCTTGTGTATGTGCATATGCGTTCTGATATATCAATATAAACAGCAGAACGGAACCGATGTCTAATTTTCAACTGCATTTTGTAAACGCTGAGTTCTGAATTTCCTTGGAGCTATGTATACATTTTGAACTCAGGTAATTTCGCTGATGCCTTTATTGCAAATGTTTCGGAAAGAAAGATATCTACTGGTTGGAAGAAAAGCTAGTTACCTTCTCACGCTTCCAAAAAAAGGAGACTTAGGCCTCTAAAAGAACTGGCGTGGAATAATGTTAACATCCACGCCAGGTCACGTCATCCTGGAGAGTAAAAAAGATGCATTGGACGCAGAACTCTGACTGGAACAAGGTGGATTCACGAAAGGCAAATCGTATTGTAATAAAAATTCAACTCTCTGTACCATCAATGAGAAAAAACATAGAACGGCAGTCGAACCTCTTTATCAAATTGAGAAAACCTTCCGTAACGCTGACTGCGAAGTAACTTGGAAACTACTTCAACACTATGAATTGCAGTGCCACAAATATTTGTCAACATCATTCAACAACTATGTGACAGTGCCACATGTCAGATGATACACAACGGAAAACTAGACGAAGCTTCCGAAGTGATGCTAGGAGTATGACAAGGACGCTGACTGTTATCGCCTATGATACTATTAATTGTTGTCGACTGGATTATGCGTTAGACTGTGGGAATTGAGAAGACAGGAATAGGCTGGATCAATGAGAAGGCTCAAGAAGATCTGGATTTTGTGGACAATCTACGCTTAATTTCACACAAACTAGAATACTTACAGGTAAAATCCGACAAAATGACAAAAGAGGCAGGCTGTGAGAACAGAAATTCCAGTGAACATGGAGAAAAGGGAAGTTTTGAAGATAGCCAACCAACAGCAACAACGACCGGCATCTATTACCATCAGCAGGAGAGATTTGAAAGGTGTAACTTCCTCCATCTACCTAGGAAATATCTTTTTAACCGCAGGCAGTACGGATGAGAATGTCAAAGCCAAAATGTATTCAGCGTAAACAACAAGATTCGGATGTTCGACACCAATGTTCAGTCAGTCAGTTTTTCTATATGGGTCAGAAACTTGACATTTGCGTCCCCAGAAGCATTTCCGAAAGCCAAATGCATACTTTTATCAACAGCTGCCTTCGCTGACTCTATACTGAAGATAGTATGTCCGGACAGAAAATGTTAGCTACAAGAAACTCTGGGAACGAACTAACCAAGGATCTTATGCTTAATAAATATGTAGAAGAAAAAGGAAGTGGTTCGGGCAGATGATGATGAAACTGTCGAATAACACTGAGTGAAACCCGAACGACAAACGACGAGTAGGCTGGTTAAAGGTGACGTGGAAGAGATCGTGCGAGAAGGAGATGAGAGACTATCGGCATTCGTGATCCCAACCAAAGATGACCTCATAGACCGAAATGAAATTAAGATGGACTGTTGAAGCTCCATGCTTCACTCGGAACAAAAAGGGAACAATCCGCTAACTATGTTCAGGAATTTTCCATATTTACGTAGTGTTGATAGATCAGAATAGATTTAATGTTAGATGTTTGAAGGCAATCAGCAGCAAGATGTATCTGTCACCTTGAAAGAACTTATGTCCTACTTGAGATTCCAACCCGCATCATCCAGCGCTGCAGTCAGAGACGTTATCACTGAGTTTTCCGGGCTCAATGATCACACTGCAGACTTGGTTAACAGAGTTTTGTCTACACCAATATCGAGAGCTATTGAAAAATGAACGAAAGATAGGTCTGTTCATCTCGTTGCTACTTTCAATACCCAAAATAGAAAGTAGGATTAATGCTCAGTAATATATAAGTAGTATTTCAGCCCATAGGCACTATTATATCCGTTTTATTAAAAATATTATACGCGTATAATAAACGTGGGTTCAGTGAAGCGAAATCAGTTTTCCACACTACTGAAATTGGATAGACAAGATCTTCATTCATTCTTATGCACTTCATAATTAAATATTTAGTTTACAGAAAGTTTATAGAAATAAAACTTGGATTATAAATTCAGTTGGTAATGAGAAGCATCTGATTCTTTCATTCATAAATGAAACTTGAAAGTGAAAAATATTAGTTCACAAGGTAGCATAAATTTCTGGTAAAGGATTGATCACACTGTGACACCAGTCACAGAACCATTGGAAAACCTGGGATTACTGCCTGCTGCTGTTTTGTCCTAGCTTGCAACTCTTCGGCAATAAGAACCCACCATGGAGGGTTCGCTCCAAGGACCTTCAAGTTCCGAGACTACCCAACTCGTGATATTATATTTGCGGCAACTACCAGCCAGCGTCACGGGGGAGTAACCATCCTCTTGTCTGACTTGGTGAACCTCGCTGTTTACGACAACTCCCTAAAACTTCAGGTAAGGATTTGTATAGAGTCACTTGCTGGTGTGCATAAATTGTCAGAAGTTGGAATTCATGAAATGATGGGTATAGTCCCAGTGACTGACTAGTCTACGAGCTCGGTTTGTATCCGAGATGTCCTGGGTTCGAACCCCAGTGAGTGTGTGCTGCCTATTGAAGAGCCTCAAACTAGGACGAAACAGGAGTGTAAAGTACTCCTTGATGATTTTCCAGGTGTCGGTTTGTGATCAATCCTGTGACCAACGCCTGCAGATCAATACTCGATACAGCTGTCCAGTACTCCCAGGTTTTTCAGTGACTACGTAACCGATATCAGCTCATAATTAAATCCTGTAAATAATAGTATACAACAGCGACACCTGTTTCTCCCGCCTATGATGCTAAAACGAGAACACATAACTACGTAAAGTGTATTTTACGCAAAAATATATGATTCAAAATATCACCAAGGTTATCCCAATTAGTCTGTAAGCGTGACCAGTAAAGTAGTGGGCGTTATTTTATGTCAAACAATTCTGATTGGTCTATCTCCAGGGTGGATATTGACCACCTAGTGGGGCTGAGTTCTGATAGGCTTATTTTCATGACCGAACACAGACAACCATATCGCCCCCCCCAATGTATTTTTCTCTCCATAATGATAACATAATCAAGTTAGATTAAGGAGTGATATCAGAACCACTATAAACTAGAGCTTAGTGGACAGCTTTTTCGCCCCAGTTTGAGAATATTCGTCAGTAAGTGGCCAGAACTTTCAGATAACTAGGTGAGTTCGTTTACTATCCAGAACATGGGATGCGATTGAATGGCCCGAAAGTTCTAACTCCTGTTGAGTCACGATCATATAATCGGTAAGGTCACATTTTTATATGCATTTCCTTCTCTTTCGCCTGTTTTCTGCCTAAAATATTAAAAACGAATAGTGTTTAATTTGCAGTCTTTGACATTGTGATCCCTTCATCTATACAAATCGTTCACTGATTAGTGGTCAGTTTGCGTACTTCCTTGTCCATTATCTTTAGCCTAAGCATATGACTGCTGAAAGTAGTTTTAGAGAGTCACGGGTGGTAATATGCTCAACAGAATAATATTTCTCATATGATTATGGACGTTTTTCTTTGATTGGCGATAGCGAATATATTTGTCGAGCCTGTCGCCCCACGGGGATGAGGAACGATGAGAAGATAGATTGGACAAACTCTATGGAGACTGCTGAGTGACATTTCGCTACAGACAAGCCCTTGAGTGAAATCAGGATTGGAAGTGATGAGTGAAGCGAAGATCCAAAGGTAACGGGGAGGAGATCGAGTTAAAATGAGATGAGCGCATATGGTCAGGATGAAATGGAGATGAGCCACTAAAGGACTGCATTCTACTCGAACTCCAGAGAGAATGTCACCATTGACACTCATTATAAGCGTACCGTAGGTCGTGATCCCGACTGTCTTATAGATTCAGCATAACTCTTGTCATAATGTTATTTAACATCTGCCAGTTAACAATTTCCGGAACTTTGAATGAGAAACCGTAACTAGCGTAAATTAAATCATGCTGTGTAAGATAACAACTACTCATCAGTGAGGATTAATGTTAATCGCGAGGTAACAGAAATTAGGAGAAGCAAAATTAATATCATTTAATTCTGACCCCTTGGTTGAATGATAGGGCTGACTCGGATAAAACCACCATTATATATTATTCAATATTCCCTCTGGTTCCAAGTGGAACATATGATTTCAATGACACATTTCCCCTTCATCCTATTCCCTGTAGTCCTTAGTAGGTAACTCCAAGATTGTTCACAAGCTTTCATGGCCCCCTCACCCGATCTCCTCTATGCCATTATCGAACTTATGGCTAGAACGTCGCTCGTTGTGTGACCTAAGTCGACAGTCTTGACAGTGTGTGTCCAGTCTATGTCCATTTCTTTCTGTATAAATTCTCAGCTGAGTCGTTGTTATGCAAAGCTCCGAGTTACTAATGCTTTCTGTTAAGCCATCGAATCTTCCTCATTCATAGAAGAGAGCCTGTGGCCTGTTGAGAATGCTAGTCGTGAAGCATGTACAAAGTCTCTGAACCATGTTGAAAGTCCAAATCTTGCTGGTAATACCAAGCATCACAGATTTCCACAGTGACTTCATAATAAAGAATGTCTACTTTGATTCGTCTGTGTTCACTGAGCTTGCTGACTGATGTAATCGCCAGGCTTCTGGACAACATCATCAGCTCAGGCTTCAGTATAAAGTGAACTTACGTAAATTCAAGTGAATCAGCAATTAACAGACACACCGCCATAAACCGAAGCCACCCACCAATAAAAAAAATAAACTAAATGATAAGAAAGTTTAAATTCCAGGTCAATACGAACGTTTAATAAATGCTCAATAAATTGACAACCATATTAGTTTGTTTATTAGGTATATCACACAGTGAAACAGTATTAAAATGTAAAAATAAAATAAATAATGATAGTAGCGATAGTAATAATAACAATAATAATGATAATGATAATAGTGATAATAATAATAATAATGACGACACCAACAATAAAGAATCTAAATCATCAGTACTAATTCCATACAAGGAAGGAACCTCAGAAGCCTTACGCAGAATTCTTAACAAGACAGGAATAAAAACGGCATTCAAACCCACAAACTCAATTAAAAACAAACTTTGTCGGTTGAAGGATCCTGTAGAGCCTTTAAAACAAAACAATTTAGTCTATCTAATACCCTGCTTGAATGATTGTCAGGTCAAATACATAGGTCAAACTAGTAGAACAGGGGCAGTCAGACTAGCTGAACATAAAAACCCAGCAAAATCTAGATTGGTTGACCCGAATAAGAAAAGAAATCCAGAGAATAGTTCAGCTATAGCACTACATGCAGTTACACACAACCATACAATAGGATGGGATGGGATAGGATGACAGTTTTAAAATCTAATGTCACAGAGTATAGGGAGAGATTGATAACATAAGCTTTGTTTGTCGAATCAACTACAAATACATGTAATAGCAATGATTCATCACCTGTCCCCGATATCCGGAAAATTCTACTACCCCAATGATGACAAATAGGAGAGGACAAAGAAAACTATAAAACTCAAGTGTCAAAGTCGTGTGATCACAATTGATATGATTATGAACAATAAATTTTGTTCGAAACGTCATCCAGTGAATAATACTGTTTCACTGTGTGATATACCCAATAAACAAACTAATATGGAATTACTTACTGCCACAGTGCCCATGTTTTGCACATATATTAAATTGACAACAAGTCACAACAATGGTTGTCAGAAGATACACTTTAACCATTCATGGAGAATTCACACGAGTTCACCGTATTTCTCACTGGACACTAGTCAGTAACCAGTATAGTGTGTCTGGTCATATCTATAGTGAAGACTGAACTCTATCAGTCAGGTTTACATACAACCATCTAATACCAACACTTCACATTACACAGTGATGGTAAGCCACCAGCCATGGTGGCCACATTGCAAACATGACTAATAGAATTCAGTCTGCACCAAAGAAAGGACTAGACACATCATACTAGTTACTGATGTACAATCAAAGCATCCAATACAGTCCTACAGAAGGTCAACCGCAAGCCCAAATGGCTCAGTGGTAGCATCTCTGAATGCAGCACTCGTTGATGCGGGTTCACATCTCAGAAGGGACTTGAGTTCCTTCAAGGTTGCAGATACGCCTTGCCAACTAGAACGAAACTTAGGACAGACAAGACTTCCTACCGAATGGCTCCAATAATTTAATATCAACAAATTCAATTCATATTGAGACCAGCCCTGAAGATGTCGTCTGGAGGCAGATTAACGAAAGCTCTGCGATTAAATCAACCACCCAGCTACGTGTACACAACCTGATCAAAAGTACTCATCAGACCTAAACATCTTCTCTCTATTATTTCAAGAAACTTCTACCTTACTTTTCGAATTCCGACTTTGACATCCTCATTGAATTCAACTCAATAATTTGCTTTACAACCTTTCTTAGCAATCCTAAACAAACAAGTGTTTTCACTTCAGTAATTTGTCTGGTTATTGGCTTCAGCATGAGCTGACATAAGTAAGAGAACCATTGAAAAACATCAAGGAGTACTGGACAGCTATTTTGTCTTAGTATGGGACATCTGAGTAGCCCATACTCACCTCAAAACTGGAGGGTTTGGGTTCCAAATCACCCAAGGTGCTAAGTGCTGATGAGAAGTCTCAAACTGGGACGAAACAGTTGTCAAGTTTACACTGGTTTTCCAATGGTTCTGTCACTGATGTCAGCATGTGATCGACCGATTAATAACCTTCGTTTTACACAGAAATTTGCAGCCAAACTCCTTATCAATACCCATCACCAATACTAAAAGAATTGTGAATAAATTTTAATCCTTTTAAGCTTATTAAGATATTAGGAGTTTAGATAATTGCGAAAACCTACGTCTTCCATTATATGAGACAAAATAAAATCACCCTAGAATTCTGAAGTAAAATTGATCAGATAAGTGTTACTTCTTATTTCACAAGAAAGAAGGATATCTCTGTGAATCTCGCCATAATCTACGTTTTTCGGCTTTAGGTAATAAATTCAGGCTTCGGAAAACTAGACGTCATTGATAAATTATAAATTAATGCAGATCTGAACATGATAAATCATTTCGGAGTTATAAATGCGATTCTTTGTAGTCACATGTTATGTGAATATAGTGGGAAATTCGCCTTCAGACACTTAGGAGGCAAAAAAAGTAACTTCGAGCAAAGAGTAGTCATTTCGAAAAAATCCCTCTTCTAGCTTCACAATTATATATATATGTATATGAAAAGAACACCGATGATAAATTATCTCTATGGATGTCACTTCGCCGTCCACTAAAGTTCCTTTATTGGAGACCATCTGTGAATCTTTGACAGACAATGAAAGGGAAGTAGGAATACAAACTAAGAAACTATGTGGATTGCTACTCATTCGCGTGGTGGATATGCGATTTCAGTTTAACGGCGAAATCTATCGTAGAAGTGGGCTCCTTCCTAGGTCCCCTCTTTGCAAAATTAAAGAATCGCCGACTGAAGAATGCAATCAACAAACTCTCATTCTACTGTAGATACATTTATGATACGTTTATCTTGCATAAGAATAAAATCGATACCTAGGTCCTGCAGTTGTTGTAGGCGAATTGCAATGGTCTCTGCTCTTTGAAATGTTTGATATCCAGAGACCTTTGGTAATGCATTCGATGATACAGAAATAATCTTCACAGCTGGAATTGTGGCCTGCTTGAATGAGTGATCTAATATAGAATTGCTGATGGTTTTAACAACGCCTTTATTTAGATTCAGTGTTAGATGTTCTCAAGCATGAGAATATAGTTCCTAGTGCAATGGCCAATATAACTGACTACACAGGTGCAGAAGTAGTAATGCATACAATTACAGGTGTCTAGCTCAGGTACGTCGTCTTTCAGTTCTGGAGTTGCAACCACTTGTGTGAAAAACATAAACTGTGGCTTACCGACAATACTGGTTACTATTTGGCCCGTTACATTGGTTTTGAATTGGAATCATATGCATATATGGGCTTCTTGTTAACGGATACAGAAGAATTCTCTTCCATCTTCTTGGCCATGTGTTTGTTGATAAGCTTTTCAGGGTAGCTGTTTCCAATTAACGTGTCATATAAATGTAGAACTCAATGACAAATTAATCGAAAAGAATATTCTTTGTACATTATTCAGCCTTTAAACGTTTAATGAGCGTCTTCCAGGAATGTAAACAATTGATTCAGCGAAGACAGTCTTTTCAACGGATTCATTATCAGGCGCCACAGTCGCATTGTACATATGATTTTCGATATAATTCTATGAATTACACTAAAATATTTGTGATTATAATCGTGGTTAAAAATCAAGTTGTAAAATGGGCCATATAAATTACCATAATAGTTTATGGGATGGATTAACCCATAGAAGCGAGCTTAACATTTATAAGTATAAAGAGAAAGCAAGCGAGCAAATTAAGAAGGGTGAGGATTTCGGTGAGATAACATTGTGAGACAAGACCCTATATTGTCTGAAATGAAAATAATACTAACATCGGTGAGTATGATAGCGGATAAATATACAGCCCAACGAATAACTATTAATGTTATCGTTTCCTTGGCGTGCGAGCAGAACATAGGCATCCAACAGCACATCCTCACTTTGTCCTATTTTCTACAGTCCTCTTTAGCTTGCCCAATGCTTGTCAATAAGGTTCTCTTCCCCTTCTGTGATGATCTCCACTATGTCACCGTTTGACTCACAAACAACTTATCACTTCCAACTCAGGTTCCAGTCGACGGCGTACCTGGTGCATGTTGCTACCCAAAAGTCTCCTCCTCTTATGTCCGATGCAATATGTTCTTGGTTAGTTTGTTCTTAGCGCATCATATATTTGAAATTCTTTATGGCCGGCCGGCCGTCTGATCTTCAATATGGAGCCAGTAAATGCCGCTTTCAATGAAATTGTGAAGCTTGTACGAAATGCTCTCAGCGACGAACACATCAAGTTTCTGATCCATATAGAAGAACTGACTGACTTAACATTGATGTTAAAAATCCGAATCTTGCTCTTCATGTTATGCAAAGAAGATTTCCAAAAAGATTTCAGAGTGATGAACATCTGATCTGCTGTTCTGATTCCATCTGACTTTGCCATTCTCATTATTTCCTACTACCTGAAACGGAAACGATGGTGGTTAGATAAGTGGAGGAAGTGACGTTTTTAAATTTCTCCCAGTGATAGTGATTGGTGCTAGTTGTTGGTTGGCTATTTTTATCCTCTTTGCCTTCTCTGTGTCCACTTGGAGTCCTGTCTTCACTAGCTGATTCTTCAGTCACTTAGTTGATTCCCGTCTGCAAGTCTCCAAGTTGTTTGTTTGACATTAGACATAAATCATCCACGTGTGAAATCCAGATCTTTTAAAGTTCTCTCATCGGTTTAGTATTTTCCTGTCTTCTCACTTCCTACATGCTGTTATCCACACAATCCAGACCAACACATTTAGGAGTATCATAGGTGATAATGGAGAGCGATATCTTCACTCACTTCAAAGGTATTGCTGAGTGTTCCGTTGTGAATTACTTAACATGCGATATTGCCATACATGTGTTGGATGAGGTTGAAAAGCATTCAGGCCATTCCATAGTGTTGAGACAGTTTTCGAATTACTTCTTGATCGACACCATCGATTACCTTTTCAAAGTCGATGAAGTTGAGATAGAGATTCGACTACCATTTTATGCTTTCTTCAGTGATTTGTAGAGTTACAGTTTCATCCGCATATGATTTGCATTTACTGAATCTAGGTTGTCCCAAGAAGCAAGAGTTTGTATCCAGAGGATCTTTCAGTCTCTCCAGGTTGAATCATGAAGGTCTGATGCATGCGTAGTCCTTTCAGTAATCCAACAACTCTATCAATAAGTGGCATAATAATAATAATAATTTGCTTTATTCCAAAACAGTACTTGTGATATAGAATGGAATTCTCAGCATTTTTACTACAGTATTGCATCCAGTTAGTACGTTATCAATAAATAGAATTCTACATAGATTAAAGAAATCTCAGTTCATTATTACAACAACACATTGGCATGTCGGTAGCAAAGGTAAAGCTGAACAGTGTTTGAAGGTGTTAGAAAAGTAGGTGCTGTCATATTTACTGGGGTAAGCGGGAGAAAGAAACAAAGCAGCACATAACGGAAAAAGAAGAGAGAGAGAAAAGGAAAGAAAGAAAACGTTGTACCTATAAATGATATGAGTTGGAAAGACGAGGTCCAGTTGTACTACTGACTATTTCATGAATTATAGGTGTCACGCCTAATGTTTTCTTTATCACACAGAACACGAGCTAAGTAGGGTATGGTTGAGTTTATGCACTTGCTAGTGCGAGCATATAGTTTTCTATATAGGCTTCTGGTTTTGCCTGATGAGATGCAAGGGGAGATTTGTGCATGAAGAGGGTGGTGTGAGTTAGATAAAATGGATTTGGCCCATTTTTCACATGAGTCCATGTGCCTGTCAACCAGAATATTAACAAGCTGGTCAAGCGGTACGTTGTTTACCCTGCTGACAACATCCTTTCACGTCCTACGTAATAAGGCATAGTCTTTCTTCAGTAACCCTGGAAAACCTAAGGGGAAAAAATTGAGAATAATAGGCAGAATGCGAGAGTTAACGAATTGTAGGAGTAAGGGTTGGGTTATTCCAGAATGTCTTAACTTCTTGATGTAGAAGGTAAGACGGAATATTTTCTTAGAAATCATCAAGATATGAGACGACCAGGAGAGATCAGCAGATAGAATGATGCCTGGGTAGAGGTCTCATAGTATAAAACCAGAATTCAATACAAACTAAATGAAATGTGTTCAGTGTTATGCGACTATAAGAAGAGTAATATGGCAAGAGAATTAAGATATATACGAGATTAGGCGGTGAGCTACTTGAATTATTATTACCAGAGTAACTGAGAAACTTATTACCACTCACGTATGAATGCAGCTCAGTTATCTGTATTTTACTCCTTATTCATTAGATGAAGAAAAATTACTTTTTCCACATAAATTGTTTTCTGTCTAAGCCTAGGCTGCTTGAAATATGTTCAGTAAAGCGTGTTTAGCCCCTCCACATTACTACATATACATAAACCAGATTACAGTCAAACGCCTGAGGTATCCTGTTGATATCAGTAATCAATGCTTACGTATAGTTCTGAGTTATCTAATTTTGAACTACAGCGCATCATTTATCTCCTATTTAGAATACCATTGGATATATAGGGAAATATATGTATGACCAATATGTGTGTGAAATAATGAGGGACCAGAAAATTCGAATAATATATTGATTATTACTGTCTGGATTCTGCCTTTTGTATTAGGTGCTATCATATGGTGAGTACTAGTGAGGTTTGGTAAAGAATACTGGTTAATGAATAGAAGTTGGTTGATCAGGCTTTGAAGCTGTATTGATTGGGACAGCCAAGAAGTAATGTTATTAGATGGTTAAAGGCAGTCTGTGGCAGCCCTTCGATAAAGATTTTAATGACTGTTCCCACTTTTTCGGCAAGGTGTATCTTCATTATTATTATTGTATCCTTTAATTCCTAGAGGAACATAGGGCTTCAGCCGTGCGTCTCCATTGAGTTCGGTTCTCAAAAAGAGGAGGCGGTCTCCACTCGCGGACCGGGCTGTCACATGGCCACCATTCACAGGCGCTATCCCGCTACCGCACCACGCGGGGACTTTTGCCTGTTGGGTTTCCCCCCTGGGCCAGTGTGCCCAGGTGCATCTTCAACCCTAGAGGAATTCATATCGTTTCTGAGATTCAAAGACGTGTCATCCAATGCAGCAGTCAGAGACTTCGCCACTGAACTATTCAGGCTCGCAGCCGGCCTCCTGTAACACTAGTCAATGTGTCTAACTGCAGCACTGGGTGGTGCAGGTTCGAATCTCAGATTAGACGCGAGTTCCTAAAGTGGCTGCAGATACACCTTGCTGAGAAGTGATTGTCTGCTACGAAGAAATCTAGGTCTTAGGCTTCCTCCTTCTTATCGCCTCTAACCATCCAATAACAATAATCCAGAATGCACCATGACGGCAAGCCACCTAACATGATGGCCGCATTTCAAACGTGATTGACAGAATTCAGTATGCACTAAACGAACGATCAGACGCATGATACTAGTTACTAAATAGTGTCCTATCAAAGACCTTCGCCTTCCTTGTCGAGCACTGTCAGCTGGCATAAGATTTAGTTGATAAATGGTTACCGCCTGCTCAAACTAAAACATGGTATCAACGTATGGTGTCTTTAGCTGTTGGTTTGAGTCACGTGAATAGGTGAAGGCCATCTAACTGGAGTAACCGATTTACTAAGAATCTATGTTATGGGTCTATTGATAACATGACCCACAGTCGTTGTGAATTGCACAAACCCCGCAGATCTATTAAATTCTCGTTATTCTCCATTGAGTTTTTCTTTCTCCTTCACGTATTCATGTGGAACAATCTCTTCGTGGTTATTTTTTGTATCCTTATATGTGATTTCATGAGGTGTAAGAACCTGATCCGCTGAATTTATTTCCCAGTTTCTTCAAGATCTAGTTTGAAAGGATTTGATTTGCCTCGAGTTTGACCACAGATTGATATCAGTTAGTGAAACAGTGAAACCACTAGGGAGTACTGGACAGTTAACTAGTCCTGGTTTCGTTGATCTCCGGCAGCACTGACTCGCTGGGGTTCGAACTTTGGGGCTTCTGGTTACAGGCTAAGATCCTAGACAAACCAGCCACTGAGCCTCAATTAAGTGGCTTGCGAATTCCAACTTCTAAGCTGAGAATTCACTTCAGTAATCAATTCACAAAAAATATCAGTCGGTAATGAGAAAAGGCTGTGTGTGCAGATATATGCACTGTAATCGCATGCAAGCGTGGTAATATAATCATTATAGATTCTAAGTGTTTGAAACCGTTTTTCAGGTAGAACCGCTTACGTGGAACGTGAGGTTTAATGAAGTACGTCTCCATTTCACTCTGTAGTCCCTTTTAGCTAGCTTCGCAGATGCCCGCAGGTGTTCATTTTCTACTCAAACTACCTCCCCCATGTTACTCTCAAACACACGCCCAACTCTTCGTCTCCTAATCTAGTTCCACACAGAGGCCCATTATTTTGCGTGATATCAATCGGTGGTCGACTCGGTGGATCATCCGCACATTTTTTGGTCACGATACAGGATCTTTATTGGTTCAATATTCATCATTTCCAACCAGCCATCTGATCTTCTGCATGAAACGAAGGTGTCTTTTGGGGAAAGTGGACACTTGTCAGTTGAAAAGGCTCGATGCGACGTGTAGGCAATGACTGTGAACCACAAAGTACAAACTTGACACTAGTGTTAACAATCAGAATTTGTTTCTTAATGCTGAACGCAGTAGATTTCCAAACCATAAGCAGAATGATGAAAGCCGGGCTTGAATTTCCGATCCTCCCTTTGACATCCTTATCTGTGCCATCTGTAGTTCAAACAATGGTGTCTAGATAAATGAAAAAGGTGACAGTATTTAGATTGGTGACTGATGCCTGTTGTTGCTTAGGTGTTAAAACGTCTAAAACTCCCTAATTTTAATCTTCAATCTGTTCTAAGATGATTTGGTCACAGTTAAACTGTTCATTCTTCTACATAAATTTATAAAACGAAGTAGTTCCATGTAAAATGCGTCGGTGGCACGGCGGTAGAATGTTCGCCCGCCGACACACTCCTTCACCTCGCTAAACCAGTAATAAGACTGATAAAGAGGGAAGGTTGGACATGAGGCTAGCAACCACATCGCGTAAAAATAAACGCCACCACCACCGAAGCTTCAAGCCTCTAGGTTGAAGGCGACCTATGTTCCACTGGGAACGTGAAGGAATAATAATAATAATTCCATGTAAAACTTAATTAATGCGTCGGTGGCACAGTGGTTAGGACTCTCGCCGACCATGCACATGGTCCGAGGTTCGATCCCCTGCCGGCGCACACCCGATATCTATGGTCAGCCTGAATTTGGGCTACCGATATCCATGCTGAAAATTCCATACTTGTACTGAAAATACGGTGTGGAATCAAGCTGTAAATCAAAAAAAAAATTATCTCAACTGTTAATCAATAACAAGATGTTCATCAAAAATGTGTCGACATAAAAAGAATTTGTCAGTGATTCCTCAAGGTGACCTCCTTATCGAATCACTAAACGATGACTGTACACTTGGTTACTTCAACATGCGTCATACATGTTAATATGCACTAGTTCGTCTTTTGGGAGTCTTTATAGGCTATATTAATAGCTGTACCATATGCTCGGTGGCCAGTATCTACAATATGTTGGAATTATTTAATTATTATTATTGTTCCCTTGGGTTCCTAGTGGAACATAGGGCTTCAACTACACGTCTCCACTTGCTTCTGTCTTCTGCTGTACTTTTCACCTGCGTCCATGTTAATCCATAATGTGTCAACTCCTATTCACACAATCTCCTCCACGTCACCCTTGGACGTCTCACTCACCGCTTCCCTTTCGGGTTCCACTCGAGCTTTGGTCTGACGCGCGATGTCACCCAGCGACCACCTCAGCGAGTGTCCAATCCATCTTCACTTTCTCTTGCATATTTGTTGAGCGATTGCTTCTTGTTTTGTTTGTTCCCATAGTTTCTTGTTGGTGATTCTTACCAATGAATTATTATATTTACGCCCTCCTACTCTCAGCCCAGCTAGCAGGTTATCTCGAACGTGACAGGATATACTTCTTGACGAACGTCCTATGTATCTGTATGTTCTAATTATTGAAAGAGGAGGCAAACATTTAAATACACATGGAATAAGACAATCCAGGTAACATTTCCTTAACGTTTAGGTGAATATATGGGTGGCTATTGTAGGCTGTTGTCACAGTAGCACAGAGGAACTTTTTTCTCAATAATTTTATGTCACAATGTGGATTACTAATTTAATACTACTATTGTTTTTCTGTAGATGGGTTGGCCATACTCTGAGGAAACAAACCATCAAGTAACATCACTAGACATGCCATTGCTCGAGTGGAACCCGATAGGGAAGCGGCGAGTTGGTCATCAATGCAAGGGTGCCTTGGAGGAGGTGATGTGAAGAGGAGATGAAAGCGTGTGGGCAGACTTGGAGCCAGGTGAAGACTGGAGCAGAGAACCGAACACAATGGAGACGTGTGGCTGAAGCCCTATCTTCCTCTAGGAATTAAAGGAAACAATAATAATAATCCACTTTGATAATTCAGTTCACTTATCAATTTTTGAAAAAACTATCACTTTAAAAGCGAGAAATCTTTGGAAAGTAGGATGATTTTAGTGACAATTTAGTCACCTATAGCTTCACACAGAACATCTCCATTTCACTCCATCCTCTGTTATCCTCCTATTTGGGCCTCACGATTGTTCATAGAAGTTCATTTCCTTCTCAGATAATATGCCTCATGTCACCATCGGATGGCGAACTCATCGCTAACTATTCAGGTTCCACTCGTCAGTCTGTTTGGCGTGTGATGTAGCTAAATGTTCCAGAAAGTCGTCATTACCTTCTGTGTATATATGACGGATGACAGGTCCTTTGTTTGTTCTTTTCCTAGATATCGTCCCTTCTTGCTTATCTTTTCCGGCCAGCCATATGATCTCCATTTTCGAGCGAAGATGGCAGTTAGTGGAAGTATGTCGACAGAGCCCTGAGATGGCCTCCTGATCATATCAGAGAATAGTGAATGAGTGAGTGAATGTGTATCTAGCTACTTCAGCTTCTATCATACTTGTTCATCTATTTTATCTTATGAATTCTTCTAATACAACAAAAGGAAGATTGTTTGATTTATAAAATCAATTATTTTCAAGATTGCCAATCCTTTCAAACACATACATATGTTTATGTACATAAGTCAAAAAAGATTCCTCTTAAATAAATATGACAAAAACACACTCTCAACATGAGTAGTAAAAATTGTCGAATTTAACTTTCAAAATTTAGTTTTTATGGATTCAATGTGTTTTCGTGTTTGACGATAGATTAATACCATTGAAAACCAACAGGGAGTAATCGAAAGATATAGCAAAAATATTCATTCAGACATCTATAAAACACAAAATAATTGAGCAAAGAATATCCTTTTCAATAATTTCCTGTTCTGGCTCTATAATTATGTATATACATATATATATATATGCATACAAGATTGATGTTAACCAGGCTTTCAGGATCATTTACCACATACCTACGAATCTCAATTTCGCCTTAAGAGTTCGTCTACTGCATATTGCTGAGGCTGTGGGGATCCATATTAATAAGCCTAATATGTGCGTCCAAAAGAAGTTAGTTCAGACATTATCATTACCTTGGCCATCCAGGTTTGAATAATCTAGAATTTTTGTGAAATTTCCTTAATTTTAGTTGATATTTTATTCGTTATTATATCTTTATTATTATTATTATAATTTAAGCATCTTTAATGAACTGTAATTGCATTGCGATCATACTTTACAAATCGATATAATTTGAAAAAACGCTCATATTGTTATTGACCACTATTCTAGAATATTCTATGTATATAAACATACATACATAATTGTAGAGCCTGGAAGAGGAATTTATCGAAAAGAATATTCTTTGCTTGATTATTTTGTGATCGAAAGATGATTCGTCCTAGTACGGGACTCGTCGGTAGCACACACCTACAACAAGTGTTCAAACTGTCGGCCTCCAGATTACAGACCATTCAGCTACCAAGATTCGACTCATTGGCTAGTTCATGAATTCTTATTTCTACCACCAGCCAGTATCATTCGTGGCAAGTACTGGTGACGAACTCATACCAGAACTTCAGTCACTTTCGTCATTCAGCCAGTAACTAGCGAGCAACAAACTTAAACTTTTTTATCTCTCACTAAATCGATACAATAAAATGAGTATAAAACTTGAATATGAAACATACCAACTTCATTCAGAAATGTTTTTGATGGAGAGAATAGCAAAAATGTCTGATTTTGTAACATTTTGACAAAAAAGAGTAAATAACCTTGTATATGTTACGGATGAGTGAATTATTATTCACAAGATGTCGACTGTATTTGTAAAGTCACTGTAAAGACATTGTACTGATGTGACTGTCTTTACATGCATGGGTGATAACTAATTGCTGGATTTAGAGTTAGAATGACAGATTGCGATCCACCATCTACTTTGTGATTTTGATCTGCTGAACATCATAGGAGAGCACCTAGAATGTCAGATGCTCTTTTGATGTTCTTGTGATATTTTGCTGTCAGATTTGCTGAAGGCGAAAGGACAGTATGTGACGCAACAGTTGTGTGGAATGTTTGAAAGAGGCTATGTGCTATATGCATGCGCCTCGCCCGGTGATAATTTTTGGCATCTGGAGTTCAGTGAGATAGAATACTCGCTAACGACACACATGATGCGAGGATCGATCCTCGGTCGACGCACTCCTAAACCTCGCTTAGTCGGTAATTAACCCGGTACTCAGGAAGGGTTGCACGCCTCGCGAATAGAGCAACCTCAGCCAAGAACATAAACACCACAGCTACTGGAATTTTAAAGACCAAGCTGGTAGACCTATGTTCCACACGTAACATACAGGAATATAATATGATAATAAGAATATTAGATACCTGTTTGCATGAAGATTTTCTTTACTTCAGAAGACGCATATTCACTGTATCATCCACACACCAGAAACACTGAAGATGTGTTTATTGACGAGTTACTCTCCTCACCCACATCTTACTCACACTATTATCATTATTATGATTATTATTGTTCCTTTCGTTTGTGAATGGAAAATATGGTCTGAAAAGCACATCCTCAATGTGTCCTATTATCTTAGCCGACCACACGATGGCCAATAAACTCTGATCTCCTCCATGTCACTGTTGGATCCACGTCCAAACATCGTTTCCCATTCAGGTTCTACTCGAGTGCAGTTATTCGACCATCTCCAACTGGATTTTCTTCGAACTTATTGCTGAGCAGTAATTTCTTGCTTGCTTAGTTCCTAGAGTTCCTTGTTGCTGGTTGTTCCCAACATGGTCATCTGATCTTTCGTGTAAAGCTGAAGAGTGTGGTGGCTGGTATTAGAATTCTACAGCCAACTGTTAGAAAACGACTTACGTAGCACACTGGCAAAGATCCTGACCCATATAAAAAGAAGTGACTGACTTTGTGCTGCGGATTATATTTTCAGACGGATTTCAGAGTGATGAAAGTCTGTTTTGCTCCCCATATCCTATCTGACTTTACCAGTTTCATTCGCCGAGTCGGATGTAGTTGAAGTCATGCAACTCAACAAGTGAAAAAGTGTTGACTGAGGCTTGCTTTTGTTCAAATGTTAATAATTCTAAGATGCCTTAACTCTCATCGGCATTCTGTTCTGCGATAAGTTGGTCCAAGTTAAGTTGTTCTTTGCTTTTCATAAAATTATAAAAAGAACAAACTTGATAAGAAAGTTATAACTGAACAGTCTCCATAAAAAAATTTAGACATAATAATAATTTGCTTTATTCCCAAACACTACTTGTGATACAGAATGAAATTCTCAGCATTTTACTACAGTATTGCATCCAGTTAGTACATTATCAATAAATAGAATTCTACACAGATTAAGGAAATCTCAGTTCATTATGACAACAACATATTGGCATGTCGGTACTAAAGGTAAAGTTGAACAGAGTGTTTGAAGATGTTAGAAAAGTAGGTGCTACCATATTTACTGGCGTCAGCGAGAGAAAGAAACAAAGCAGCACAACAACAGAAAAAAAGAGAGAGAAAAGGAAAAGAAAGAAAGAAAATGTTGTACCTATGAATGATATGAGTTGGAAAGACGAGGTCCAGTTGCTCTACTGACTATTTAATGAATTATAGGTGTCACGCCTAATGCTTTCTTTATCGCACAGAACAAGAGCTAAATAAGGTATGGTTGAGTTTTTGTACTTGCTAGTGCGAGCATATAGTTTTTTATGTGGGCCTCTGGTATCGCCTGATGAGATGCAAGGAGAGAGTTGTGAGTGAAGAGGGTGGTGTGAGTTAGATAAAATGGATTTGGCCCATTTTTCACATGAGTCCATGTGCCTGTCAACCAGAATATTAACAACAAGCTGGTTAAGTGGCACGTTGCTTACCCTGCTGACAACCTTTAACATCCTGCGTAATAAGATAAAGTCTTTCTTCAGTATCCCGGGAAAGACTAAGAGGGAACAATAGAGAATAATAGGCAGAATGCGAGAGTTAACGAATCGTAAGAGTAAGGTTTGGGTTATACCAGAATGTTTTAACTTCTTGATGTAGAAGGTAAGACGGAATATTTTCGTAGAAATCGCCAAGATATGAGACGATCAGGGGAGACCAGCAGAAAGAATGACGCCTAGGTATTTAATTTCCGACTTGGTTTCTATTTCAGTGCCATCTATGAGAATTTGTCAATGAGACTTTGAGATCGACTACTTATCATAAGAGAAAATGGTGGATGTTCACGTGATCACTTCCCTTGACGTCATTCTTGTTGGTACTTTGTGTTTTATTGTTTCTTATTATTCAAGAGAAAGAATGTTTGGTTGACTCAATGGATTATTTTGCAGACCGTTAATCCACTTATATGGAATTCCGGCGACATTCCGGTAAATACTTAATAATTAACGCTTAACATGCCTAGGAAGACTGTTGACTTAAGTTATAATGTCGCCTTTTAAATCAATCAGTGAATCAATCAATAGAAATGGGTATACAACTTCTCTGCCTACTTATATAAAAGCCACTCATGATTTATTTGAATTTACAGGAAAGCGGAAATATACCAAACTATATACTACTACTTGATTCATATGAGTAGTTGTGTTGCTACACTGTGGTGAGAGCTGCCTGCAAATTGTAGACAACAATTCACGTCAATATTTACATCACGAATTATGAGAAAAGAAATCAAGGCTTAACTCCATTATGGATAAGATTTTATTTTGGTAAATCACACAGTGTTATACAGTAATATTAACTGATGACCACGTTTCGAGCACAATTTATTACGGCAGCTTATAATCATATCAAGTTACTCATACAACTTTCTTACTTCATTTATATACATCTGTGGAATTGACTAGATATTGGAATGAAAATCGATACAGGATAATGTACATTCATAAATATAAGGAGGAGACATCTGAGAGCTTACGTAGGATTCTTAATAAAGCAAGAATTAGAGTGACATTCAAACCCACAAACTCACTCAGAGACAAACTTTGTAGGCTAAAAGACCTGGTGGACCCAATTAAACAAAATAAAATAATTTGCAAAATACAATGCAATGACTGTGAAGTCAATTACATAGGTCACACTAGTAAGTCGGGGGTAATCAGATTGTCGGAAAATAAGAATTTAACTAAGGTAAGAATGGTTGACACCAAGAAGGTAAGTAGCCTACAAGAAAGCTCAGCGATTGTACTGCATGCATTAACACACAATCACACAATAGGATAGTGGGAGACGGTTAAGATTCTAAGAAGTAATTTAGGTAAGTGGAGAGAGATTGATTACTGAATTCTGGTTCATTGAGTCTACACCCAACACATGCAGCCGAAATGACTCAATGCAAATACCAGAGATATGCATGTAAGATATTATTACCACCAGTCAGTCAAATCAGAAGAGGATAATAAATAATCTCAAAATTCTATTTCAATTCAAGCACATCACATCATTCTAACAAGTTACTTATCATGACTATAAAAACACTCGTCTTGTTTCCCATCTGATTGTATTTGATCAATAACACTCATATTATTATTTCTGGATGTACATTATCCTATATTGATTTTCATTCAAATATCTAATCGATTCCACACATGTATATAAATGTAGGAAAATGTTGTTCGAGTGACTTGATATGATTATGAGTGACAACAGTTTGTGCTCGAAACGTGACCATCAGTGAATATTACTGTTTAACAGCACTGTGTGATTTATCAAAATAAAATCTCATCCATAATGGAGTTATACTCTACCATCACAGTGCCTAAGTTTTATACTTTTATCAAAGCTTAACCTTGAGGAACTCACCAATCAATCATAGCAGACTTAAGGTGTGCAAATACTATTGACAGATATGTGGCTTAACATTCTAAGAAATGGCCACAAGCAGTTCAAAATAACCTTTGGCAAGAAAACAACCAATCAGAAGACGCTGCTTCTCTGCAGACAATAATGTAAATCAAAATCTATCTCTTTTTTTCAGTAAACGATCTGTTGCCTGGCCCTCGTTTTCTGTCGTTACAACGCCACTCGTATCTTCTTGCATCTGTTCCTCTTGATCATTTTGAATAAAGCGAAAACAACAGTGGTTTGTGCAGAATAATATGGTACCATCATTTATTTCGTTGGTTTTTCATCAGCTCAGCTGATTACAGCCTAAATAAATCACGAATTTTTTGTACAGAAAGGTTTTAACATACTTGCGAATTTTACATGACGTCAGTCAACAAAAAGTTCTTCAGTTGGTGAAAAGTGCTCAGAAAATTGTGCTTATATAGTTTTTACACAGGCAGTTCAAATCAAAATAAATGTATGCATACAATGGTAAAGAAGTTACGTAATTAAGTCAAGAGCTACGTAAGATGCAGAGTGACGAGATAATCAGGCAACAATGTACTGAGTTCAACTCAAATCATAGGAACAGGAGGCAAGCAAAATTACAAATAATAAAAGAGGGTGAGTTTAAAGACAAAGATTACGTAATCAGATTAGAGAATAAAGACATCCAGTTACCAGGATGGGCAAGGAAAGACTAATAACCACTTTTTTCTGAACACGTAAATCTGGTTTCAACTTTTGATAGAAATTGCTTCGCAAACTTGAGGAGAATTGAGCTCCTTTGTCTATTATAATTTTAAAGGATTTCGTGATTTCCTCCTCATGACGCGTATCGAGGAAATATCTCATAATAGCGCTATTATAGGAGTTTGTAGGCTTTTTGGCACTCATATCAGCCACTAGTAGTGCTTGTTAGCCAGGTAGTTATGATCTGTTCAGCGAACGGTTGTTAAACTCCTTATCAGCGGGGAATCTGGCTTTATTTAACTCAGAAAGCCGAATCACCTGAAACCACACCGAATTCTGGCTGGTTACATGTTCGACTGGTTTTACCATAAATCTTATTCAAAGTTTGAAAATTGATTGGAAAATTCCAATCGACTTTCTGAACTGAGTCATATCGGGTACACCACTGTGTGAAACTGCAGTCCAGGGGTTCAATCACCTGGATGTGGTTAGCTGATAAGCATTACACTGGTTAATATAAGTGCTGTGGTGTGTAACTATTCACATTATCCAAATCCTGGACACAGAAGACTACATAAAGAAAGCAGAGGATTTACTCAAAGATAATAATGTATATCAACAGTTGACAAAAAACCCTATACAAACATTAGATAACAAAATCAGAACAACGTTAAATAAACTAACGAAATCAGGACAAATTACAGAACAAGATCAATGCCGAATGAAATCTAACGGACCTATTTTACCTCGATTCTATGGTAGACCGAAACTACACAAACCAAATATTCCCTTACGACCAATCGCTTCGCTTCCAGGAACACCAACATATAATCTATCTAAAGAACTTTTCAGGAAATTAAATTACACAACAGAATCATGCGACCATTCTATCAATTCGTCAATCCAATTTTTAGAGAAAATCAAAAACATTCAAGTAGAAGATAATCAAATAGTGGTGTCCTTTGATGTCACAGCATTATATACTTCAATTAGTCCAAAACTAGCAACAGAAACTATGCAACAATTACTCTATAGTGATGAAAACACAAAAACGCAATTATCAACTTGGATAGAACTCATAAAATTATGCCTTACAACATACTTCCAGTTCAGTACTCAAATATATGAACAAATAAAAGGAACACCAATGGGATCACCCATATCAGGATTAATAGCTGAAGCCGTTATGCAAAGATTGGAATTAATAGCTCTACCTATATTTAAACCGAAAATCTGGATACGTTACGTTGATGATACATTTGTAATAATTAAGAGAAGTGATTTAGAATATACCCATAAATTAATAAACAACATATTTGAAGACATCAAATTCACAAGAGAAGTATTAGATAACAAAATCCCATTTTCAGATGTCTTAATCAGGAGAACTAACACAGGAAACTTCGAAACACAAGTATATAGAAAATCAACGCACACAGACCAAATACTTAACTATACTAGCATTAATCCAATTACTCACAAACGAAACTGTGTGCAGACATTGTTTAAAAGAGTTCAGACACACTCTAGCACTCCAGAATTGAAAAGAATGGAAGAAAAATACCTGCTAATGGTCTTCAAAAGAATGGTTATCCACAAAATTTCATCAAAAAGTGTTTAAAGTCGAATCAAAACACCAACAAGAAACCAACATCAAAGACCACAAGAAAATTCATTCTACCATACATGAGGAATATCTCTGAAATAACAGCCAGAATACTGAAACCGTTAGATATAGATATAGCACACAAACCAGTAAAATCGCTTAATTCGATATTATGCAAACCAAAAGATCCAACAGAAAAAGGTGATAAAATTAATACCATTTACAAAATAAATTATATGAACTGCAACAAACATAACATCGGCCAAAGTGGGCGTCTCCTTCGAATCAGAATCCAAGAACACAAATCAGCCGTGAAAAGATACGACATATTCTTTTTAGTATCAATGCATATAGACAATTATGGACATCAATTTGATTGGGATCATGTCAAAATCTTAGACACAGGAAACACCAAAAGTGCAGTCCCGGAATTCCTACAAGCCTGGTACTCAAACGAAAATGCGATTAACAAACACGTTAATATAGATGAAATATACCAATTAATAAAAAGTAAATCAGGTGACCAAAAAGTTTAAAATCCAAGTCAATAGAAAGTGGTCAGTACATATGTAAAGATAGTAACCAGGAGACGCAGTTACATCACGCATGAAGAAATTTAAATCATTTCACTTTATGCTAAATATGGCGCTGAAGATGTTGTCTAGAAGGACGATGAAAGCTTCGCAACTAAACCAACCAGCTCAGAGAACACTATTAATTGCAAATTATCCAAATATGCTCACATCCTTGATTAAATTTTCAAAGGGAACACTAGATTGCAAAATCCTAAGCCGTTTACGAATTCTGATGATGATACATTTATGGTTACGAAAAAACCAGAATGATGCAATGAAAATCCCTGACAAGTTTAATGCCACCTATTCAGCAATAAACTTTACCATAGAAATAGAAAGTAATGACAGTATCTCATTCCTAGACGTCTTCATGGCAAGGAAAGAAGATGGCACAATAAGAAGGAGTGTGTATAGAAAGCCTACAACAACAGGTCAGCACACCCATTTTTTGAGCGAGTTTTGTACCTTTGAAATATATAAACGTAACCTGGTAGTGTGTCTAGTTCATAGATCTAGGTCATGATGTTCAGAAAACTGACTCAATGAGAAGCTTAAGATTATTAGAGAATTACTTAGAAAAAATGGTTATCCAGATAAGTTCATTGAGAAAAATATGAATTTAGCACCTAGGAGAGTCAGTATAGCAACAGCTTCAAAAAAACAATTTTTCGTAAAGCTGCGCTTCCTCACTGACAACAACAGCGAGACAGTAACACAGCGCCTGAAGAATGCAGTTAAAAGAACCTATTATGCAGCAAAGGTATGTTGTCTCTTCACAACCAAAATTTGCCTCATCTTCTTTGTGCATCTACCAGTTTGACTGCAGCTGCGGAGCCAGCTACATCGAACGTACATCATCCAGCATGGTTAATTAAAGGAAAAACAAGATCATTTCGTAGCTAGCTCTATTTCAGCACACCTTGCAGATAGTGAGCATAAGGTTGACGTTAATACAGCATTTAAAATTATTTATCTCATTCCTTTTAATATTAATTTTGCTTTACGAGTTCATCTTCTACATACAACTGAAGCAATAAGAATTCTACATTGGATTGTTGATGGTTTTCTCTACCATGTTTAATAAATAGAACTGAGCAGAAGTCAGCAGTCTGACTTCGATTGTTTTATAAACTCAATCAATATTCTGACTTGCAAACATACAATGTAAGACAATTAATATAAGAAAATTGGTCTTTTAATACTGTTTCCTTCTCACAATTAGTTCTTTGATATAACATTACTAAAGCCAACGGTTTTCTCTGCTCTACTCCAGAGAACTTGAATAAGTGAACTCGATAAAATGTCAGCAAGCTGACCTTTATTCTTTGTGTTTTAAAAGCAAAATGACACGACTGAAACATCAAAGAAACACTGATAATTACATCGACAACCAAAGCAAAAAACGATATTGATTTTACCAAATAATGAGGTATTATCGGGCTAATTACTAAAAGCGAAGCAAATTAGTAGTCGGACTAAAAAGTGTTCATAAAATCGCAGCTGAAAACTCTGGGCAAAAATTGTTGATTGTTCGGACTGAGATTCATTCCTGCTGAAGGAGTAGTCGCGATCGACTCTCATTTTAAAGACAGAAAATGAAGTGCTGACCACTTCGCTTATGTGGGAATTTGTATCAGCCATAATGGACTAATTGACGACGAAGTCTCAGTGCGGTTACGAGATGCTAATGTGTCATTTTCCAAGTATGGTTTGTAGGGATTTTGTTTACGAGCTTGCCTTGTAACTAGAAGGTTCTGGGTTATAACCTTGGTGTGTGCGTGCTGATGAAGAGTCAACTATTATGACGAAACAGTTTTCCAGTAATCCTAGGTTGTTTTCCTATGGTTCTTTAACTCATGTCAGTTCATAATGAAATCCCCCAACCAGGCATGTCTTACTTGCCAGCTTGCCTCCCCACAGGAACTATGTGCTGCTTAGCAGTTCACCTGATCCTTCATTGTTGTTTTAAGATATGGTCATAGAAGGTAGAAGACATGAAATATCTAGCCATCTTTGACTACAGGTTTTCGCCTTCTTAATATTGTATTGAGCGGTATAATATGACGATTTTCCTGATTGCAGTAGATTGGATAATGCGACAAACAGCGAGCAATGAGGAAACAGGCATAAAATGGACTCACACAAAGAACTTGGAGGATCTGGACTTCGCTGATGATATATGTTTGATTTTCCACAAACTGGAAGATATGCAAGCGAAAAGCAACAAGTTGGCAGAAGAAGCATCAAAGATAGGACTCCAGGTGAACATAGAGAAAACGGAGGTGATGAAGATTCCTGGCCAACACCAACAACAACAACAGACAGCAATCAGCATAAATGGAACGAACCTGAAAGAAACTACCTCCTTTACCTACTTGGGAAGCATTGTTTCAACTACAGGTGGAACTGACGAGGATATCAAAGCAAGGATCGGGAAAGCAAGGCAAGCTTTCATTACTCTCAAGTCTGTGTGGAGGTCAACATCATTCAGCGTCAAAAATAAAATCGGGATTTTCAACTCCAATGTGAAGTCAGTACTACTATACGGATCAGAGACTTGGCGTGTCACAAAAAGCATCTCAAACAAGCTACAGACCTTCATTAACAGACGTCTTCGCTCAATACTCAAGATCAGATGGCCGGAAAGGATCAGCAACAAAGATCTCTGGGAGCGAACCAACCAGGAACCGATCGTGAAACAAATAGGCAGGAAGAAATGGAGATGGATTGGCTGGCCATACTCTTAGGAAACCAACAAGTGACATCACTAGACAAGCCATTGCTTGACTGGAACGCGAAAGGGAAGTGGTGCGTTGGTCGTCAGTGTAAGGGTGACTTGGAGGAGGTCATGTGAAGAGGAGATGAAATCATATGGGCAGACCTGGAGCCAGGTGAAAACTCTAGCAGAGAACCGAACGCAATGGAGACGCATGGCTGAAGCCCTATGTTCCTCTAGGAACTAAAGGAAATAATAATAATATAATAATAATATTGGAGTGAGGCAGAGAATATTAGGCAAGGAGTGTAAGGACCCCAAAACCGATGTTTCATGGTCTGAACTCAAGAAACTGAACTTTGCTTTCGATTCTACAAATAACCAAGACTTTCCTGAGTTGAGTAAAATAGTACGAAAATATCCCAACGATAGTAAGTAAGACAGTTATTGGGCCTGAACCCTGAGGTAATGTTTAAGAATCATAAAATATCAAAACGCAAATTCGCCTAAACAATAACGTAAGGCAGTACTAAGAAGGAATTCGAGTATTCCAAACAAGGTGGCATTAAAAATACTGTCATCAAGAATTACACTCCACAGTGTCTTCGGGGACGGTTCAAGGTGAGAGGCGCATTGACTCATTAATGTACATGGAAATATATGGGGAAAATATTAAGTTATTAGATACTGTTATGAATAAGGTTAAGAAATCCATAGTGGACCTTATAGGCCAAATAAAGCCGTTTCTAGGTGAGTCTAAGTGGTTTAATTTAATGCCCAAAATTAATAACCGCAGTAGGATATGTGGTGTTGTTAAGGCTCATAAGTCAAGATACCCTATTAGACCTATAGTTGATTTTAGAATTTCACCTACTTATGAATTATCTAAATATTTAGCCATAGTATTAAATCCCCTTAAGGGCCACTCAAAATCTAGACTAACAAATTCTTATGAACTGAAACATAGATTAGGTAATTTAAAATTAGATAATGAAGAAAAAATGGTTAGTTTTAACATTCTTAGCTGATATACACATATACCAATAAATATGGCTATGGAGGCAGTCAGAAACGAACTCACTTCTGACCAAGAACTCGGACTTAGAACAAAAGTGTCACTTGAGGACATAATGCTGGGAGTGCAGCTATGCCCGACTTCCACGGTATTTAAATTCCAAGGGAAAATATACAAACAAACTGAGGTAGTTGCTATGGGATCACCAATCTCCCCGGCAGATATATTCATGGATAGGTGGGAAAGAGAGCAATTGAAACGCTAACCCCCACCCCAAAAGTATAGTGCAGGTATGTAGATGACACATTCACTGTACTGAGAACACAAGAAATATATAGATTTTCCGAACACATTAACTCAAAGGTAGAATTGGAAAGTCAGGAAGGGGAGCTCCCAATGTTAGACTGCAACGTAAAAAGGAAAGAAGATAGGAAGTTAGACACTAGTGTTTACAGGAAACCCACACATTCAAACAGATATTTGGACTTCCAATCATCCCATCCTATGTCAGTAAAAATAGGATTAGTGAAATGTTTAAAAGAAACAGAGCACAAAAACTAAGTAGTACCAAAGAAAATCTAAAACAGGAACTGATACACATAAAAGAAGCCTTGAAACTTAATAATTACCCAGATAAATTAGTCAGGAAATATGTAGGGAAGTGTAAAAATAAATAATGATAGTAGTGATAGTGATAATAATAATGACGACAAGCTTGTCAAATATACGCAAGACAACAACAACAATAAGGAATCTAAATCATCAGTAGTAATTCCATACAAGGAAGGAACCTAGGAAACCACCCTACGCGGAATTCTTAACAAGGCAGGCAGGAATAAAAGTAGCTGGCATTCAAATCCCCGACAAACTCAATTAGAAACAAGCTGTGTCGGTTAAAGGATCAGTCCTGTGGAGCCTTTAAAACAAAACAATTCAGTTTATCTAATACTCTGCCTGCAATGAAGGTCAGGCCGAATACATAGGTCAAACTATTAGAACAGGGGTAGTCAGACTAGCTGAACATAAAAACTTAGCAAAATCTAGATTGGTTGACCCGAATAAGATAAGAAATCTAGAGAATAGTTCAGCTATAGCACTACATGCAGTCACACACAACCACACAATAGGATGGGATAGGATGACAGTTTTAAAATCTAATGTAACACCAGGGTGGAGGGAGAGATTGATAACAGAAGCTTTGTTTATCGAATCAACTACAAATACATGTAATAGGAGTGATTCATCACCTGTCCACGCATACATCTGGAAAATCGTGCTACCCCTACGACGACGAATAGGAGAGAACAAAGAAGACTGTAGAACTCGTTTCGATATGATTTGATTTTGATATGATTATGAACAATGAATTTTGTTCGAATAATAATACTGTTTCACTGTGTGATACATCTAATAAACAAACTAACATAGAATCACATTGACTCAGTCAACTGAAATAGCAGTAGTACAACAACACACTATCAATATTATCACACAACGGCCAAGAGAAGTATTAACATTAAAGGACTTAATCGTCGAACAAACAACTATTCCGGTAATTGGTAGAAAGGTCAGTCTCTGAGGCTGTGAAGCTTGTCTACTAAATTGGCTAAGACCTGCATTCTGCATGCCGAGTCTTAATTGTCTTAATTGTCATGCAATGTGAGCTGACACAGAATTAGGCTAGAGAAAGGTTGAAGGTGGACAAAGGAAAACATGACCGCAGCCCACGAAGTTGCCGACTGTTGACTGAAGTTAGCTACGTAGGGAGATGTAGACTAGTCTGACTGAGTTCCTTGTAACTGTCGATAACTTAGGTGAATGACAGCATTGATAATCTATTATTTTTCGAATAAACTATCTTTCTATACATGAGAAATATTCACTAGACGGACCTGTTTTTATGTTAACACGATATTCTAAAATTACCAACTAGGGCCTAATTAACTGCATCCATATTAGTTAGGTGAGAATAGGAAATTAACACAAATGAGAGTTTTGAAAGTTCCTTTCGCTCCTACAACGTTTCAATTTATTAATTGATAAGACAAAAAAGATTAAACGAAACGGACGTAGAGATGCACAGAACATAGTTTGGAATTGTACAAGTTACTTTTTCATTTTGTCAATTTTTTTTCTGTTTTTAACAGGCGATTTTCTTCGTTATTCTTTCCACTATTTCTGTGTTTATTCATGAGAAAGGAGACTTTGCTTATTTGTGATCAGAAACACTTAAATTGCTATCCAGTGATTTGATTGGTTGAATCCAGTCAAGTCTGTAATTTTATACTGACCAATCAAATTGCTGATTTTATGTCTAATTGATATAGTCAAATTCATTTTTTGGCTACTACATGAATCATCGTACTTCCTTGTACTTGCTTGTTATCAAAGGGAATTTTATCATTTTATGTTACTCACATGCATTTTTGAAGATTATATAACTAAATAAACTATTTTGGCATTATTGAATGTAATGTGTGCTTCCTTGAAAGGTAAGTAATATTTAAACATGTATATATATGTAAATGACTGTGGAATATATGCTACTTTGGTAACTTTTGTAGTCATGACGGAGTTGCAGAGGCACAAGTGCATTATTTACCATCTAGAAACTCTTTATTTATGACTACACCGGTGAATACGTTTACTGTGAAACTAGTAATAATAACATAAATATGAGAGAATATAAGTCATCCACTGTTACACCATATAAATAGGAGACATTTAAAGTCCTACGCAAGATTCTAAATAAAGAAGGAATAAGGGTGGCATTCAAACCTTCAAACTCACTCAGGGACAAGTTCTGTAGGTTAAAGGACCTTGTTGATCCAATTAGACAAAATAATATAATTTACATGATACCTTGCAATGACTGTGAGTGAGATCAACTACATAGGTCAAATTAGTAGATCAGGTGGGGGTGGTGAGATTGTCAGAACATAAGAATTTAGCTAAGGTAAGAATGTTTGACCCAGAGAAGATAAGTAATTTAGAAGAAAGCTCAGCAATTGCAATGCATGCATTAACACACAACCACACAAGAGGGTGTGAGAGGGTTAAATTCTAAGAAGTAATCTTTGTAGGTGGAGAGAGAGATTGATTACTGAATCCTGGTTCATTGAGTCTACACCCAACACAGTACATGCAATAGGAATGATTCATCACTCATACCCGAAATATGGAAAATATTACTACCAATCAAATCAATTGAAAAACAATGGAACTATATAAATGAATTTAGGAAGTTGTGTGATTACCTTGATATGATTATGAGCAATAAATTGTGCTCGAAACGTCATCAGTAAATATTACTGTATAACACTGTGAGACTTTATCAAAACAAAATTTACCAATAATGGAATTACACTCTACTACAGTGCACAAGTTTTATTCTTATATCAATGGTGAATACGTTCTCTGTTACTGTAGATATTAGATTGAATAACCTTCATAGGAAGGAGATAACAAAATTCGGTCGAAGAATATCCTTTTCGATAAATTCCTCTTCCGGCTCTACAGTTTTATATATTAATGTACACAAAGTATTCTAGAATAATCGTCAATAGCATTATTGATGTTTATTCTATAAATGTCCCAACCAAGTTCACTTTTAACAGTTTGAAAAATGTGGCCATTGGGTATATGATATTCATTATAATAAAGGTTTCTTTCGTATTTCCCAGTGAATGAAAAACAAAACGATATTGGTGTTTTTACTGACGTTTAGCTATTTAAAAAATCTCAGCTTTTTTATAACAACTTTATCATCGTTCCTCAACATGGGGTGGATCATCACACCCTATCAGTGCAAAGGTATCAGTTGATTCAAGTCTTTTTAGACGAGCACACCCTTCGATGTTAACGGATGAGAAAGAAAAAAGAGAAAGAAATATCGAACATTACTGAGACTGTTAAACAAAATAACCACCAATAGAACTTTATCAACAAAATCAACACTGACAGTAAGTATGGTCAAAAACCTATTCCAAAAACATGGACCTCAACAGTTGTCATTCCATATAGAGCAGAGACGTCAGAAGATATCAGAAGAGTACTCAATAAGTACAACATCAGACGCCCTACAAAGCAACCTTGTCCATATAAAAGACCAAATCCCTGAAGATTCTCCATCAAGCTTGAGAAATAATAAGCTATAGGTGGTCTACACGCTATGGTAGAATCAGGTCACAAAATTGATATTGACAATATTGAAATCATCATCCAGAAAAATCTCAGAAATCACAATGAACGTCCAACATCATCAGAAACACCTCATATTAAAATGGAATCCAAATTTTTGAAAAGAAATGACGGAATAAAACAAAATTTGACCTGGTTACAACATCCTGTCCACCGTGAAATGACAAAATCAACACGAATGTAAACAAACACTGCATTTATGAATTTATACACTTAATAAATCCAACAATCTACACTTGTTTTTGTAATCTTCACCAATAGGCCAACATGACCATATACTGAGGAAAGATGATTAGGTTTTCATATATAAGCTGAGATTTTGTAAATTCCGGTTTAATAAGGCTTTGATAAGTCTATTAGCGTTAAATAGCGAAACGTCAGTGAAAACGACCTTATCGTTTTGTATTTCATTCACTGGGAAAAACAAACAACCTTTATCATATTGATGTCTGTTGTCTAAATAATATTGATTTGTTGAGATCACGAAGGATTTCAAGTTCGAGAATGATTCGAAAGTTGTAATAAGCATACGAAATACAATACTGAATATAAATAATATCAGAAAATTTATGAAGCGAACCTGGAATAGTTAAAATAATGATGGCCAAGGTAGGGAAAGCGTTTGAACCAACTTCCTTCGGATAAATAACTTAGATTTCTTAATGTGGATCCCCAGAGTTTCAATATAAGTATAAAACTTGGGCACTGTGGTAAAGTATAACTCCATTATGGATAAGATTTTATTTTGATAAATCACACAGTGGTGTTATACAGTAATATTAACTGATGAGCACGTTTTGAGCACAATTTGTTGCCACTCATAATCATATCAAGTCACTACTCTCACAAATTGTTCCTTCATTTATATACATATGTGGAATCGACTTGATATTTGAATACAACTCAATATGGGATAATGTACATTCAGAAATAATAATATGAGTGTTATTGATCAATTACAATCACATGGGAAATAAGACGAGTGTTTTTATAGTCATGACAATTAACTTCTTAGAAAGTTATGATGTTCCTGAATTGAATTGAAATAGAATTTTGAGACTATTTATTATCCTCTTCTGATTTGACTGACTGGTGGTAATACTATCTTCCATATTTGTGGTATTTGCATTGAGTCATTTCTGTTGCATGTGTTGTGTTGGGTGTAGAGTCAATGAACAAGGATTCCGTAATCAACCTCTCTCTCCACCTACAGAGATTACGTCTTAGAATTTTAACCCTCTCCCACCCTGTTATGTGGTTGTGTGTTAACGTATCCAGTGCAATCACGGATCTTTTTTCTAAATTACTTATCTTCTAGGGGTCAACCATTCTTACTTGACAATCTGACTACACCCGACCTACTAGTTTGACGTATGAAGTTTACCTCACAGTCATTGCAGGGTATTTTGTAGATTATTTTATTTTATTGGGTCTATCGGGTCTCTTAGCCTACAGAGCTTGTCCCTGAATGTGTTTGTAGGTTTGAATGCCACCACTCTAATTACTGCTTTATTAAGAATCCTATGTAGGGAGTGTCTCAGATGTCCCTTCCTTTTGTGGTATAAGAGATGCCTTATATTCTCTCTTATTTGTGTTATCATCACTAGTTTCACAATTATTTCTATTCTGCTTTTGATCTTTTTCGAACTTAATAATGAATTCTATAGGATAGTTATTTAACACCAACGCTTCTTCTTCTATGTGTTTTATGTCGTCATTTAGGTCCTTTTTAAGCTACTTAGTGCTACTGCTCGGTTTGTTAGACACTTAACTAAGCCGTCTGCCTTGACAGTTAACGGATGAGATGAATTAAAGTCTAAATATCTATTAGAATGCGTTGGTTTTCTATAAACACTAGTGTGCAGTTTGTCTCCTTCAATTCGTTTTATTTTACAATCTAACATCACAGCTAATTCTCCTTGTTCATTTTCCGATTCAAATGTGAATTTTATTCCCTCTACTAGTGTCGTCTTATTTCCCATCTGATTGTAATTGATCAATAACACTCATATTATTATTTCTGAATGTACATTATCTTACCCACAGCTTCAAATTCGTGTGCAACAAATGAAGTCTTGAAGTGAGATATGAGATGAGATAGAATATGAATGGATACATCCGTCTATTTTACTTTCGGGTGTTAAAGATAAACTACGCAATTTCGCCTCTTCTATGTGTATCTGCCAATTTGAGTGCTCTTGTGGAGCCAGTAACATAGGGCGTACAATTAGGCGTTTTTTCCATGGGAATTCCAAATACCATCCTCCGCGGTTAAGCCTAAGACAAACAAAGTACATTCATAGCAATATTCAATCTCATCTAGCGGGTAAAGAACACAAGATCGATATTAACAAGGCCTTCAAAGTCACCTAAAGTATACATTTGTGAAAAATTATATTTGTAAAATCTCAGCGAGATTGAAATGAGTAATTCCAAATATTTTAGAACTATTCTGTCAAATCTTGACGACAAGTCATTTGAATTATTTTGCAATCGAATTAAATTAACAAAGAAACTGTGTAATTGGAACAATCATCGTGTTTTCACTCTCCGTTGTCTTCAACAGAATCCGTAGCTGTTGAGTCACCTGAAAACTCTAGTAGGTCGAATAACGCAGCTCATTCTTCAGAAAGAAGACAAAGCAATAGGTTCGACAGAGTGCTTCAACTAAACTCTAATCCTAAGCACCATAATTTTAAAAATACGTCTAATCATAAAATTCTAAATTCTAACAGTTTGAACAGACATGAAGGTGTGATGTTAGCTGATACATAGGAAATCCTGATTAATAAATAAAAAATGGATATGTATAAGTAATTAATAATAATTGTTCAAAAATTCCCGACTGCCTGTATCTTCTTATGGAGACGTTAAGAAATGTTTTACAACTGTTTACCCACACACATATACACGCTCTTTTTTTAAAGTGTTTAACAAAGGTAGAACAATAATTATAAGTCCGAGGTCAAATTTTGATCACAGCTCATACAGTTTTGTTTATTATACTTGTTCATACTTGTTGAATGACTCATGATTGGACAAAGTTTTTAAAAACAAGTGATGTTCCTTTTATATGTAAACCTCTGTTATGCGTCGGTGGCACAGTGGTTAGGACTCTCGCCGACCATGCACATGGTCCGAGGTTCGATCCCCTGCCGGCGCACACCCGATATCTATGGTCGGCCTGAATTTGGGCTACCGATATCCATGCTGAAAATTCCATACTTGTACTGAAAATACGGTGTGGAATCAAGCTGTAAATAAAAAAAAATGTTAATTTCGATTAATTTCCCTGAAGAAGTTCGGACCAGATTGCCGAACGCATGAAATGTTGGAATTACTCATTTCATTCTCGCTGAGATTTTACAAATATGATAATTTTTGACAAATGTCTACTTCTCACTCGGCGCCCAAATATTTAAGAACTATTCTGTCAAATCTTGACGACAGTTCATTTGAAACACCTAAAGTATTCCTTCTTATGTTAACTTCACTTCAAGACTTCGTCTGTTGTACACAAATTTGAAGCTATAGGGATCCACATTAAGAAATTTAACTTATGTATCCAAAGGCAGTTGATTCAAACGCTTTCCCTGACTTGGCCATCAAGATTTTAACTATTCCGGATTTGTTTCCTAAATTTTCTGATATTTTGTACACTATTGCATTTCGTATGATTATTACAACTTATGGATCTTTCTTGAACTGTAAATTCATCAAGATGTTAACAAATTGATGTTATTTACAGAAACAATATCATCAATGTTAATGACGATTATTCGAGAATATTTTGCGTAGTACTGAAGTCATGAATTAATAGGCTTGATAGCAGACCAAAGTAGCAATCATGTCTGCCTTGAGAAATTTCTTTTGTAAACAGAACTCCAGTTGTTTTAGTCGAATCACGGTAGCCTCTGCTGTTTGTAGTGTTTGGCATTCAGAGGCTTTTTGTAATTTATTTGATTCCTGGTAGATGACAGCGAAAGATTATTGAATATTAGCTTTGTGGCATGTTTTCATGAGGAGATTCAATATGGAACTGTTGATGGTTCTAACAACACCTCTTTTTAGCCTCACAGTTAAACTGAGTCAGGTAGGGAGATGCACACTTCCGGGTTGGGGCCCTCGGGACTCTAAGAATCAATGACTGGAGACAATAGGTGACATGGCTCAAAATCGTTGTCAATGGCTTACGCAGATGTATTCAGTCTCTGTAATCTTTCATATTCCTTTCTACCATTTTTCATTCTGTTTCACTCTTATACTTGTCAAAACTCTATTGATTCTCTTCACTCATTTTCTTGTCTACCTCTGTGTGCTATTAGGTACGTGGCAACTCAAACTGCTGCACTTCAGTGTCAAGTTCTATGTTGAATCCAGCCAGCCAGCCAGCTATTGGGTGTGTCTATAATACTGACTTAATGCAATTTAAAACAGCAATATTGTTGTTAAAATCAATAATTCTTTAATTGTTCCTTTCTGATAAATGTAGAACCTGATGAAGAAGCAGTTAACGAAAGGGAATATTCTTCGCTTATTAATCAGTCTTTTAGAGTGAGAATCCACCTATCAATAAATTCCCGCCGAAGTGACTGAATGATCCGCGAACCTGGTCTCGTGACCTGAAAGTCACTGCTTTGATCTGTGGTGTGGTTGTAGGTGTGTAATTTTGAAGCATCCTCAAAATAGGATAGAACAACTGTCCGGTGCTCTCTACCGGTTTTCAATGATCTCTCTAACTAATGTAAGTAATAATAATAATAATAATCTACTTTATTCCAAAACAGACAGTACTTATAATACAGAATGGAATTCTCAGCATTTGTCACAATATTGCATCTGATTTACTTAAAATATAAATAAAATTAAAACAAAATTAACCAGAGGAATTTGTCCACATTTACCGTATAAAGTCAAAAATATTCCAAGTACGAATTGAGAATATTAAAAATAATATTGATAATAACAGTGAGTTTGTTTCAAAGAGTATTGTCGATTCAGTTTGGAAATTTTTGCACGGTATATATTACTGAATCGAATGTTCTGTTGATATAGCAGTATGGTGAGGGAAAATACAAAATTCACATTTATAACACAGCTTAAATGATGTTCACACTTATAAAAAATAAACAAATAAAAACAAAAGAATTTAGAGGGTTATAAATATAAGAAGTACAATAACAATAAAACTTGATGTTGTAAGGGTGGAGGAAATGGTTTATTTAGTAGTGCAAAGAAGGTTAGTTAGTTAGTTCATGCCTAACACTATTTTCATCACATAAAGTACGTGCTAAATATGGTATAGTGGAATTTTTATACTTAGACGTACGTGCATAAATTCTTCTGAAATGACTTCTTGTTTTACCTGAGGAGACACTAGGTTGGAGCTGCAGGTGCTGTGAAGGATGCCCACAGTCTGGAAAAATTCCTTCAGCAAATTTGTTGCATGACATCAAGTGCCTATCAATGACAATGTCAACGAAATGGCCCAATGGGATACCACCACTCGCCGTACTGACTGACAGTCTTCAGAGTTCTACAAAGTATGACATAGTCTTTTTTTAGGCAATCCAGGAAATTGTTTTGTGACGAAATTAGACAGTCGAAATTAAATTCATTGGAATACCTCATAGATCCTGTAGACACTTAATAAAGAATAACTGCGACTTACAAATTTATTACTCCATGAAATATCATTGTAAACATTTATTTCCCGATACGAATTTAAAACAAGCAATAAAGGTTGATAAAGCAGGATTTAATGAATTCATTAAATTTCGGTAGAACTCGTCAGCTGAATACTCTACATACACGGATATATACTTTTGAAATTACATTGGGAGATATAGGACTGATAAGTAAACGAACTACATTGAATTAGTCATGCCAGAAGACAGGTGCTAATGTTTTCCAGGTCGTGTTCAAGTAGACAAGTGGAGAGAGAGTATGAGAGAGCAAAATTAAGATAAATTGCATTACGCTTCAATTACATCACTTAGATAAACAATTAGACATTAGAGAATATAACAAGAATTGCAAACAGAGTAATATCAATAGTAATAGTTATAATAACAATAATAATAACAGTGTTGAAGTGAGTTAAGATAATCCTACTGATAAAGGATAGTTTTAAATGAATCAAGAATAATAATAATAGGTAGAATAATAAGTAAAACGTATTACCATGGTAGATTCAGAGTCACGACCATCTCCTTTTGTACACAGAGACCTGGTTTATAAACTCGAATTGCACACGCCACTGCAATTGCAAGCATCTTCTTGCTTCTTTCTCTGCTGACAATTGTGAATGACTTGACCGCGTCGATATCATCTCCGTAGTCCATAAGATCTTTTGTTATTGAGGATTTTGGCGCTTTGCACTCAGCTGTTTTCAACCATTTTGGCGAATGCTCCATCATGCCAGTAGACAATCGCCTTTCTGTATGACCTATGTATTTGTTTCCACAAACGCACTGAAATTGATATACGCAGTTTGAAATGTCGAGGATTGGCGACTGGTCTTTCCCAGATTGTTGAAGCACTCACTTGGTGCTGTTAAGGGTAGCAGGTTTCGCAGCATAATAAGTTGTCTTTATGGGTTTATCGAGTCTTCGTTTGACTATTTCCGTTACATTATCTCCTTTGAGCGGTTTCGTCGGAACTGTTTGGATTGTTTTGCAGGGGCTAATTTCTTTAGAGTATTTATTAGTGAACTTCTCAGGATATCCATTCTTAGATAAAATATCCTTCAGAGACTTTATTTCATACTCAGTGGTACTGTTGGAACAAATTTTTCGTGCTCTATTGAACAGTGTTCTTTTGTACTGGATTGGAACAAAGCTTTTGAAATGTATATACTGTCCTGTCCAAAAGTATATATATCCGTGCATGTAGAATATTCAGCAGCTGACGAGTTCTACCGACATTTGTTAAATTCATTAAATCCTGCTTTATTAACCTTTATTGCTTGTTTTAAATAACATTGAATCGTTGACATCGAATTTCAAAAAGGTATATCTGTATTTCAAAACATACGTCTATGAGATAATATGCATAAATATAACACCAAAGTGATTAACTTTTGAAGACAATTCAAGATGCAAAAGCAGTGAGAATATTCTCTGCAACGAATCAATTTCATTGCATGTACACAGGGATTTATATTATACGAAGAATTCACATATATGCGCACTGTGGTGGTACAGTATAACTCCACTATAGATAAGATTTTTTTTATAAAGTCTCACAGCATGTTGTACAGTAATATTTACTGATGACCACGTTTCGAGCACAAATTATTGCCCCTCATACTCATATCAAGTTACTCACACAACGTTCTTGCTTCATTTATATACATGTGTGGAATCGATTAGATATTGGAATCAAATCCAATATAGGATAATGTACATTCAGAAATAATAATGATATGAGTGTTATCAATCAAATACAATCAGATGGGAAATATGACGAGTGTTTTTATAGTCCAAATACATAAGTAACTTGTTAGAATGTTATGATGTACGTGAATTGAAATAGAATTTTAAGATTATTTATTATCCTCCTCTGATTTGACTGATTGGTGGTAATAATATCTTCCATGCATATTTTTGGTATTTGCATTGAGTCATTTCTGTTGTATGTGTTGTGTTGGGTGTACACTCGATGAACCAGGATTCAGTAATCAACCTCTCTGTCTCTCCACCTACCTAGATTACTTTTTAGAATTGTAACCCTCTTCCTCCTACTCTATTGTAAGGTTGTGTGTTAATGTGTGAAGTGCAACTGCTGAGCTTTTTTCTAAATTACTTATCTTCTCAGGGTCAACCATTCTTACCTTAGCTAAGTTCTTATGCTTTCATGGAATATCTGTAGAGACTTCCTATTTCGGACTCCACACCGTGTATTCAGAGGAACGTTGAAGTGGATTATGTAATGGGCAGTTGAAGATGAAGTAGTCATAAGAATGAAATAATTTCGATAATTTGATAACTCATAACGATGGCCAAAGTAAGGGGTGTGTGGCTGCATGAATTTCTCCTGAACACATAGCTTTGGCTTCTCTAAGTGTATTTCAATGGTTTCAGCTGCGTGTAGAAGAGGACTCGAATGTGGTACACAATTAATCTTCATTCTGGTTTACGATTTCGTCTTCTACATTCAGGTGAAGATATCCAAATCCACTTGAAGAAGCCAAACTTTCCTGCATGTTCAAAGCCATTTTTTTTATCAAATTGGCCGATGTTACATGAATGCGACAAAAACTGTTAATTTCCCCCTTCCTATAAGTCTTTTATGAGTTATCATTGCCTAAATTATATTTATTTTCCCGACTATTTTGATCACTAATCCCTTATTGCGTAATCAACTTGAGCAGTTGCTTATTCGTCCAAAATCATGCATTATGCAATCCACTTGTTGCAACCATTTCTACGCTTGAGTTGCGTGTATTAATTTTTTTGGTTGATCATCACCCCACTAACATTCTGATCGTGACTTTATTATATTATTATTATGCGAATAAAAAAGCAACAAGTTGGCAGAAGAAGCATCAAATGAACAAAGAGAAAACAGAGAGGATGAAGATTCCCGGATAACAACAACAGCAGACAACAATCAGCATAAATAGGAGGAACCTGAAAGAAACAACCTCGTTCACCTACCTACTTGAGAAGCATCGTTTCAACTACAGGCCAATGGAACTGACGAGGATATCAAAGCAAAGATCGGAAAAGCAAGAGAAGCTTTCACTTCACTGAAGTCTGTGTGGAAATCAACAGCACTCAGAATCAAAAATAGATCCGGATTTTCAACTCCAATGTGAAGTCAGTGCTACTTACTATACGGATCAGAGACTTGCACTGCACGTCATAAAGAGCATCTCAAACAAATTACAGACCTTCATTAACAGTTGTCTTCGCTCAATACTCAAGATCAGATGGCCAGCCAGAAAAGATCAGCAATAGTGACCTGAGGGAGCGAACCAACCGAGTAGGAACCGATTGTGAAACAAATATGCAGGAAGAAATGGAGATGGATTGGCCATACTCTGAGGAAACCATCAAGTGAGTGACATCACTAGACAAGCCATCGCTCGAGTGGGACCCGAAAGGGAAGTGGTGCGTTGGTCGTCAGTGCAAGGGTGACGTGGAGGAGGTCATGTGAAGAGATGAAATCATGTGGGCAGACATGGAGCCTGGTGAAGACTCTAGCAGAGAACCGAACGCAATGGAGACGCACGGCTGAAGCCCTATGTTCCTCTAGGAATTAAAGGAAATAATAATGAAATGTTGTGTATTGCAATAAAAAATTAGAGTAGAGCCAGAGATGAGGATCTAACTGAAAAGTAAATACTTCTTTGCTCAATCCTTTCGTCTTCTAAATGTTCAAATGGAGATATTTTTTTCTTATAAATACGATTGTAAAGCTCATGAGAATAAATCGTTGCGAAATTGAAATTCTCTTCGCCGTTTACGTCTTATTTTATTTATTTTTTGTGACTCCGTATGCAAATAACTTGTAATTTAGAAGTAAAATTGTTTTAAATTTCTATCGGCTTTTTTCTAAATACTACCTCCGAATTGAAACGGTTTTAGTGTGGATAGTGCATTTGTGATTGTGAGCTGGTTTTATCTTGTTTTCTGGCTTGCCAAGTCTGGAAAAAAGCAGTTACAATTTCTGATTAATTATACAACTAGTCTAGTTTCGATAAGTTTTTGTAAAGGTGTGTTATCATATCGTAGTAACATTGATGAATTATTATAAATTACTAGTTTTCCCTTGGCCTGGTGATTAGCCATAAGCAATCATCACCTCCTTGCACGATCTTCTACATATCGCCATTGGACCCACGCCCAACTTGTGATTTCGTATTAGGGTTCCATTCGAAAGTCGATGTGGTGCTCAATGTCACCCAACGGTCCCCTCAGTGTGATGTGGCCAATCCATCTCAATTTTCTCCCACATATTTGTTGGACGATTGGTTCTTGTTTAATTTACCCTTATGATTTTCAATAAAGAGCCAGCTAAGATGCCACTTGTTGATGACTGTCTGCAGTAGCCTGTTCGAAATAATTTCCGCCGAGCTAAAGACAATTTCCTCAACGATACTGAAGAAGTGATGTGGAAAATCAGAATTTCGTTCTTTATGCTCAGTGAGTGCAGAAGATTTCCAAACTGATTTTAAAGTGATGAAGGTGTGTTCAGTCTTTCCACCTCTAGTTTAGATATCGTCATGCGTGCTGTCTCCCTGTAGTTTGGACGATTCCACCTGGATAAGTGAAGGAAGTGACTTCCTGTAAAAAGACTACGAAATGATACCTTCCTGCAGTATTGGTCTTCTCAGTATTTCATTTTATTTAGCCTCTATCAATGTAAATAAAAACATTATTTATTGGGTTGTTTGAAAATTTCTGGTCGATAGGATACAATAAATCTGATACACTCCAAAACTTTTATTATATTTATATATATATAGTGCGTGGATATTTGAGTGTTAGAGCGTCCGTGACTCACACACGTGGTCTGAGATTCGGTTTCCGGCCGATGCATTCCTAAACCATGCTAAGTCTACCAGTTGATGAGAAGCCTGTTAACAGTTCGTCATGTGGCCAGAAACCCTACCACTTAAGACAACACCACATCTGCTGAAGGTTCTAGACCCCTATGTTCTCCTCAGAACTCAAAGGTATGATATATTAATAAAATATATTTGCTCACGCAATGAATTAGTGTCATCAATAATTATCATACGACAGGCTCTCAAGTGGAACCCAAACGGGAAGCGGCAAGTTGGTCATCCGAGGGTGATATGGGGAGATCATGTGGAGAGGGGTGAAAGCATGGTATTAAAGGAAACAATAATATATACATGAGATTACGCAACTGATTGCAGTGTAATAATCTACTGGTCGTTTAAACATGATACGACTTATTAAAGTGATAATAATCGCTATATTCTGAACAGTTTTATATAATACATAGAAATTTCAGCAGAAATTATTGCACAACATTTTGTCTTCATCCAACATCTTTAAGTAATCAGACAGTAAATTGTGTGACACAATCCGGTCTCCATAAGTAAATTCATATCACTAAGTTGAAAGCTAATTATTAAACAAGACGGTCACAGCGAAGAAATTTTCTTTTCGACAAAGTCACCATCAACTAGGCTGTACATTCGTGTATTTGTAATAAGTGTGTGTGAGAAAGTTCCAGAATTATTTCCGGTCAGAGATCAAGTTAATAAAATTACTAAGTTTAATAAACAGAAGCTAGTTAGTGGTACTGTTCTAGAAATATTTCAGGTCAAAGGTCAAATTAAAAAGTCCTAATGTGTAATGATCAGGAAGATCGGGTGCTAAAGACAAAATAGGATTATAATTACTGAAAAACTTGTCAGTTTGTGTGATAACGGGTCAAAGACGGGTTAAGGAGTATCGCGAGTCCAAATAGCTCAGTGATAACGTCTCTAACTGAATCATTGAGTGACACGGGTGTGAATCTCAGAAGGGGAATGAGTTCCTTCAAGGTGATTGCAGATAAATGCCTTGCTGGCTGGTGGCTGGTAACAAGCAGGAAACCTAGGTCCCGGCAAGGTTTCCTATCTGCCGATTGCCTCCAACCATCTAAATAACGCTTTGTTACGATCGATTTACCAAGAACCTTCCCAAATTTTCCTCCACATTATATTCGAATCATAAAGATTAGGCCATAATTTCACTCTCTAATACTCATTAAAGCTTTTGAATTCACTTTCATTTAGAATCAGTTGACAAAAAACACAGATAAGAATAGGCAGTTCAGATAAGAGAAATTCTTTTCCAGAAATTCCTTCAATTAATTCTAAGCCTGCAATTATATATAATTATTTTTGTGTGTCTACATTTACTCTGGTACACGTTGAAAAAAGAATAAAAATAAGACACATATTTTCTTTGCGAAATGATATCTGTTAGCAAAAAACATTGAAAACCAGAGGCTATGAGACATCTGTTTCATTCCTTATCGGCACTCTTCATTGGCGTGCATTAAGAGCAGAAGCAAGGTCTGATTAATGACTGGCTGCAGGATTAAGGTGTCTGGAGTTCTAGTAGCCGATTGTTTGTCAAATGATAGGGATTTAGATTCCGTCTCACTGCCTGAATGGTAAACGAGCTCGTCTTAAAACCTGATGGTCCTGCATTCGACACCCGGTGAAATAAACTGTCCAGTACTTTCTGTTTTCAGTGATTCTCAAACTAATATCAGTCGGTGATCAAATTGGGAACCAATTAAATCCTTGTAAACCGTTCCATGAAATATATAAATTAAGAACACAGTATTCAGCGAAGAGACTCCTTTCAACGAATTTATCATCAAGCTGTACGATCGTATATATATATATATATAGGTTTTTTATAAGAAATTATAGGGAATTAGAACAATGATGTGAAAACATGAAATAATATTAGTATGAAATGCAATTAAAATATTTGTGATTATAATCATAGTTAAATGTTAAGTGGCAAGACAATCATTGTCATGAATAGAATAATACATAAAATGTATATTTTTGATTGCACACTAGTCAGTAACTAGTGTAATGCGTCTAGTCCTGACTTCGCTGCAGACTGAATTCTATCAGTCAAGCTTGCAATGTGACCACCATGTTAGGTGGCTCAATATTACGGCGCCCTGTGAATTGTTGGTATTAGCTGGCTGGAGGCAATCGGCAGGAAGCCTTGGACCTAGGTTTCGTGCTAGTTGGCACTCACTGGTCAGCAAGGCGTATCTGCATCCTTGAAGGAACTCATGTCCCTTCTGAGATTCGAACCCGCGTCACCCAGTGCTGCAGTCAGAGACGTTACCACTGAGCTATTCCGGCTCGTGATTGACCTCCTGTAGGACTGTAGTGGGTATTTTGATTGGACACCAGTAACTAGTGTGACGTAACTAGTCTTTTCTTTGGTGCAGACTGAACACTATCAGTCCCACTACAGCCCGAATAGCTCAGTGGTAACGTCTCTGACTGCAGCACTGGGTGACGCGGGTTCGAATCTCAAAAGGGACATGAGTTCCTTCAAGGTTGCAGATACGCCTTGCTGATGAGTGCCAACTAGCACGAAACCTAGGTCCAAGGCTTCCTGCTGATTGCCTCCAACCATCTAATACATAAGATATATAGATGTTGAAAAAGCGGGCATAATTATGGGATTAGTAGGTGAATGTAAAATGTTGCATAACATGGCGTGAAATATGATACTATAGAATTCAATATTGTAAAACGAAAAAAACTATAATTTTGGGTTTAGGATGACAAGTGAGACAAGTGGAAACACTTCAGAGTGAGAATAGTAATAATAATAATCGTAGAAATGAGGGAAAGGTACAAAAAATAACTAAATGAACAAAGTAAATAAATAAATGTCTATCCCTCTATAGCCAAGACAGAAATAAAGATGGCACATACTTCTATTGTACACAAAAATGTGGCTTATAGTCATGAATTGCCGGGGACTCAGCTGTCTTTAGAAGTCTGTAACGAAAAAACGCCGCAAGAAAGCATAGATTCGGTAGATGATCTTAAAATCATGGTCAGGGTTGGCAGAGTGACAAAAGTCGTTCAGGTGTTCCAAAATAGAGCTTCGCACACACTTCCTTTCTCCCTTGTAAAACCATGTTGCTGGAATATGTTCTCATATCCGCGTGGAAAGCGTTCTCTGGCTACAACCACTGTACCTTACTCCACAAGGGCATCACCAAATATGACAAAAAATTCAGGATTAGTTAAACGTTTACTAAGGCTGTGAAGATTATTAAGTGCAAACTAATAGTTGTGAAAATGAAAAAGCTCTTAGAAAAAACAAGTTCATGAGCCCTGCATACTCACCTTTTTAATCTGTCAGTTGATAAAGATGAGTCTTAAAAATAAAATGCCCACATTTTTTCTTTTTGCTTAAATGTTAATGATTAGAGGAGACATGCCAAGGGATGAAATGATTTTCACTTCAGCGAAATATTTGCTCCCCTTTATGAATTTAAATAAAGCAAGAGCAACAGATTTTGTCAAATAATGTGATACCACTACTTATTTCGTTGTCTTCTCATCATCTACTTGTAGCCTAAAGAAATTATTATTAAGTTCATGTACAAAGAAGTTTTAACTAAATTGCAAATTTTACATGATGTCAGCTGATAGGAGGTTCCGCACCAAGTGAACAGTGCTCAGAAAATTACCTTTATATAGTTTTAGTACATAGGGTTCAAGTTTAAACAAAGTAAATGTGAGTTTGTATACACATTTGGAGTTAACATTAGAAGGGTATCTGTTGACTTTTTACTGCACCAATGAGCATGTTGTCCGGTAGACAGGAAACAACGTAGCTGAAGGATAGGCTCCGGATTGTGTTGTACTCGATCTTCTGTTGACTATTACTGCAAAATTGTCACCTTTAAAATCGAGTTGAATGAAGACAAACTTTTTCATACTGTGATTTTTTTGGTGTTTGAGCCTTCACATCTTCCATATTTTTAGTGAATCTTTGAGGACAACCGTTGCTTCTCAACATCTTTTCAAGAATCATAAATTCTTCCTCTAATTTCTCTGCAGAGCATATTCCCCAAGCTCTTTAATACGGAGTCTTGACTAGTGCTTGTTTAAAGCTTTTTGGACAAAAACCATTGAGATGTAGGTGTTGTCCATTCCATGAGGCCTTCGCTAAACTGACCTCTGGAGACTACCGTCTCCTAGGCGTGGCATAGCAATGTTAAGGAATTCGAACTTTCCATCAGTTCCATTCTCAAAATAAATTCAGTATGTGTATGTGCGTCGTTGAATAATCTGAGTAGGCAGGGAACATGACTTTCACTGTTACTCACCACAAATGTGTCATCGACATTTCCACAATGGGAAGTTGTTTTATTAATTGTATAATTCAACTTTGTTTTCTCAAGTCTGTGCATGAAGATATCTGCTAATTTCACATAACTTGCATATGTGCATTGGTAGCAGAGTGTTTACAACTCTCGCGGACCATGAAGATGGTCCGGGGTTCGATCCCCAACCGATGCACACCTGATATCTATAGTTGGCCTGCGAAACTTAGACTACCGATATCACATGCTGAAAATTCCATACTTGTACCAAAAATATGGTGTGGTGTCAAGCTATAATAGAAAAAATAAAAAAAAATCTATCAATCTCCCCCAACCCTTTTATTAAGGAATAAAATGTATTTTTGCGACCTTCAATAAGTCTCAAACTGGGAAAAAACGGCTTTTCAGTACTCGAAGGTTCTTCAATGGTCCTATAACTGTGATGAAACTTGTCACCAGTCAAATTCCTGAAAATCAACGCCTGATATTATAATCATATATCACATTATGCATATCTTTTAAAAGACACTAATGTTGTCAATAAGACTTAACCTTTATATAAAATGGGTGTATATATAACTGTAGAACCAGATGGAGAAATTGTCGAAAGGAGAATATATTTTGCTAGATCTCTCTTGTTTTATTCCTCTAAATCTGTAATTAGGGGATTTCCTCTGGGTCAAGTTGAAACACTAACTTTCAAAATTGAAAACACGTTCGTTATCGACTTTCTTTCTGATGTCATGAATGATGAGAATTCCTCACTCTGTTCTCACTTCACTAGTAGCATTAGTAGTTATGCTTTTTATGTGACTTCCATCATAGCTTGTTTTCATTTTTTGATGAAATTCTCATCTTTGAAATTAGTTATTACCTTAACAATCTAAAACTCCCATTATTTAGCCTTGAAGTTCAGATATGATAGAGAAGATTTGTGGTTCAAGTCAATGATTTTGATGTGGTTGTGTTCTCTGAGCTAAATAGTTAATTTGCGAGGCTTTCATCTGCCTACCAGGTGACATCTTCAGCGCATACTTCAATTTGTTGAAGTGAGATTTCAGATTTCTCTACGAGTTTATTAATCATCTCTCCTGATGACTATGGACGTGACTGAGCGTTTTTGTGTGTTTTCACACCTTCTAGGTTACTTCTATTAGATCTGAGTGTTTTTTCAAATTGAACTTTGACCCTTTGTATGTGTGAAGTTTCTTTCTTATCGGTTGATAAATTTTGTGTATCTCGATGTGTCTATTGACTGATGATTCACTGGAATACGAGGCTTCTAAAACTTATCCAGCATTCTTCTTATTTCCTCTGTCTAATATTTGAACGTTGTCCAGATCGAATTGATGCCTGTGGTTGTCTATTTGTAGTGATATGAGGGAGTGGATTTCATGTCTTTTGACGGCTAGCTTATGTTCATGGATACGAAGACGAAGGGGACGTCCACTCTGGCCAATGTAGTGTTTTACGCAGTTGATACAATTTATTTTGTAGATGATGTTGGTTTTATCTTCCTTCGCTGTTGAGTCTTTTGGTTGACAAAGAATTGAGTGAAGTGACTTTGTTGGTTTGTGTACGACGACAATTCCTAAAGGTTTGAAGAGTCTTTTATTGATTTCTGAGATATCCTTTATATACGGTAGGACGACTTTCTTTGTGCTTTCCTGGGGAGCTTTTGATTTGATAGGTGGGCTTGGGGGTATATGTCTTTTGATGAAATTCCGTAGATATCCACTCTTCTGGAAAACGTCCATGAGATATCTTTCTTCAATTTTCCTTAAGGTGGGAGTGCTGAAATGAGTCCTGGCTGTCTTGAATAGTTTTTTTATCCAGTTCCTCTTATGTCCTATTAGATTGTTGCTGTTGTAATTGAGGATTAGGGGTGTGTGAGTTAATTTTCTATAGATTTGAGTTTCTTATTCCTCTGTGGTTGTTCGCTTGACTTAGACATCCAAAAATGGGATTTCGCTTCTTTTTTGACTCCTCATTGGTGTACATATACGATCCCCATCCCAATAGTTGAGTCCAGGACCTTGAAGACATTCACGCGTACATTGACGGGGAGTTCTAAAAAATGGGACGAAACAGCTGTCCAGTGCTATGAGCTGGTTTTCAGTGATCTCACTAAATGATGGTGATAAATATGTAACAAGTGGCACTGATCCAAAACCCTTAGGAATCCTCTAATCTGAATGTCATTCACCAGACCCCTGATGGCTACTGGGTAGATTTCTTGACACTCCACTGAGGAAGTCGTGAACACTTAGGTCCACCATGTCAAAATGCAGAGGATACTATCCTAAGGCATTAATGGGGAATTCCAAGGCCATTGAATCCCAGTTAAGGTGTCTGATTGTTATTGAGTCTCGTAACCTGAAGGCGCCAGGTTCAGTCTGTGATGAACAGACAGTCCCAAAATAGGAAGGAAATAATTCAAAATCCACAGAAATCCTAGAACTTGAGTTTTATGCATTAACTGATCAAATCACTGTATGTTGGTAGCTCAGAGGAAGAATGCTTGCCAACCAAGCATGTGTTTCGGCGTTCGATTTCCAGCCAACGCACTCCTTTATTTTACTAATCCAGTTATAAGACTGGTAAAAAGGGAAGGTTAGGCATGAGGCAGTAACTGCATCCCGTTAAAGTAAACACCACTGCAACCGAAACTTCAGGTCTTTATCTTGAAGCCCTTTGTTTCTCCGGGAACGTAGAGGAATAGAATAAAAATCAAATCATGACAAACTTTCAAGTAACAAAAAAACCGAACACTTCTGAGTATCAGTTATCACGAAAAAATTAGAAAGAAAAACCTTATCCTCATATGACTTATGATGATATCACTAGTAGTATAAAAAGATTCATTTAGTTAGATTAGATTTACGTACAGTCTATGCGAAGATGGATATCTCTGATTGACAGGCGGACAGTATTTCGAAACACTCATTTTTCATGGAATACGTCTCAATGAGCAGAGAATAATTCCGTTTATCTAATCAGCTGATGGATTCTTTTTTTCTTAAATCAAACTAAGCGCTTTTCCTTTCTCTCTGTCACTCTTTGTCTCTCTGATTGACTGACTGACGGATGGTGATCACATGATTGATGTGTCTGTATTTAGTTCAAAGTTTTTTTTTACAGAGCTATCTAGAAAGCATGGAATGGCAATCAAACACCTACCTAAACTTTATAGACTTTGAGAAGGCTTTCGACAGCGTTGACCGCGAAGTAATTTGGAAACTACTCGAGTACTACGGCGTATCCCAAATATTCATCAACCTTATTCAACAGCTGTATGACAACGGCACATGTCAAGTGATCCACAACAGAAAACTCAGCGAGGCGTTTGGAGTAAACACAGGAGTCAGCCAGGGGTGCTTATTATCACCAATGATATTCCTAATTGTGGTGGACTGGATTCTGCGTCAGACAGTGGGAAACGAGAACACAGGGATATCCTGGACCAACCTGAAGAACCTAGAAGACCTGGATTTTGCGGATGATTTATGTTTGATGTCACACAAAATCGAAGACTTACAAGCGAAAACCGACAAACTGGTCGAAGAAGCAGCAAAGACAGGACTCCAGGTGAACATAGACAAGACGCAGGTTATGAAGATAACCAACCAACAACAACAACAACATCCAGTGCCAATCACCATCAACGGGAGGGATTTGAAAGAGGTTACTTCATTCACTTATCTAGGGAGCATTGTCTCAACTACAGGAGGAACAGACGGACGAGGATGTCAAATCGAGAATCGGGAAGGCGAGAAACACATTCATCAACCTGAAACCAATCTGGAAATCTTCCTCACTCAGCCTGCATCAACGACAAAATTCGGATTTTCAATACAAACGTCAAGTCAGTCAGTTCTTCTATACGTACGGATCAGAATTTTGGCGGGTCACAAAGAATATTTCCAGCAGCCTGTTGCAGACCTTTATCAACAACTGTCTTCGTTCTATATTGAAGATAAGATGGCCGGAAAGAATCATATACAAAAGAAACAAGAGCCAATCGCTCAACAAATATGCAGGAGAAAGTGGAGATGGATTGGATACTGGCTGAGGAGGCCGCTGGGTGACATTGGGCGTCATGCCAGTCCTCGAGTGGCACCCGAAAGGGAGTCGGCGAGTGCAACGTCCAAGGTTGATATGGAGGAGATCGTGTGAAGAGGAGTTGAAACAGTTTCGAATAACATGAATGCATGTGAAAAGTACAGCGGAAGACAGAAACAAGTGGAGACATGTAGTTGAAGCCTTATGTTCCACTAAGAACCAGAGGGAATAATACTAATAATAATCCAGAAAGCGCAAGAACACTTGTAGCTACCACTGAGCAGTGACATTAGCGAGTGTATATTTCGTGCATTTACGTTTAACAAGTTCTATCATATCTCGGAAACATTCAGTAGAGTTTTGGTATTTTTACTATAATTGATAAGATAAGTAGCTTAGGCCAATGATTTTGATTTTGTTACACTCTTTGAGCTCGATGTTGATTTAATTGCTAAGTAATTATCGTCTTTCGAAATAACATGGCTTCAAGGCAAGCTTTAATATGAAGTGATTCCATTTGAATTCCTTCTTCACAAATGATATCTTTGAGTCCTCTGACAGGCTTCCTCGTGATTGGTTGTTCAGTTGTTTCAGTTATGGTTGTTTTTCCGTTCACACTGACTCTCAATCTAAGAACATAAACTAGCTGTTAAAAGAAACTGTCCCGGCCAAAACGGGCTTGTTGTGGACTAAACGGAGAGAAGCAATCCTTATATCTTACTGTAGAACAAAATTAGTTAGCTGAAATTCAACTGTTACAGCAAGCTTATAATCAAGTGGCATATTCTCAGGATGGTGAAATCAATAATCCGTTCAAAAGATTCACACCAACCAGGCTCAGAATGGCCTGAAATCCCTCAAACAAAACAACACACTCAAATGAACTTTAGATATTCCCGTCGATTGATTTAACCAAAGTGCTCGGTTTCAGGTTGACGTGTCGGCTCCTTGTGGAGACAATTCGATGATTCTGGTCATGTAATTTGAAGTTAATTAGTGAACAGTGACTAGCAGTAAAATCCAGCATGTGCATTTCGTCCCATTTCGGACTCGTCACCCGGATGTACCAGTATTCCATAGTGATTTAGTAGATAACGCTTTGGCGTTTGGAACTAGTGACAGTAGGTTTGAGCCTCGGTGGGAACACAACCACTCACTTGGGAATGCAGGTACATCCAGTTGATGAGTCCTCAATAGGGCGAAATGCGCATCTCGGATTTCACTGCCAGTCATCATCCACCAACTGACTTCAAATAACAACACATTATCAGTATCGCCATCACACAGCCACAAAGAGAAGCATATGTTTACCAACCGCTGCTTCCTTCGCTGGCTCTATACTGAAGATCAAATAATCGCCTAGTGACAACATACAGCAGGCAAGACGTCCGTCTAGTTGAAGGTGAACGATGAATGACGAACTGCTTGTGAGTTTGCGAGTAATATGGAGCTAATCATCTGAGGATAGTGTAAGGGACTGTGGGCAGTCGTTGGGTCACTTGAAGAGGAATGCAGAGAACTGAACAGAATGAAGTAGAGCTCCTGAAGTCATGTGTTCCACTCGGAAAATTATTTCACTCAGATGTGTATTGCTTCAGAATTCCGATCAATTGTCAAGTTCTCTCTAGGTGGTGACTTTGAAAGGTGTATCGCGACGAAACCTACATGGGAATAAATTCAAATCCCAAATTTTGTTATTATATACTTGGGTACTAAGTAGAACATAGGGCTTCAGCAACACATCTCCACTTTCTTCTATTTTCCCCTGTCCTATTCAGCTGGCGAGTTCCACGATTGCCCATGATCTGTCACCTCCTACTCACCACACGATCTCTTCCATGTCACCCTCGCACCGACGACCCACTTGTCGATTCTCATTGAGATTTCACTAAAGCGATGGCTTGAGCGATGCGCAGTGTCATTCGATGGTCCCCCAGTGGTGTCCGCCCGATCCATTTCCACATCCTCTTACATATTTGTTGAGCAATTGGCTCTTGGTTAATTTGTTGCCAGCAAGAGTCTATTGCTGCTAATTCTTTCTGGGCCACTGGTCAGCCGGTCATTTGGTCTTAAGTACGAAGCCAGCGGATGGGGCCTGCAGTAACCTGCTGAAAACGACTTTTGTGATGTGAACGCCAAGTTTCTGACCCGTATAGAAGAAGCGACCGACTGACTTCACATCTGTGTTGAACAGAATCCAAATCTTGTTATTTATGCTGGCTGAGTAAGCAAAGAAAACGATTTCCAAACTGGTTATAGTTTGATGATGGCGTATCTTGCCAAATCCCAATAAAAGCAACCATAATCTTAGTCATTTGAGAAAACAGAAAGATTGAGCGAAGAAATATTTACTTTTCAATTAGATCCTCTTCTATGAAAAGTAAATATTTCTTCGCTCAATCTTTCTGTTTTCTCAAATGTCTAAATGGGGATATTTTCTATATCATAATCTTAGTGTCTTCTTTTTGGTAATTTTTCAGGTTATGCATAGTTAAACTTACCACTGTATCACAGAGTGAATAAAAGCCATAAAATACATCATATACACGTATTTTCTATTAAGATATATAAACTTTTGAGGTCAACTAAAAATGCCTAATTTTTTTCTTTATCTCTTATCCCTTAATTTACTCGGTCTTTAAACCTTTTTGTATATTTGGTTAGAAAGGATATGTATCTACATATCTATTGGCAACCCATATATATTTTTATATAGAATTGGATATGATAGAGAAGATTTGTAGCTCAGGTGAATGATTTTGACGTGGTTGTGTTCTCTGAGCTGGATAGTCAATTTGCGAAGCTTTCATCGCCCTACTAAGCGACATCTTCAGCGCATACTTTAATTTGAAGTACCTAACGGAATCTTGTGATCACTCCATCAACTCCGCTATCCAATTCCTAGAGAAAAACAGAGGCATCTAAATAGATGAACAAGAGATAACGATATCCTTCGACTTCACAGCATTGTATACCTCAATCGGACAAAAACTAGCGAAGGCAACCATGGAGCAATTACTTAGCAATGACGAACACCTTCCACAACAATCAAAAATGCAACACACAAGCGGGATGGAATGCATACACCTATGCCTAACAACGTACTTCCAATTCAACGGCCAAATACATGAACAAGTCAAAAGAACACCCATTGGATTGCCAATATCAGGTTTGATGGCAGAAGCAGTGATACGAAGGCTCGAAAACACAATCCTACCAAAGATCAAATCAAAATTTGGATACGTTACGTAGACGAAACATTTGTAATAATCAAAAGAAGCGAGTTAGATAAAGCTGACAATCTGATAAACAACGTCTTCAACGACATCAAATTCCCAAGAGAATAGGAATCCGAGAACCGAATTCCATTTTTAGACGTCTCAGTCAGGCGAACAACCACAGGGGAATTAGAAACCCAAGTTTACAGAAAATCAACTCACACAGACCAAATCCTGAATTACAATAGCAACAATCCAATAACACACGAAGGGAGTTTTATACAAACACTATTCAAGGGAACCAGGACTCGTTGCAGCACTCCCACCTTAAGGAAAATTGAAGAGAGATATCTCATGGACGTCTTCCAAAAAAAACAGATATCCACGAAATTTCATCAAAAGACATATACCCCCAAGTCAACCTATCAAACCAAAAGCCTCCAAGGAAAGCACAGAGAAAGTCGCCCTGCCATATATAGAGGACATCTCAGAAATCACTACAAGACTCTTCAAACCTTTAGGAATTGACGTCGCACACAAACCAACAAAATCACTTCACTCAGTTCTATGTCAACCAAAGGACTCAACAGCGAAAGAAGATAAAACCAACATCATCTACAAGATAAATTGTAACAACTGCGAAAAACACTAAATGGCCAAAGTGGACGTCCCCTTCGTCTTCGTATCCACGATCATAAACTAGCCGTCAAAAGACATGACACCCACTCCCTCATATCACTACAAACAGACAACCACGGGCATCAATTCGACTGGGACAATGTTCAAATATTAGACAGAGGAAACAACAAGAATGCTAGAGAATTTTTAGAAGATTGGTATTCCAGTGAATCATCAATCAATAGACACATCGAGATAGACAAAATTTATCAACCGATAAGGAAGAAACCTCACACTCACACACAAAGTGTCAAAGTGTAAGTCAAAGAAACAATGAGTTCCAATACAAGCAGCCTAGAAGGTGTGAAGACACAAAAACAACCAATCAAGTTCAAGGTCACCACGAGAGATGTTTAATAAACTCGTGGAGAAATGTAAAAGCTCACTTCAAATTGAAGTGTGCGCTGAAGATGTCGTCCAGTAGGGTGATGAAAGCTTCGCAAATTGACTATCCAGCTCAGAGAACACAATTAATAAGTTCAGGTGAATTGGATGTTGATATAAGAAGGTAGTAACAAAAGTGAATAGTTCTCACAAACGAATGTTCAAGAAGAATTACGTGATAACATGAATGATTTGATGAAAGAGTTTTGCTCAGGGTGTACATGGAAACAAAATAACATACGAAATTACGCAAGAGTTTTAAGTAGTTCGAAATATAAGCATACAAGACAAAGGTAAGTCATATCAGCGGAGTTGTTACCATGAGAGTAGAAGTGACTGAGTAATCTTCTTTTGTATGTACTGTTCTGGTTCTTCTAACTGAATAGCTAGGGCTTCTGCAATGCAAAGAAGACGGAGTCGTACTGTCTTTAGAAGGTTGTTCCTCACTTTGTAGATTACTTTGAGGGGGGCTTTTGTTGAGATGGAATGACCAGTGGTGACGAGTTGTTCGATTATTGCACTCCTTGTACGGCCATTACTTCCTTTCTGCAACCACGCTGGACAGTGTTCTTCGACCCTTTTTGACAGGATGCGCGTTGAGCGACCGATGTACCTGACTGGCTCCACAGCAACAGGTGAACTGATATAAACACATAGAAGTGGTCAGGTATGGGATCTTGTCATTTGGGATTCTGTAGATCAACGGGCGACTGCAGAAAACTACTCTTAATGTGGCCACAAAGATAGTCCTTCTTAAAGAAATGGAAACTCTCTTCTTGAAGACATCATTGAGTAGGTCACCTTTGATGTGGAAGTTCACATTAAGTACTCTTTTTGGCACAAATAGATTTTCTGTTTGATATTTTTGTCTATGAATCTTGATGGATAACCGTTTTGTGGAAATATTTCCTTCTCAAAGTGTAGTTCTTCTTCCAGGATATCAGAGCTGCAGATTGCGTCGTATGCGAGTAGCAAGAGATCTAATCAGGTTTCTTTTTCGTCTGGTTGGTACCTAGCTGTAGAAGCTTCTCAGTTGGCCGTTCCATTTGAGTTTCCTATGGATGAACCCTCTTAAAGTCCCATCAGCTCTTCTTGTAAGTTCAACATCAAGAAAAGGAATTTTAGATTCGTTTTTATTTTCAAGAGTGAACTTTGTAGCTGAATGGCATTTGTTGCATATTTGCAGTAACTGATTAAGATCGTGACCATCATCACAGATAATTGACATGGAGTTTCAAAATTTCTTCTCCTTGTGTGAGTGACTTGATATGATTATGAGAGACAATAATTTGTGCTCGAAAGTTGATCATCAGTAAATATTACTGTATAACAACACTGTGATTTATCAAAATAAAATCTTATCTATAATGGAGTTATAATCTACCACAGTACCCAAGTTTTATACTTATATTATGACTTTAGGTTTAAAGTCTACTATATGTACTTCTATTACTTCATATGTGATCAAAGAATCTATCGATTTCTTAAATAAACTGTAAAACTTATCAATACAAATGTTGACAGATCTAGTTTCCTGTGTTCAAGAATATTTGTACTTCATTCTATACACTGCTTCAGGTGACCTTAAAATTAACATTTGAGGCAAGGGCTGGAAACTGACAAATACCTGTTATGTATTTTTTTTTCAGAATGTTGGTAATTCTCCCGACCACTCCTAACAGGAAAAGAAAAGTTAGGGTCAGTAAGAGTAACAGGCCATAATAGTAATAACAACAATAGTGATAGTAATTAACTGCATCATAGATATTTTAAATGCATCAATGGCACAGCGGCAGAATGCTTGCCAACCAACCAGGTGGTTTAGGGTTCGATCCCCTGCCGACGAACTTATTTACTCTGCTAAGCTAGTAATAAGACTGGTGAAAAGTAAAGATTGGGCAAGAGGTTAGCAACTCCATTCCGTTGAAGTAAACACCACTGCTAACGAAACTGCAAAGCTGTAGCGTGAAGCCCTCCCTGTGTTCCACTAGGAACGTAAAGAAATAAAATAAAATAATGAAGATATCTCAAGCATTAAATTCAAAGTGCCTTTAGCCAGAATAAAACATAAGAGTAACAAATTCTCTCTGCCGATTGTTTTCATTCATTTGTATTCTGAAAGTGACACATAGTTTAACGACAGAAGCCTGTCTGTAGTAGAGAAGCAAGATGAGGAAGGTAATGTAAGTAAGGGAGAGTGATGCTCAGGTAGGCTTCGTGTGCTTTTGGAAGTGTGTGGGTGGTTGTTTCTTCCCGAATGCCCACACCGTGGAAGTTGGTTGAGTCTTCGGGTATCTAAAATAGAGAAAAGGTTAGTATTGCGTGACCGCAGAGCCCAGGGGACAACTGCTTGAGGTCGGTCACACGCGGCCTTTTTTCGTTTGTTCTTTCCGGTTTGGTGTGTCTCAGTAGCATATTTAACACTTCTACACTGTGACATGGCAGCAGGAAGCGCGGTCGTTGTTAATCCGGGTCCCGACCGACCCGGCATGATATTTTGTGAATTTGTTTGAATCATAGTATTTAATGGTTAGGTGCTTTTTGTCTAACCGCTATCCAAACAACCTTTCTGGCATGGTGAGACCTACAGGAACATAAGTTCTAGCCAGTGTAGGTCGTTAAGTCATTGCGATATGCAAGGCCGACCGCCACGTCAAGCTATCGGTCGGGAGAAGCCTAGAGAACTGACAACTCAACATACAGATACAGGCAAAATACGTCCAACAATGCGTAGAATATCAATTTGCATACCATTCTTCGGTATTGTTCTGCTTTACTTTCTATAAATATCAAAGACGTCACTTCGTTCAATTATCTAGTAAGCGTCGTTTCATCTACATGCAGTTGTCGCGGATGACGATGTGAAAAGCAGAATTGAATTAACAAGACATACCTTCATTAGTCTGAAAACTGTTTGGAGATCTGCCACATTCAGACTACAGTAGATCTTCATCAACAGCCGCCTTCCTTGGCTTCATACTGAAGACCTAAATGGCTGGTCAGAAAGAACTAGCTACAAGAAACTCTGAGAATAAACTAATCAGGAACCTGTTGTTCAACAAGGGTGTATTCCGAAGAAAATCGTGATGGATCCGGTATACTCTGAGAAGTCTGTCGATTGACACAACAACCCAGGTCATCGCTGTTGTGGAACAGGAATGAAAGGGGACGAGTTTAGCGCCTGCGTATGGTATGGAGGAGGGGAGAGTCTATTGACAATCATGGATCCACATGAAGAGGACGGAAGAGAATAGAACAAAGTGGAAATATGTTAGTGAAACTCTGTCTTCCACTCGGAACCAAATGGAGCAATAATAGCAATAAGAACTTCTCTTCTTCGTTTTACTTTCATGTTTCCCGTTCATTATATCCACCTCTTCACCATTCGATATTCTTGACGTGGATGAACATATTTATATCTGTATCTATATACTACTTATTACACCCGCCACTATAAAATTTAGAACTTAAAACCCTAAAGCTGCAGTAGCCATGATGTTTATCATGAGATTGAGTTACTGTTAACTTCACGCACTAATTACCCTCTTTTCGATAGCTAATGTATACTAGTAAAGTAGGAAGGTGTAGGAGAAAATTATTCAGGAATGGGACCTCAGGCCACATGCACTAAATGGTGACTTGAGGATAGGCTACACGAATACATGACATGATTATAGCAAAACTAATCATTTTTTCATTTTTTTTTCTAACTCAGTTTCCTCAAGCATCTGTTTCATTACTCAGTCGTAAGCTAGCCTAGAGCATAACCTATGTGTGACGTGATACAATGTCGGTAACTAATTTGATTCAACTTTCGTTAGGAACTAATATAGTGTGTCTAGTCCCTTATTTGGTGCGGACTGAATTCTCTCAGTTATGTTTGAAATGTGGCTACCATTCTTTGTGGCTCTCCAACAAAACAATTAATATTCCCTTGCATTCCAAGTGAAACATAGGGCTTCAACAACACATCTCCGCTTTGGTCTGTTTTCTGCCGCCCTCTTCATCTGAGTCCACGATTGATCAAATTCTCTCATTTCTTCGTCACACGATCTCCTCTATGTCACCGTCACACCAACGACCCATTCTTCACTTCCCATTTGGATTGCACTTGAGGGCCTGGCATGCGATATCAATCGGCGGCCCGATTCATCTCTGCTTTCTCCTGCATATCTGTTAAGCAATCGGCTCTGGCTTTGTTTTTTCCATTATTTCTTGTCACTTATTCCTTCTAGCCATTTAATCCTTTTCGTGACACGCTAGCCAAGTTTCTTACCCGTATAGGAGCACTGAACGACTTCACATTGCTGTTGAAAATGCGAATCTTGTTCCTTATGCTGGGTGAGGAAAATTTTCAAACTGGTTTCAGGTTGATGAAGGCGTATCTTGCATTTCCGATTCTGACTTTGACATCTCCGTCCGTTCCGTCTGTAGCTGAAATGATGCTGGCCGCCTAGATAAGTGAAGGAGGTAACCTGTGTTAAATCTCTCCCGATGATAGTGATTGGTGTTGGTTGTTGTTACTGTTGATTGGTTGGTTGGTTGGTTATCTTCATCACCTCTGTCTTATCTGTTTTCACCCGGAGTCCTGTTTTTGTTGCCTCTTCGGCCAGTTTGTCTGTTTTCGTTTGTAAGTCTTCGATTTTGTGTGACATCAAACATAAATCATCCACACGCGAAATTCAGGTCTTATAGGTTCTTAACGTCGGTTCAGGATATCCCTTTCTTCTCATTTCCTACTGTCTGACGCATAATCCAGCCCACCACAATTAGGAATATCATTGGTGACAATAAGCACCCTTGTCTGACTCCTGTGTTTACTCCAAACGCCTCGCTGAGTTTTCCGTTGTGGATCACTTGACATGTGCCGTTGTCGTACAACTGTTGAATAAGGTTGATGAATATTTGGGATACGCCATAGTACTCGAGTAGTTTCCAAATTACTTCGTGGTCAACGCTGTTGAAGTCCCTCTCAATGTCTATAAAGTTGAGGTGGAGATTTGATTGCCATTCCATGCTTTGTTCGATGATGATGCGTAGAGTTGCAATTTGGTCAGAACATGATTTGCCTTTCCTGAATCCAGCTTGTTCTGGTCGGAGTTCTGTATTCAGTGCGTCCTTTATTCTCTCCAGGATGGTGCAACTCAGGATTTTACTTGGCGTCGACAGGAGCATGATTCCTCGCCAGTTCTTGCACAGTCCTAATTCTCCCTTCTTTGGTAGTTTCACCAGGTAACCTTTCCTCCAGTCAGTAGGCACCTTTCCCTCTTTCCAGATCTTTTGCAATAATAGAGTCAGCATATCTGCTGTCATTTCTGGGTCATATATCATCTGTGAAATCTATATCTTCTAGGGTCGGCGAGCGTCCTTACCGCTGTGCCACCGACTCACATAAGACTATATAGTAAGGAACAAAGTAATGGTAAGTAGGATTTCCATAAAATCACCGTGACAATAGACGTTTCCTTCCACAAACTCATAAAACCATAACTTTAGCAAAAGAAACTGTTATAAATCTATTTAATAAAACTGCCATTATATTTAATATTTAAAATATATATAAGTAGAAAAGTGATATGATGAATGCGTGTGCGTGATAAAAGTTATTCATAAAAACCTAAATTTAAATAGGTGTAAATAACTGTCGTTGCCATAGTTTCGCATAATAATATTCACACCTGTTTTTTCTCTACCTAATAAATGGTTATGCAAATTAAATTTGAATTTGTTACTTATATGTCCACTTTACAACATTTGTCTAATAAGATGGACAGGTAGTCGTCACTGACTGTCTCTGACACATTGTACCACTACAATTAATGACAGTAAATGTCAGAATTTATAAGTGTGGTGAGAAATTTCACACCATAGACAAATTCAGAAAGATAATATGTTGAAAAAGTCAAGCTAGAAAAAACAAAAAATGAACCAGGCACAATAATTTTTCCTTCTCATGCATAATCACTGCATTTTTACGCTTTCAAAAGTAATTTAAGACCAATTGTAGTACCTTTTTTACTAACGTTTCATATAAACAACGACAGAAATGTCTAATTCATGGATGATAACCTCATGAACATGTGCTGTGGTTCAGTTAAATCACGTTGTAGAGGCAGAAACTGACTCTCTGTCGTCTGAGAGCAGGAAGCAGATCTCTATCATTATTATTATTGTTCCCTTGGGTTCCTAGTGGAACATAGGGCTTCAGCTGTGCGCCTCCACTTGCTTCTGTCTTCTACTGTACTTTTCACCTGCATCCATGGTAATCCATACTGTTTCATATCCTCTTCACACGATCTCCTCCATGTCACCCTTGCACGTCCCACTCACCACTTCCATTTCGGGTTTCACTCGAGGGCCTGACGCGCAATGTCACCCAGTGGCCTCCTCAGCGAGTGTCTAATCCATCTCCACTTTCTCCTGCATATTTGTTGCGCGATCGCTTCTTGTTTTGTTTGTTCCCATAGTTTCTTGTTGGTGATTCTTTCCGGCGGTCATCTGATCTTCAGTATAGATTGAAGACAGTTGTTGATAAAGGTCTGCAACAGGCTGTTTGAAATATTCTTTGTGACCCACCAAGTTTCTGATCCGTATAGAAAAACTGACTGACTTGACGTTTGTATTGAAAATCCGAATTTTGTTGTTGATGCCGAGTGACAGCGGAAGATTTCTAGATTGGCTTCAGGTTGATGAATGTGTTTCTCGCCTTCCTGATTCTCGATTTGACATCCTCGTCCGTCCGTTTCTCCTGTAGTTGAGACAATGCTATCTAGATAAGTGAATGAAGTGACCTGTTTAAAATCCCTCCCGTTGATGGTGATTGGCGCTGGATGTTGCTGATGCTGTTGTTGTTGTTGGTTGGTTATTTTCATAATCTCCGTCTTGTCTATGTTCACCTGCAGTCCTGTCTTTGCTGCTAGCCTCTTCGACCAGTTTGTCGGTTTCCGCTTGTAAGTCTTCAATTTTGTATGCCATCAAACATAAATCATCCACGCGCGAAATCCAGGTCTTCTAGGTTCTTCACGTTGGTCCAGGATATCCCATAACATAACAAAAAACATAGTTCAGTAAAAAGGCTCTTTTCGGCGAATTCACTTTCTTCATTAGCTGTACAGTTGCATTTATATGTAGTTCTTCTCATGAAAGTGGCTAGTAACACAATTGATCAATATTCACAAACACAGTTGTAAATATCATTCAGTGCATGATAGAAGTAGAGCAGGTGTACTAGAGTTACGTAATCAGGTGAATAAACTTTTGAATGAGTTGTAATCACAATGCACTCAGAAAGTAGAAATATGGCATTGCATTACAGTTATAAAGAAATACAAAAGTAATGCGGAGTTAAAAAGACAAAAAAACTAAATTTAAGCCTATAGAAACCCACAAACCTTTTACCATGATAGTAGAAGTGTTTGAATAATATTCGTTTATGTTTATAGCTTTGCTTTCTCCAACTGAATTGCTAAAGCTGCAGAAATGCAACGGAGACGAAAACGTGTTACCTTCGACAGGTTATTCTTCACTTTGTAGGTTATATTGAAGCAGGCGTTCGTTGAGATCTTTCGTATGTCTGAGATCTCTGTTGCATCACTCGTAAAACATGAGTTGGTCGTTGGTTTTATAAACAAAGATTGGCTGATTGACCTTTTTCACCATTCATGTAGTCTGGTGGATGGTGACTAGCAGTGGAATCCAGGATGCGAATTTCATCCTGCCTGCATTGCCCAGTCAGCGATTAATAGTGTTCCCACTACGGCTCAAAACAAGTACTTGCCAATCCAAACGCAAAAGCGTCATCCACTTAACCACCTGGGCCACAAGGGAAATCCCTTCCGCAGCAGGTGTCAGTTATTGTTTCATTGAATCCTGAGTTTTCCGTTGATCGATGTAGGCTTCTTGGTTCCCAACTGGTCTGGTGGATAACGCATTGAGTTCGAGCCCTAGTCCGGGGAAAACTATCAGCCAGTAAGGGAAGAATTCAGGTACATTCATTGATGGGTCTCAAATAGGATGAAATGTACATCATGGAATCCACTGCTGGTAAGCATTCAATAGATTACTTCAAGTTAATCCCCAGACATCATCATAGGGTCCACTGAGTGAGTCGACAAGTCGATAGAGCCCGAACATTTCGAATCAATCAGTCAAGAGGAAATTTCAAAATAAATGAAATAACATCCATATGGCAGTTTAAAACGTTTATTTAGCCTCATTCTATGCCTTGAATGGATACATTTGTCTGAAATCTCTCAAGACAACATATCTCCCCTGTCAACATTTATGATCTATCTAATTTACTATTTAGATAATTAACAGTTGTTAATGACATTTGGAAAACTAAATTTGTTCTGTCTAATTTCATCACTGGATTGTTATAATCAACAATTTTCGTCTCTTAGTGACTGTGTAGGCTTGATTGCAACCATGTCAACCGTTGCATTAGGAATTCTGCGTAGGATTTCATATGTACATTAATTATTATGCTATTAGTAGAGAGACTTCAATTTAAATAGCCAGACTCATCACTGACACTTAATCAGTTGCCACTGTCATTTTCCGCTTCAGGATTTATACATTCTTAACAGCATTCTATTAAGTGACTATATAACAGTAATATGTTTTATATTGCTATTATTATATGGCTTCAGCGGCATATCCCTGTTTCACTCTGTCACCTGCAATCTTTTCCAGCTGGCACCATGGTTGCCCATACGCCTTCATCTCTCCATCAGATGATATTCTCCATTTCACCCGTGTCCCCACATCCAACCCATCGTTTCCCCTTCAGGGACTGCCGCGTGGTTTCGCCTTACGATCTCCATTTTCTGTTAAATATTTGTTGCAAAAATATTCATTCAGACATCTATAAAACACAAATAATCGGGCAAAGAATATTCTTTTCGATAAATTATTCTTCCAGGGTCTACAATTATATAAATGGTAATATACACAGAATATTTTAAATTAGTAGTTAATAACAATATTAGCGTTTTTTAAATAATATTGACTTGTAAAGCAAGATCACAATGGAATCACAGTTCATTAAAGATGCTTAAATAATAATAATAATAAAGATATGGTAGTGAATAGAATATCAACTAAAATTAGGAAAATTCCACAAAATTCCGGATTATTCAAACCTCAATGGCCAAGGTAAAGATAATGTCTGAACTAACTTCTTTTAGATGCATAATTTGGCTTCTAAATATGGATCACAACAGTCAGCCTCAGCAATATTTAGTAGTCGAACTCTTAAGGGAAAATTGAGATTCGCAGGTATGCGGTAAATGACCCTGAAAGCATGATTAACGTCAATCTTGTGTTCTGTCTCCACAAGATGAGACAGAATAGCGCTATATGAATAGATTTTGTTTGTCCTTTACTTAACCACACAGGGTGATGTTCGGAAATTCGACGCGAAACACGACTAATTGTACCACCTGTGTAACTGGCTCACTCCGTAGGAGCAGTTAAATTGGTAGATACACATGGAAGAGGCGAAAGTGGGCACTTTGTCTTTTATTTCGGAATGCAGAAGACGAGTGGTTTTAAAGATACAGCGCAATTCAGCAGCAGGGAATGTTCTTTTTACCGCATTTCTAAGGCGCTGTGTTTGTATCTCACTGGTGTTGCCTCCTGGGAACTGCATCTGTAAAAACAAAGCCTTTTTGGAACTGTCGGTAACTTGGGCTGCTATGGTTTCAGATTCATATTCTTATCAATAAATTTTCAGGATAACCATTCTCACTTAGCAACCGTTTAATATTGTTAAGTTCCTCGTCAAGACATTCGTCCGAGCAAATCTCTCTTGCTCTGTGGACCAAGCACTTTATTAGAGTGCGTTTGTCTTTCAAGGGCACAAAGCTGAGATAATTTGTGTACTGGCCCGTTGATGTAGGTTTTCTATAAACATTTCTTCTTATTGTGCCATCCTCTTTTCTGATCATAAGGACGTCTAGAAATGAAATACTAGAGTCTTTTTCTTTCTCAATAGTAAAATTTATTGCAGGATGTACCCCATTAAATTTATCCAGGATGTCCTTTGTCTCCTTTTCGTTCTTCATAATCAAAAAAGTATCATCCATGTATCGACAATAAAATTCGAGCAGTAGGTTCCTGACTTATTCGGCTTGAAAGTTCCTTGTCGTTAATTCCTTTTGTCCGACCATCTGATATTCAGTACAGAGCTAACGAAGATAGCCATTGATAAAAGTTTGCAGCAGATTGTCGAAAATACTTTACATGAGGTGAGCACCAAGTTTCTGATCCGTACAGAATCACTGACTAAGTTGACATTGGTGCTGGAAATTTGGATTTTGCTATTTATGCTGTGCTGTGAAGAAGACTTATTCAAGAATGATGAGTGCTCATTACGCCTCTTCAATCGAGGTCGGTTTCGACATCATCACTGGTGCTGACTGCGTGTAGTCGAAACACTGCTGCTACAATAAGTGAAAGAAGTATCCTCTTTCAAATTTCTGTAGTCCACAGTTATTAGTGTCTGTTGTCACCAAAATGGTAAAGATAAGATCCCGTTGTAAGCAACTTCAATGTATATTTAACAATGCATCTTCTCGAGTGAAGAGCTAAGTGCATAGGCCGTAACAGTAAGACATTGTCCGCATGTGGCAATGAACACTTCCCAGCACGATTATCAAAAGGACTGTGTAGAACAGTCACTATTTCAATGATGGAACATGTCATTACTCCTCGCCATGCAGTGTAATGAGAGACTTCTTTCGGAGTCTCTCGAAAAGATTTCGTTGACATCTTATTCATTCAACTAAAGCCTTGGCAATCCACAGGGAGAAATCTGAACTTTGTGTTCAGAAACGCCTTATCCACTCTCTTTTGCTCCTACCATGGCCTTTGCACTAAATTTTCTTCCTTCTTTGTCTTCCATAATAACTGTATCATAGGCTCTATGTGGTCTATTATATGTTTTTGCAAATCACATTCAATCCTCTGTTTTCTTGTTTTCTATCAAATATTTCCAAACGATCACTTACCATTTGGCTGATTAGTTGTCAATCCCTTTGATTTTTTATTCCTTCGCGTTCCCAGTGGAACATAGGACTTGAAGCTACAGCTATTAAGTATCCGTAGCAGTGGTTTTTACACAGTGTGAGGTTGCTAGCCCCACGCCCAACCTTCCCTCCCTACCAGGTTTACACTCAGGCAGGGGATGTTTAGGCGTGAGTCGGCCGGCAAATCTCTTTTTATTAGTCTTCCGGTGAATCATGTTTGACCGTGTAAAATGTGGAAAGGGATTGGGCAAAGGAGGAGCCAAACGACATGGCAAGGTTCTCCGAGACAACATCTATGACATCACGGAGCCGGATTTTCTCTGTCACGCTCGACGTGGTGGTGTAAAATGCATCTGGGGCCTGATCTGATTGATGATGACCACTTCTAGAATTCATATTCATTGATGAAATTGAATCGAATTCTGTTGAACTCTACAGAAAGCGTTTGACAGCGATTACCCATTGACTTCCTTGATTGGACACGAATTAGTGACTAGTGTCGTGTGTTTAGTTCTTTCTTTGGTGCTCACTAAATTCTATCAGCCAAGTGTGCCACCTGGTGACCATACCACTAACAATAATAATTTGCTTTATTGCAAAACAGTACTTGTGATACACAATGGAATTCTCAGCATTTTTACTACAGTATTGCATCCAGTTAGTACATTATCAATAAATAGAATTCTACATAGATTGAGGAAACCACAGTTCATTATTACAACAATACATTGGCATGTCAGTAGCAAAGGTAAAGCTGAAACAGTGTTTGAAGTTGTTAGAAAAGTGGGGGCTGTCTTATTAACTGGCGTAAGCGAGAGAAAGAAACAAAGCAGCACATAACGGAAAAAAAGAAAAAAAGAGAGAGAAAAGCAAAAGAAAGAAAGAAAAAGTTGCACCTATTGATGATGTGAGTTGGAAAGACGAGATCCAGTTGTACTACTGACTATTTAATGAATTATAGGTGTCACGCCTAATGCTTTCTTTATCACACAGAACACGAGCTAAGTAGGGTATGGTTGAGTTTTTGTACTTACTGGTGCGAGCATATAGTTTTCTATATTGGCTTCTGGTTTTACCTGATGAGATTCAAGGGGAGAGTTGTGAGTGAAGAGGGTGGTGTGAGTTAGATAAAATGGATTTGGCCCATTTTTCACATGAGTCCATGTGCCTGTCGACCATAATATTAACAAGCTGGTGAAGTGGCACGTTGCTTACCCTGCTGACAACATTTAACATCCTGCGAAATATGTTATAATCTTTCTTCAGTAGCCCGGGAAAGACTAAGGGGGAACAATAGAGAATAATAGGCAGGATGCGAGAATTAACGAATTGTAGGAGTAAGGGTTGGGTAATACCAGAATATTTTAACTTCTTGATGTAGAAGGTAAGACGGAATATTTACTTAGAAATCGCCAGGATATGAGACGACTACAAGAGACCAGCAGATAGAATGCCGCCTAGGTATTTAATTTCCGATTTGGTTTCTATTTCAGTGCCATCTATGCTGCACACCTCGTGAAAGCCAACCAGTTTGTTTAGGTCAGATTTATGTCTAATGATTAAATTGACTGTTTGGCATTTAGAGGTGTTTAAGGTAAGACCATTTTCCTTGGACCACTGACTGATTTCTGACAGAAAGCCATTTAGCTTAGAGCAGTCACTTTGACATTTGACAGGCAAAGATACAGTCAGGTTGTAAGCATATTTGACAAAATTGATGTCATTTGAAGATGGTAAGTCATGTAGAAAGAAAGAAATGAGAAGTGGGGAGAGTACAGCGCCTTGGGTGGTTCGCGATCATTGTGCACCATGAATTATTGTTAATAGTTGCCTGGAGGCAGTCGGCAGGAAGCCTTGCTTAGACCTAATTTTGTGGCTGTCAGGCCTTTCGATGTGCCACGTAGGCTACTGCATGGGATACTTTAGTTGGACACTAGTTAATTACTATCACCAAGCCGAATAGCTCAGTGGTAACATTTCTGATTGAAGGTAGCACTGGGTGACAGAAATTTGAATATTACGAGTTGCAGATACTCCTTGCTAATGATACCTGAACCAGGCAAGGCTTCCTGCCCAAACCATCAAATAACTAAATAATTTATAGAAAAGTTACTTGAATAAGTAATAATAATTTATATTTTCATATAAACATAAATTTACATGAAAATGCATGCCATTTTTACAGGCACGATCAAGTATGATATAATGTCAAATAGTAGATTGTCTACAAGTTAATGTTTGAAGAGCTAAATATTTGGTATATATATAAATACACTCTTTGTCTGACCCATGTCGTATCATTATTGAATTAAACAGCAGTCCTCCAGGTTGCGCAGGAAAATCGACTTCATTTCGTTTTTTCAACCCGTAGTTGTAGGCATACGATAACCAACCAATATTGAGGTAAGTACAACGTTTACAAGGGATAGTAAGCTGTTTTAGAAAAGTAAAGGTGCTAAAGTGAATCATTAAAGTGTAATGAAATAGGTAAATGCAATGTATCATTAATAGATGCATTCATAAAGGAAATACAACGGGAGACTAATAATCTCTAGGCTGAAAAAGTTCATTGAAATGTATAATGCGACCCCATAGGTCTTACTATCATGATGCCCACTTTTGGTTTTAATATAATTATCCACAAGCCGGTTGTTTTTATTTCATATCTTTTTGTGTATTTGGTGCACAACCGTGCCCTATAGAGAATAGGAAAAAAACAAGTCGAATCAAATTCATTAAGAGTTATAAAATGTTAGGTTTAGTGGAATATAATGAGCAAGTGAAGACGTTATTGGAAAATGTATGAGATGAGACATTGTTAAGTGATATTCGAAGATACGACAAAGGAAAGCATGTCAATTTATAAGATGCCCCATAAATCTGTGCAGAGCCCACGTGGTCGCATCTCAGCAATAGGCTGACCGAATGGTATATGTTTAAAGGTAGAAGCATGATCTGTCCAGGCGATCATTATTATCTTATTCAAGATAAAGATTCAAGCCCTCATAGAAATCTCGAGCCATCAAATTGCATATTTCTGTTCCTGCAGAATGAGGCTGAATCGACTCATCCATCGACTAACACCTTACTCATTTCTCATCTACCCACTAACTGTTAACAAAATTATAATTTTACTTAGTCCAGGAAGTAGGCATTCATATGAACATGCCATAGAGTACTAATTCATTGTAGGCTGGAGGTGAGATGAACATGCAGACATGCGTATTGCTTCTAATCAGCTCAGGTTTTTTTATCGACTGTCACATGTTATTAGTGTTAGTCGAGATGTCGAGATTTAATCATATTCGCACGTATACACTCTCTCTCACACACACACACAAATGCAACTTATTTGTACCTTTTTTTGCGGGTTTTTACATATTCCCTTCTATCTGCTATCCTATTGTTACTTACTTAAGCTCATTTCTTTTTTTAATGAAGAAATACAGTTGCTCCTGTTTTCTCCTTATTTAAAAAATTAACAGTCAATCTCTTCAGTAAGTAAGTTAGTTAGGTAGTTATCTAACAATTTTGTAACAAGTATGAACTAGTTTTGGGACAGATTTTTTTTCATGCATATTCTGTTAATCACTCTGTGAGTGATAGATAGTGTCAAATTGTACTTTATACTGAATGGAAATGCTGTCTCAACTGTGATAGAATTAAGAAATAGAGACTGTATTATTATTATATCATTGTATCCTTTAATTCCTAGAGGAACATAGGGCTTCAGCCGTGCGTCTCCATTGAGTTCAGTTCTCTGCTAAAGTTTTCACCTGGCCACAAGTCTGTCCACACACTTTCATCTCCTCTTCACATCACCTCCTCCAAGTCACCCTCGCAAAGACGACCAACTCACCGCTTCCCTTTCGGCCGGGTTCCACTCGAGCAATGGCTTGTCCAGTGATGTCACTTGATGGTTTCCTCAGAGTATGGCCAGCCAATCCATCTCCATTTCTTCCTGCCTGTTGGTTTCACAATCGGTTCCTGCTGGATTGGTTCGCTCATAGCCAGAGATCTCTGTTGCTCATCTTTTCTCGTCAGCCATTTGATCGTGAGTATTGAGTGAAGACAACTGTTAATGAAGGTCTGTAGTTTGTTTGAGATGCTCTTTACGACGCGCAGTGCAAGTCTCTGATCCGTATATTAAGTTGTACTGACTTCACATTGGAGTTGAAAATCCGGATCTTATTTTCAATGTCATGCTGAATGCTGTCTTTTGACCTTCACAGAGACTTGAGAGTAATGAAGGCTTGTCTTGCTTTTCTGATCCTCGCTGTTTTGATATCCTCATCAGTTCCATCCGCCTGTAGTTGAAACGATGCTTCCCAGGTAGGTGAGGGAGCTTGTTTCTTTCAGGTTCCTCCCATTTATGCTGGCTGATTGCTGTCTATTGCTGTTGCTGTTGCTGTTGGCCAGGAATCTTCATCATCTCTGTTTTCTCTATGTTCACCTGAAGTGCTGTCTTTGATGCTTCTTCTGCCAACTTGTTGCTTTTCACTCGCACATCTTCCAGTTTGTGGGAAATCAGACAGAAATCAGAAATATAGACTATGAGTTCGTTAATTGTATTGTGCGTTTATGATGAAGTATCACTGTTCATTGAAGAGATTCAGTGGAACATTCAGGAAGTAACTTCATGTACACTGTATTCTTTATTTAGATCAATTATGTTAGTATATTTGTTTAAGCTGGCCCCCAGATCGATATCAATTAGATGGAGAACTATTAAAAACCCCGCAGGGAGCACTGAACAGCTGATTTTTCCCAGTTTGAGACTCATCGACAGTACGCACTCACCTCAGGGGTCAGAACCCGGGACCCTCCAGTTACTGGTATCCCACTCAGAGGGCAGTCGAAGAATTCTATCTTCCACCGATTCGTGCTTTTGGCAGGACTGGGGACTGTTTTTCCTCACGTTCAACCTGAAGAACCCCACTAGTCACGATTTCTCACTAGAACTTCAGGAAACGTTGTCCCCTAGAGTAATTCACTATTGAGTATCAGATTGAAGTTCAAGGATTTGATCTGTTTCAAGTTTGACCATGGTTTGAACCCCTGTGCTGGATATGTTCTGACGAGGAGTCTCAAACAAGGATGAAACAACTCTGCAATATTCCCTGACATTCAATGATTCTCTAAATGATATCAATCCATGGTGGAACTTGATGTAAACCAAGTTAACACTTGGCCTTTCAAACGATGAGTTCTTGGTTTCACTCTCAGCGGGAACATAACCCCTCACAAATGCATCATCCGGCTGACTTGTATCAAATAGGATGGATGTAATTCCCATCCTGCTGGATTTCATGTCCAGTCACAACACACTGAGTAGCATTCTGTTAGTATTCCTTCTCTTAAGGCCACAATTGACAGTAATCTATGAAAGTTTGTGATATCGCCAAGGTTGTATTCGATTACGTTATTTGTATTGAGATAAGTATAAAAACGTGAGCACTGTGGTGGTAGAGTATAACTCCATTATGGATAAGATTTCATTTTGATAAATCACACAGTGTTATACAGTAATATTAACTGATGACCATCTTTCGAGCACAATTTATTGTTGCCACTCATAATCATATCAAGTCCCTAATCACACAACTTTTCCCTTCATTTATATACATGAGTGGAATTGATGATTAGACATTTGAATAAAAATCAATATGGGATAATGTACATTCAGAAATAATAATATGAGTGTTATTGATCAATTACAATCAGATGGGAAATAAGACGAGTGTTTTTATAGTCAAAATAAATAACTTGTTAGAATGTTGTGATGTGCTTGAATTGAAATAGAATTTTAAGATTATTTATTATCCTCCTCTGATTTGACTGGTGATAATATCTACCATATCTCTGGTATTTCCATTGAGCCTTTTCTGTTGCATTTACATTTCTGTTCCATATACCTATATTGCTTTTTAGAATTTTGACTCTATCCCACCCTATTGTGTGGTTGTGTGTTTATGCATGCAGTGCGATTGCCGAGTTTTCTCTAAATTACTCATCTTCGTGAGGTCAGTCATTCTAACCTTAGCTGAATTCTTATGTTCTGACAATCTGAATACCCCCGATCTACATTAATCTGTTTAATAGAGTCACCGGGTTTTTACCTACATAGCTTGTCTCTAAGTGAGTTTGTAGGTTTGAATGCCACCCGAATTCCTGCTTTATTGAGAATCCTACGTTAGGTCTCATATGTCCCCTCCTTATACGTTAAACCACGGTAGATACCTTATATTCTCTCTTATTCGAGTTTTCATTATTAATTTCACAATTATTTTTGTTTTGCTTCTAACCTTTTTAGATATTCCTAATGAACTGTATTAGGTAGTCAGTCGTTTAACACCAATGCTTCTTCTATCTTTCTCATTTCATCATTTAGATTTTTTTGGTATACTACTTAGTAGAGTTATTGCTCGGTTTTTCAGACTCTTAACTAAGCCCGCCTTCACAGATAGATAACAGATGAGAAGAAATAAAGTCTAAATATCTATTAGAATGCGTTGGCTTTTTTAAACGCTGCTAGTGTGCAGTTTACCTTCTTCTGTTCGTTTTATTTTGCAATCCAACGTCATAGCTAATTCACCTTGTTCATTTTCTGATTCAAATATGAATTTTATTCCCTCTACTGGTGACTTTATATGTGTCAAGAAGCTGGAGATATGTTCTTTTTTCAACACTATGAAAGTGTCATTCACGTATCTCCACCATATTTTTGGAGTAGGAATAAATGTATTTGGAGCAATAAATGAACTTAAACGTTTTGTGAGTGACTTGATATGATTATGAGCAATAATTTGTGGTCGAAACGTCATCAGTTAATGTTACGATGTTTGTAGTTTAAAGATAAGTACAGAATGTTAAATATAAGTCTTACCTATTGTTTAAAGGAAAAAAAGTTCGCCGTAGATAACTTGACTAATCGATATCAGCCAGAGAATCCTTGTAAACTGCAAAGTATTGGACAACTATTTTATTCTAGTTTAAGACTATTTGGAAGGACCAATTCATTACCACACTATTATTATATTATTATTGTTCCCTAGGGGTTCCTAGTGGAACAAAGGTCTTCAACTGCACGTCTCCACTTGCTTCTGTCTTCTGCTGTACTTTTCACCTGCGTCCATGTCATTCCATACTGTTTCAACTCCTCTTCACACGATCTCCTCCATATCACCCTTGGACGTCCCACTCGCCGCTTTCCTTTCGGGTTCCACTCGAGCAATGGCCTGACGCGCAACGTCACCCAGCAGCCACACTGGAGCCCGAGATTCTATGACTGATGTGGCAATGAGTTCCACAGTGCCATGAAACGGCTTCCTAATGATCTTTGGCTATAAAGGATTCCCTAACTGATGACCTTCTGCAACGAAATTCCCTCTGGGATGATTCAAAATCCGTACAAAACCAAAGCATTCGAGTATTAAAAGACTTACGAAGCATTATATTACTCTAGAGAGAAATATTGTTTTATTGATTGGTCATTGGGGTAAATCTTGCCGTTTATTGATTTCGCTTACTCTCTTATTTATTATCCTTTATCACTTAGGATGCTTTTTTAATAAGGAAACATGCTTACTCTTGTTCCTCTGTTTAACAGGCACAATCCATGTCTTAGATGTGGTTAGTTACCTAACCAGCTTGACAGATATGCACTAAATTTAGAACAGACTGATGGATATTCTGCTGATTACTGGCCACTGATAATGTTGTTACTAAGAAATAGTACATGAATCCGGAAACACAGACCATGGAAATAAGATTCACAAAGCTTAGAGTAACCTGTTTAACGAAGAACTTGTTTGGAGACTCTCTCATGAAAAATTTAGCCACAACATTCATGCATATTTAGATGTTTCGACTAAATGTGTGATTATTGTCCGTTTCTCTCCTGGAATTTATATCGCTAATTTGACATTTGAATATCACATATTGATTTGATTCTTATCATCTGTCTTTGTTCGTGTTCAATCTGCAATTTCAATGCTTCTCTTTGTGGTTGTGAGTACATGTTTTGTGGGTAGCATTGGTGTTTTACTACTGTCGATAGAGTTTTCAATCCTGCCTTATTGGTAATATTCTCCTTGGTAATAAGTAATCGATTTGTAAAGAGACTGAATCGTTCAGATGCCTAGCTGCACTGTTGGGGTAATTTTGACTTTTTAACCGTATGATTGTTTTAATAGAACCGCCAACTTATTGGAGAATACTCAAATTTTGCCTGACTTTGAAGCGTTTCCTGACTGTGTGGGTGTATGTCTCAAGGATGTTTTAGGCAGCTATAGAGTAGCATGCAGATATCTCTTTCTTCCGTTCAGAACACGTAGAGTCACTTTTGGCAGCTGCAACCTGATTAAATTGCAGTTTGAGCTTTCTAGTTTTGACCTCACCTCCTGTCTCTGTATATTTTAACCAAGTTTGGTTAACGACGACGGTTTTTGCTTCTGAAGATTAGAGTTATTTCGAGCGACTTATCAAGTAGCTACAAAGGCGAATGGCATCGAATAACTCACTTGATCCTAAAAAGATAAATGCCAAATGGTTTCTGTCGTAAATCAAGTCATAAAGACCGATTGTAAGGCTGATTTCAACAATGCTCTTAAATTCATATGTACAGAGACATTTTTGAGTAGTATGAAATTGCTTAAACCGATTTTATGTGGTCAAACATGATTCGTTCGTTCATTGAACATGCCTCAGCGATCCAGTTAAAAACAAAAACTTCATTACATAGGAACATGCCTGACATTTTTGTTTATTGCCACTTATGTGCTTTTCTGACTCCGTGAATTAGCACAATGATGAACAGTGGCTCCAATTAGACTATAAACAGTCAGACAACCTTAGAATGTATTATGCGAATGCATTATACTTTGTGTCAAGGAGGCTGCTCATCCACTTTCTCAAGACTGAGATGTAGTCTATTTGGTTTCCAGTGTGTCCGTTAGGTGAAACACATATTGACTTGTGTTTATCCTTGTGCTTGCAAACGTCGCCTCCAAGCGTTCTACGTTATTATTAATTTCAGCGAGAGCCACTCAGCCCATGGTGGGCTGTCTCTATACTGTCCGCTACCCATTAGAATGTCGATTTCGCCAACCGAGACGTTATTCATAGAATTCTTCATTCTTCTCTAGTTCTGAGTTGTCTATAGGCACATAGCACCGAATAATTGTAGCCTTCACTCCCTTAGCGTTGAATCTTTCTGTTGTTATTTTAGGGGATATTGGTTTCACTGTAACTTCGGCTGCCACTAGTGAAAACATGATTTACACTCCCTGAATGTGCTTGTGGTTGTCGTCTGGTTGAACGGACTACATTACTGACTCACCAGTTGACAATTTCGATAGTCCACATCTATTCTATCTGCTCTCACAGACCTTTGCACTTTCAGGACTCCTTTCCTTATTCATTTGCTAGTCTTCCTAGTTTCGTACACTGTACGGGCATTCCACATCCCCATTCTTATTTTTGATTTTATCGAAACAAGTCGCACAGTGTGTGACTGGCTTCCCGGAACATCTCACCGGCCTGAGTCATTCTGCCTCCCAGATTCCACAGAGTAACGATTTCGTTTTTTTATATTTTTCTTGTATTTTGAAGTTTATTTGGTGACTGAATTGATTTTCCCGGGTAGGGTTGCTAGCCACAACCCCAATCTGTAGCCTCTTTACTCGGGCTTGAGATCGTCTTGAAAACTAGCAAGCTAGTAAACTTGGCTCGCTTCACCCTATTGTGGAACTCGTCATCTGGATGTACTTGCAATCCACAGTCGGTGATATTATGTTTCCAGCGAGATTTGATCCCAGAACCCATCACTTCCAACGCTGAAGAGTCACTGATTAGACCCAATGGGCAATGGCATTCACCTCTTGGTTGTCAAAAATCGATGCCATATCTCAGAATGGATACAAAGCAGTCGATCAATATATGATCCTGTTCATAAATTAATTTGTTTCTTATTGGAAATAACCACATATTTGTATCAAATACACACCTAACTATTCTTTTTATTTATTCATTTAAATAGGGATATGTCAGACAAAAGTATAAAACGATTTGCTTCCGTGCCATTATTCTATGGATAAAACTGTCATTCTGTTTTTGGGAGAAGGGAAATATCCACTTCACCTTCTTACAACAGAGATAATTCACACAGGACTGATTTTTTAGCCGGAGGCAAGATAAATAAATAATGTGGAGTTAAATTCCGAAAAAAAACAGGAAATAGATGATACCATGTAAAATTGTAAAACTCCTTACACTCTTCATTCTCACCAGTTTCAACAGAAATGGAATAACCCGAACTGCATCGAAACCCTCCTCCAATGTGTTCACCTCATCCAAACTGAAAGCATTCCCCACTCCACAGTCTTCCAATTCGCCAGCCAAACTTTCAGAGAAAAATCAAAATGATCAAAGCATAAAATACAACAAAGAAATCACTTACACAATTACTGAAGAATCGAATGTTCCACAATTGATTGGTGATTTAATAAATGACTTTAATTTAAACAAGTATCTACTGCGCCATGTTTTAAATGAACCGCGTCAATCCCCAATGGATACTAATAATAATAAACAAAATAATCAATCTAAACAAATGCTTAGCATCGACTTGATCGCAAATCATTATCAATCAACGCAGATGACAGATGCTGATCTCCCACGCTTGCATTTATTCCCTTCGAATCAATGGAGTGCAGAATATTTCCATATAAATTATCATAATGTATTTAAACAAGAATTGATACAAATTAAAAAGTTGGATCGTGATCGTTTATGTCAGTTGAATGATTTCAATAAAACCGCAGAACAACCACAACATCAACAACAGCTAAAACACTATGATACATGTATGTGTTCAAGCGATATTTGTTCAATGATTTATAGTGAAAAATTGAAATCATCATCAACGCCATTATTAACCCGTGAAACATTGAACCGTGGAGGGAAATTTGAATCCGGTGAATTATCCTTATTACTACTACCTTATTGTCAATTTATTATGACTTTAGCTATAAATCTGTTTCATACTGGTATGGAAATATTTACTATACGGATAAAATTGTTAGATTTAAATGATAACTATCCAAGTTTTAAACCATTTACAAAATATGAGGTCAGCTTTACAGAAGACGATCGAATCGGTGTAAGGCATCAACTGCCTCTTGCTACTGATGTAGATATGTGCTTGCATTCAGAGATAACGTATCGATTGGAGGCAGGTGAAAGTTTCAATGAAGACGAGGGTGTACTCTCTGAAAAGCCTGTTAATTTAAGCAATTTATTTAGTTTAAAATTAACTGAAACGTTGAATACCAAAGTTTTAGAGATCCAATTGGAGCATAAACTTGATCGTGAAAAAAGAGACAAATATGATCTTTACTTGTTAGCTATCGATGATAACAGTGATCTGCATAGACGAGAAGAGAACAGGCATACAACTACCCTTCCAATTATTATATACATTCAAGATGTAAATGATTGTAAGCCCGAATTTCGTGTAATGAATGGATCACGCCAGACACCGGCTAAATTGTCTGAACCTGTATTCATTGAAGTCGCGGAGAATGCAGCAGTTGGACATGTTATTACGCAATTTCAAGCTACTGATGAAGATTTTGGGGATAATGGAAGAATTCGTTATGATATGGGACAGTATACACATTCAATTACAAAATCAGTAAGTTCAGAGTAGACATTCTATAATATTTTGGTATTTTGAAGAGTTAATTTGTAAGGATTAAATTTATAAAACACAAAATAATCGAGCAAAGAACATTTTTTTCGATAAATTCCTCTTCCATGCTCTACAATCATATATGTGCATGTTTATATACATAGAATATTCTAGAATAGTAGTCAATCACAATATTAGCGTTTTTTAAATAATATCGATTTATAAAGGAAGATCACAATGGAATTACAGTTCATTAAAGATGCTTAGATTATAATAGTAATAAAGATATAGTAGCAAATAGAATATCAACTAAAATTAAGAAAATTCCACAAAATTCAGGATCATTCAAACCTAGATGGCCAAGGTAAAGATAATGTCTGAACTAACTTCTTTTGGATGCACAATTTGGCTTCTAAATATGGGTCACAACAGTCAGCCTCAGCAATATTTAGTAGTCGAACTCTTAAGGGAAAATTGAGATTCGCAGGTATGCGGCAAATGACCCTGAGAGCATAATTAACGTCAATCTTGTGTCCTGTCTCCACAAGATGAGACAGAACAGCGCTGTGAATAGATTTTGTTTGTCCTTTGCTTAACCACTAGGCAGGGTGATGTTCGGAAATTCGACGAGAAACATGCCTAATTGTACGGCCTATGTAACTGGCTCACTCCACAGGAGCAGTTAAAATAATAGATACACATGGAAGAGGGAAATTAGACAATTTGTCTTTTATTCCCGAACGCAGAATAGGAGTGGTTTTAAAGATACAGCGTAATTGAGAAGCATGGAATGCTCTTTTTACCGCTTCTCTAAGGCGCTGTGTTAGTATCTCACTGGTGTTTTCTCCTAGGAACTGCATCTGTGAGAACAAGGCCCTTTTTGGAACTGTTGGTAACTTGGACTGTTTTGGTTTCAGATTCAGATTCTTATCAATAAACTTTTCAGGATAACCATTCTCACTTAGCAACCGTTTAATATTGTAAAGTTCCTCGCCAAGACATTCGTCCGAGCAAATCTCTCTTGCTCTTTGGACCAAGCACTTCATTAGATTGCGTTTGTATTTCAAGGGCACAGAGCTGAGAAAATGTGTGTACTGGCCCGTTGATATTTGTATTCATCATACAATCTCACATTTTTTTTATTCCTTCATGTTCCCAATGGAAAATAGGGCTTCAAGCTAGTGGCTTGAAGTTTCTGTAGCAGTGTTTATGTTTACAGGATGTGGTTGCTAGCCTCATGCCCAACCTTTCCTCTTCACCAGCATTATTTTTCGGCTTAGCGAGGTAAAGGAGTGCGTCGGCCGGGGATCGAACCCCGGACCATGTGCATGGTCGGCAAGCGTCCTAACCGCTATGTCACGGAGCTGAGAAAATATATGTACTGGCACGCTGATATTTGTATTCATCATACAGTCTCATGTGCTTCAAACTAATAAATCGATAAATAATTATGATCATGGCAGAAATTCTGTTTGCATAATTTCAGTCTCAGGATTGAGATTATTCTCTGTGACAGACCATATTGTCTTCAGTGTGCTACCGGAGAATGATGCTACCCTTGATAAAAGTATGCAGTAGCCTGTTCGAAATACTTTTCGCGAGGCACACACGCACACACCCGTCAAGTTTCTGATCCTTATGGAAGAAATAACTGAGTGGCTTAACATAGGTGTTGAAAATCCAAATTTCTTACCTCAAGTGGAATGGAGAAGATTTCCAAACAGATTTCACATTAATAAATGGGAACTTTGGCTTTCCAATTCCGGATTTGCCATCGCTATCCATACCGACAGCCTGTATATGAAACGGCAATCCTTAGATGAGTGAAGGTGGCGACGTCTTTAAATTTCTAGGTGTAATAGTGATTACCGCAGTTTTAATGAAAGTCTATATATATAAGCCAATATCATCAGTTCCTCATGGGTGACGCGGGCTAAATCTCAGAAGGGACATAGGTTCCTTCAAGATTTCAGATATGCCTTGCTGACTGGTGAATACCAACTAGCACGAAACCTAGGTTGCGGCTTCCTCTTGGCGATTGCCTCCAACTATCCACTATCATCAAATCAATGTGCACCGTGATAGCGAGCTACCTGAAAAAGGTGGCCACATTGCAAAACCTGACTGATAAAATTCAGTCTGCACGAAAGAAAGGACTAGACACGTCACACTAGTTACTGACTAGTGTCCAATCAAAAATATCCAATACAGTCCTACAGGAGGTCAATCGCCATCCCGAATAGCTCAGTGGTAACGTCTCTGACTGCAGCTCACACTGGTTGACGCGGGTTCGAATCTCAGAAGGGACATCAGTACCTTCAAGGTTGCAGATAATCCTTGCTGATGAGTGCTAACTAGCACGGAACCTAGGTCAGCCGCTTCCTTCCTGCCGATTGCCTCCAACTATCTAATAAGACAATATCATATAACTAATTGATTACGCCATCGTTAACTTGAATGTCTGACTGTATTTCAGATGTCTAAAGGCCATACAGCACTACAGTGTTATCTACTCAGAGATCTATACACACTGACAGCGTACTGCATCTTTCATGAACAAAACAGTAGGTAGACTGACTGAATTGTGCTCATATCAACCCGACTATGTACTTCTGTGTTTCTCTATTCATGGAATTATCCTTTTTTATCAAAAATTTCATCAATGCAATAATGTAATTAATTGCTTTCGTGTTCTTGTTGATAATATACAGCAGAGTTAGACATACCCTTTTGTACCTCTGACGTGTACGAGATAATACTCTAATGTTGTATTTTATAATTGAGATAGACAAATTATCACTAATGCTGCTTTTATTTTGTGGTTATTACAGTCGAGAAAAACACATTTGTAATTACGTCATTTACAGAGATGTTTTCTTCTATTGAGTATTTCGTTTAGTAGTTGTGACACAGTTGTAACACAGCAACATCCAGTGCCAATCACAATCAACGGGAGGGATTTGAAAGAGGTTACTTCATTCACTTATCTAGGAAGTATTGTCTCAACTACAGGAGGAACGGACGAGGATGTCATATCGAGAATCGGGAAGGCGAGAAACACATTCATCAACCTGAAAGCAATCTGGAAATATTCGTCACTCAGTGTCAACAACAAAATTCGGATTTTCAATACGGATCAGAAACTTGGCATGTCACAGAGAATATTTCCAACAGGCTGCAGACTTCTATCAACAGCTGTCTTCGCTGGCTCTATACTGAAGATCAGATGGCCGCCGGAAAGAATCACCAACAAGAAACTTCTGGAACAAACAAAACAAGAACCAATCGTTCAACAAATATGCAGGAGAAAGTGGAGATGGATTGGACACTCGCTGAGGAGGTCGCTGGGTGACATCGCGAGTCAGGCCACTGCTCTAGTGGAGCCCGAAAGGGAAGCAGTGAGTGGGACGTCCAAGGGTGACATGGAGGAGATCGTGTGAAGAGGAACTGAAACAGTATGGACTAACATGGATGCAAGTGAAAAGTACAGCACAAGACAGAAGCAAGTGGAGACGTGCATTTGAAGCCCTATGTTCCACTAGGAATCCAAGGGAACAATAACAATAAGTTGTAACACAGTAATTATTTACTAATCAACACTGTGTATTCTGTGCGTTGGTGGCACAGCAGTGGAATGCTCGCCGAGTGGTTCGGGGTTCAAACCCCTGCCGACGCATTCCTTTACATCGCTAAGCAAGTAATACGAGTGGTAAAGAGGAAAAATAGGTCATTAAGCTAGCAGCTCCATATCGTAAAAATAAACACCACTGCTGCTGAAACTTCAAGCCTCTAGCTTCGGGCCCTGTGTTCCATTGGGAACGTGAAGGAATAAAAAAACTGTGTATAGTATTTACATATTACTCGCAACAGAAAAGCTTTAGGGAAGGTAACCCCGATCTGTTGAATGGACGGGTGTAATTGACGTCACAGTCATTACATGGCATTTAGTAAATTGTATTATTTTTCGCAATTGAAACTGTTGGGTTTTAAAGTTGCTGGCATCATTTGTCTGCGGGTGAGGATGAATTTTCTTGTAGTCATTGGAGATGGTTTCTTGTTGGTATTTTGATTTGAGTTCCTGAAGACAGTAGATATTTCTGTTCTATTTTCTTCAGCACTGGAGTCCTACAGTGTGTGTTTCAACCTTATGTAAATAATGTTCGCACAAAGTTTCTTTTATGAGTTATTGGTTTATTACTGTTATGGTTGAGTATTTGGTCCATGTGTTTTTTGTTGAGTTTCTGTATACTTGTTTGGAGAATTCCCTGTGTCTCTTCGTCTTCATCCATTTCTGTATTCTTTGGCTCTAACTGGCTTCAGCGACTTGCCGACTGAAGACTCTGATCAAATGCAGAGTCCTCTGAACACTTTGAAAAACAGTTTTTGAATGTTTGTTAGGAAATTTGCTCATTTCAAATGTTTCAAATAGTGCTGCAGGACTGGATTACCCAAGTCTTACGTTGAAGGCAGGCAGGAGTTAGGTGGTCGAGCGTGTTGACTTCTTCACTTATTCGAGAAGCTGTATCAGTGCTAACGAGATGATAACTAACAAAATCTCGGCACGAATACAGAAGGTTTGCGTAGTATCCACCAACTTATTCCATTACAGGTGAAGACGAGATAACTGGCTAGTCATCTATCAAGGGACGTGTTTATGGATGTGAGATATAGCCAGGAAAATAAAAGATATAAGAATTCTAGCTGTCTTTGGCCCTAGGTAACTGCGTTCTCTCTCTCATGGTGGGTGATGTCATTGGATAAGTATTATCAAGGTTACGTAAAGAAAGATATTAGTCAGTCAAAGAGGTTGTGATGATTAGCAATGTTAGCTGATATAGAATTTTACTGGAAAAGAGTAAGTACAGATCAAACCAAATCCTGGAATAAATCAACGAAACCCTCGTTTGCCTGTTTTAGCCACGCAGACTGGTACAGACCACCCGGTTATAGTTATTTCCATTTAATTTTCTTTGATTTTTGTACTCTTGTGCACTAAACGGTTTGTCGCAGCTTGAAATGCTGTGCGTCTGTGCGAAGTTCTATGTTGAAAGTTAGTCAGTCAATATAAGAACCTTAATGAATTTGAACAAAGCAAGAACTACAGTTCATCAAGAAGTATGGGAGATTTGAAGTCACAAATGTAAAACAAATCACAGTAGGTCAAAATGCCAATCTACATTCAGCATGATTATACAGGTGAGGACATTGCAGCGATGATCAACAGAAGGCTGAATACGTCACTAGCCAGAGCCTATTCTGCTGCTAAGCTCGTCCAAGTCTATCGAGCAACTTGCTCTCTGATGCAATCGAAAATCGATAGATATCCTTCCCATGTTAACAATTCCAACTGTATATAAAAATTTACATGTATCTTCCGGAGCAGTTATATTGGAAGGACAGAAAGAAGAGCATTTCTACGATTTTCTGAACATGCACCAAAATGCTTACGTCTAAAGGAAACAAATGCTTTGAACAGTGCCATCGCCAGGCATCTCCTCGACACCCGTCATGAGGTGGACGTCGAAAAGTCGTTCGAAATTATCAATAATCAAAAGAGCTCGATTCTCCTTAAGTTTGCTGAAGCCATTTCCATCAAGCTCCTGAAACCTGATTTATGCGTCCAGGAAGAAGCGATTATCAGTCTTTCTTTGCCCTGTTAACTGGATACTTTTCATCTCTCTTTCATCCGAATGCAAAATGCTGAAAAGTTTTCATTGTGTATGATTATTATTGTTCGGAATAGTGTTCAAAATGTTTTATTTAAAATGAACTCTGTGCAAGAATGTTAAAATTGTTTTTGTAGATACATTTAATACTGTCTTTGCCCTGTAAACAGCTGACGAGAAGGCAACGAAATAAAAGAGGGTACCCATTTATTCTGCTAAAACTGTTGTAGTTCTTGCTTTGTTCAAATATAAGAACCGTTAGTTAAAATCCTAAGTTTTCACAGATTTTGAAATTTTCACTTCCATCATCTCTCCCCCTTCCCCATCTTAGAAAATGAACAACACAAAGGGTAATTAGCTAATCCAAGAGAATTCTAATTTTATCCCATCATCATATCACCCGTACAACAGTTTATGACATTCAGGTAAAGTTCTACATTTCGAAAGCAAAACTTCCCTCTTGACATATTTACAAAGCGCAAGAAACAAGAGAATGAGATAGAATAGAATCGACAGGTGACTTCTCAACCGTTAATTCAACATATCTCCCGTTTATTTAACATAAAAATAATATATTGAACTCACTGAAATGAAAAGGAACCTCTATCTTGCAGGTACACAATTGAAATAGCTATCTTGCGCTAGTCAGATACACACTGACTACACACCACCCCTTTCTCGCGATCACACAGTCAAACCACATCATTTCCCTTTCGTTTTAATTGAGATTGACTTTGTGTCATGTGGTAATGACAAGTATTGTTTCTTTGCACGTATCAATGCAAACATTTCAAAATTATTTCCGTTATTTTACTCATAACACTTGTTCTCCGCTAATGATACAAAGTGAAGCAAAGTGAAGTGAAGCGAAGCGGTAGATTGTAAATTAGGTAAAACGGAAGTTTTCTTTTGTTGGTTTGATTCCCTTCAACAGTGTTTTTTTTTCAGTAAACACTCTAGTCAAGTGGAACTTTAGACTCTTGTTTTATCTTTGAGAGTATTTTCGAAATGTATTCAACATTTGAACATAATTGAGTGTCAATTTGCAGGAATTAGATCGCCTAAAGGATTGATCATAAGCCGATAATAGTTATAGTACTCAACAGCCGTTTCACCCCAGCCTGGGTCTCTTCATCAGTGGGCACACACTACTGAGGTTTGAGCTTAAGGCTTTTCAGCCACTGAGACTCGTCTTAGTTGTCCATAAAGTCCAACTTCTGACAATGCGTGATATTTAATTTTATGTCACAGACTAGTGACTATTGTCTTGACTAACTTGATAGACCTTCCTGGTGGTTACGACGTATCCCTAGAACCTAAGGTATCTCCCCCTATACAGGCAACCGATAGTGAGCACCAGTGAGCACAATACAAACAAGCTCAGGTAAAAATTCATTGTAGTTTCTTATCAGGAGGTTGAAAACATTAGGATCCAAATGTTTGATTTGTTTGATACCATCGCGAGGCGATAGATTTCCGTAAACTTAAGCGTCCTCAAACCACACCCGTGTGTACAAAAGCAATTTAGTTTTACCCTAAACCTACTGTCCTATTCCTTTTTTGATCCTTTAAAAAAGTGATGTTGGTCATTGGCCTTGGTTTTCAAAGAGATCATAAGGGTTGATCAAGAACTCAAGGTACCATGTTTGAAAACACACCTTCTGATCAAAAATATTTTCAGTTTCCGAAAGGTTAATTATGAAGAATTTTCTCAACATCCTGGGTAATTTGTGATTTCTGGATTCTCCTTTGTGTATCCGAGTAGAACACAGGTCCACAAACTTGATCCTTGAACTTTCAGCAAGAGCAGTGATCTCTATAGAGGTAGGATTGCAAGCTTCACTTCATGTCTTTCGCCTTTCATCTGGCTAACGAATGACCAGGTGAGGTTTAGAAGCGTTCAAACCAGTCACGAATCGAATCTCGGCCTGTTTGCATGGTGAAGAAGAATTTTTCCACTTAACCACTGATGTTCAAATAGCTGGCTGCAATTCTTGCAGTTTGAATTAATCCAACGCACTCCCAAACCCCGCTTTATATATCTTATTCCTTTACGTTCCCAGTGGAACATAGGGCTTCAAGCTACAGGCTTGAAGTTTTGGTGGCAGTGGTATTTGTTTATACGGGATGGTGTAGGTAGTCTCAAGTCCAACCTTCCCCCTTTACCGGTCTTATTACTGACTTAGCGAAATAAATGAGGGCGTCGGCCGAGGTTTGAACCCCGGACCACTTGCGTTGTTGGTGAGCATCCTTTGCTGTGCTACCAACGCGTCAAACCCCGCCTAGTTGGTAATAAAGCAAGGCGAAGAAGAATGGTTGGCGCTGAGAATAACAATCCCATCCTGCAAAAATAAATACCACTGCTACCGAAACGTCAAAGCTCCAGCTTGAAAGCACCCTATTTTCCACTGGGAACTGAAAGAAATAAAACAATAATAATAACAAAATAATCGTAGAATAATCAGCGATCCATGCCAAATGATCTTAGGCTTAATCCCTTCAGCAAATGTCAGATTTTCAAGTATTGGTTTTGTGGGCGTTTTATTTGATTGGATGGAGTACTGGACAGCTGTTTCATCGTAGTTTGGGACTCTTCAGCAGTAGGCACCCACCGAGGTTAGAACCCAGGACTTTCTGGTTACTAGGCGAGCTCACTAGCGACTGACCATATTCAGGCAGTGACCTGGGCTTCTATTGAGAAGCCGTGACAAGTAGGGTACAGCAGGTTGAAGATGAGGCAGTAACTCATCGTAACTCTCTTGTAACCTGAGGATCTTAGATTCGGTCTCCATTGGGGTGCAATATATTTAAGGAAATGCTGGGTTCAAATATTAACATCAAGCTGGCGATAGACGAAGTCATCACAAATATCGCCTGTCTACACCAACAGGGAAGTATATTTTATACAGTACTGTATGATTCAAAAAATCACCAAGAATATGTCAATTAGTCTTTATTTATAATCAATAAAATAGTGGGCGTATTTTCTGCAGGCCAATTCTGATTGGTTTCTTTACAGACTGGATATCGATCACTTAAGTTGGCCAATTCTGATTGGTTTATTCTCATTCTAGACATTGATCTTCATATCAAGGTGATAGGCGCGTCCTGCCGAAGAGTCTCAAACTTGAATTGATACTCAATAGTCCCCCAGGTGATATCAGTCCATGTTGATAGCTGAAGATAATCAAATCCCCACTACTACTAACAAATGAGTATAATTCGTTACAAATATTTCCGCCTAACCAACAAAAAGATAAACTATCAATATAGATTATAAAATATTTATAAAATCAAGTATTCTCATTAGATAAAATATTAATAGCGACAACAACAACAACAAGAAAGGTAATTACAAAACTAAATACTCATGATAATAAGTTCATATTAGTATGAATAGCAGAAAAAAGATATTTCCCTTTGTATTTATTTGTTTTACAAACATAAATGAGATTATCAAATTACGTCATCACTATAATATATATCTCAATATCCCAAAATGTTGTCTGCATTCATATTCTGTAACTATTCTCCACTCTGTTATTCAACAAACTGTCAAACAAACAATAGTCATTGTGAATGCGAACAATCATTCCAACAGATAGGCAGGAATATAAAAGCAAACAGACCAGAAAACGAACAGGCACATTGATCAAATAGTCTGCAATGTAAAAAAAAAACTGACAAATGCTCAAATTCTCACGAAAAGCATTAATATTTTTGTGTTTTTTTTTGGCTGCCGACAATACCGACATTACTGTTGTTGCCTTGAAGGCAATTATGAATGCTTTTCTCTCTGTGTGAATTCTTTACCTGGAGAATAAATATTGTAACAAATTTATTCAATAAGCATTTGAATTCGATTTTTTGATTTTTTCTGGTGTAGACGTGTATCACACACCTAGCTATCGATCATAGGATCTGTATAATGCTCAGCGGTCGGCTGTGTCCTTCTTTGTGACTGTGATATATGACTGTTGAAAGTGGAAGGTATGAAGAGGCTAGCCGTCTTTCATCTTGGATTTTGCATTGCTTGTATCTCTTGTCCTTATTGGTATAATAGGGAAAATAATATCGAGGTAAGCCGTAAAAATGTTAGGTAAGGCAGGGAAGAGAGTCGATGAATTAACCAAGCTGGCTGGGTCCTGCTGAGCCACCGCTTTTCTCGACAAGCAATGTTATCTGGCATAGAATTAGGTTGCAAAAGAAAAGGCATTAGTCAAATCCATCAAATCTTCGACTTTTGTCTTGAGCCATATCCCGAGATAAAGACTGCCTGCCCCTGGGACCTCAAAATGCTAGAATTTAGGACTGATATCTGCAGGTGATGCGGCTTTAAAACATCCTCAGTGGCGCAGATGTGTTCACTCTCTGTATTCTTCCATATCGATTTTTTTTTCCTTCACATTCCTCAGTGGAACATAGGGCTTCAGGTTAGCGGCTTGAAGTTTCTGTAGCAATGTGTATTTCACAGGATGGGGTTGCTAGCCTCATGCTCAACCTTTCCTCTTTACCAGCATTATTTCAGGCTTAGCGAGATAAAGGAGTGCGTCGGCTGGGTATCGAATCCCGGACTATGTGCATGGTTGGCCAGCGTCCTAACCTCTATACCACCGACTCCATATCGATTAACTTCTCATGTTTTCTTCTGACATTATACATTCTCAATCGTGCACATTTTTCTACTTTAAAGGTGTTTTGGGTAACTTTAAATGAAAGTGACTAAAAGGAAAGACGGAAATAAACCAACATTATGACTTCGATGAACCAGTCAGATTATGCATGTCATTGTCAAGGAACTTAGCCATTAGTTCCTATTGTAACGAAGACACTTTAAAACGATAATGATTACGTACTTTTCTCGACTTCAATTTCAAAACAGCAATGGTTGTAAGAAGAAAGTTATATTGTTTGGCAATTAAAGTAAAGACAATTACAAGTCTATAAACAAATGTTTTGTACAAAATTAGAAGGTACTTTTATTCGCATTCCCTTCTCCTCTTCAAACTTTCACACAATCGAACCATTTGCGCCCTCGTGTTGCCCGCCAATGGTGACCAAGGTCAGTGAACCAACGTTCAATGTTCATATCCCCTGGCAGCCGTACAAGAATTAAACTGAAGACTTCATCTAAGTCTAGCGTTTGGATAATAGGCTCATCAGAGGAGATAAGACGTCTTGGTTTTGTGCGTTAATGCATTTAAAATGACTCCAACACTGGTGTAGCAGAAAATCAGTTCAATAAATTATGCCAATTTTTTCTTAGCTTATGGATATTGTAGGCACTTTCTTTGTTAAGTGTAGGTTGCCTTTGACGGACATTCTAATGAAGTGCGACAAATGAGTATTGAAAAGGAAAATTCACACGTGTCTGCAGAGCAGTGGGATCAGTTCTGCATAGTTATACTCTCTGTGAAAAAGGAACAGTCTGATTCAAATATAAAACACAAAATGATTGAGCAAAGAATATCCTTTTCGATAAATTCCTCTTCTGGTTCTACGATTATATATGCATGTTTATATACACAGAATATTTTAAATTAGTAGTAAATAACAATATTGGTGTTTTTTTAAAATATTATCGATTTGTAAAGTATGATCACAATGGAATCACCACAGTTAATTAAAGATGGTTAAATTATTATAATAAGAAGAGAGATATAATAGCGAGTAGAATATCAACTAAAATGAGGGACATTTCACAAAATTCCGGATTATTCAAACCTGGATGGCCAAGTTAATGATAATGACTGAACTAACTTCTTTTGGGTGCATAAATTAAGCTTATTAATGTGGATCTCAACAGCCTCAGCAATATTTAGAAGTCGAACTATTAAAGCAAAATTGAGATTCGTGGGTATGATTAACGTCAATCTTGTGTTCTGCCTCCACAAGATGAGCCGGAATAGCGATACGACTTTATGTTGTTTCTCCTTTGCTTAACCACGCAGGTTGATGTTCAGAAATTTAACTGCTCCTGCGGAGCCAGTTACATAGGACGTACAACTAGGCGTATTTCGCGTCGAATTTCTGAAAATCACCCTGCCTGGTTAAGTGAAGGACAAACAAAATCTATTCGCAGCGCTATTCTGGCGCATCTTGTGGAGACAGAACACAAGATTGACGTTAATCATGCTTTCAGGGGTATTTACCCCATACCTACGAATCTCGGTTTTGCCTTAAGAGTGCGACTACTAAATATTGCTGAGGCTGTTGAGATCCACATTAATAAGCTTAATTTATGCACCCAAAAGAAGTTAGTTCAGTCATTATCATTAACTTGGCCATCCAGGTTTGAATAATCCGGAATTTTCGGTGAAATTTCGATAATTTTAGTTGATATTCTATTTGCTACAATATCTTTATTATTAGTAATGTAATTGAAGCATCTTTAATGAACTGTAATTCCATTGTGATCTTACTCTACAAATCGATATTATTTAAAAAGGACACTAATATTGTTATTGACTACTAATTTAAAATATTCTGTGTATATAAACATGCATATATAATCGTAGAACCAGAAGAGGAATTTATCGAAAAGAATATTCTTTGCTCGATTATTTTGTGTTTTATAGATGTCTGAATGAATATTTTCGCTATACTGATTCAAATAGTTCATATAATCGGTGTTACTGTTCATGTCAACTAGACTCTACTCATTGCAAGCAGCAAATATAATCGCGGTAGAATGACTTCCAATTAGCAATAGGTTTTAGGTTTCTATGACACCACATTGCAGGAAAAATACATCCAATTGACACCTGATATTAGCGCGAATATCTTCGGGGATAACCATATACACAGATCAACGGAGTTGCCATAGTAAGCTGTCCTCTCTCGATTATATTCACAAGGTTGTCAATCATACAGATGAATGTTTTAGTCCTTCCGATGAAACGCACACAAATTCCACTAAACTTTTATAGAGTTACTTAAAAAAAGAACGTCGGAGCAGCAAATAGGATGATATATAACCATCTGGACGAATTTGTGTAGAAAAATTGGTTTGGCCGATCAGTGAGTACTCTTAAACGAAAATGGTAGGTATTCATGGGACACATACAACAACGTTAATCTATATGACTATGTTTTTTAACATGGGTTTTCGATGAATGTCTTTTTTTGAATTACTCACTCTTACTTTGGACTCACGTGATTGGTTCTTTTTTTTCCTTCACTTTCCCCAGTGGAACATAGGGCTTCAAGCTAGAGGCTTGAAGTTTCTGTAGCAGGGGTGTCTATTTTTACAGGATGGGTTGTTAGCGTCATCCCCAACCTTTCCTCTTTAACAGCATTATTTCTGGCTCAGCAAGGTAAAGCAGTGCGTCGGCCGGGGATCGAACCCCGGACCATGTGCATGATCGGAGAGCGTCCTAAACGCTATACCACCGACGCACCACGTGATTGGTTGATAGGTATTTATCAAGGTCATTTTGGCGGTAATACGTTTTGGATCTCTATTGTTCAGAGCAACTAACATGAGAATAGTCCCAAACTAGGATGAAACAGATGTCCAGTACTCCCAGGTTTTCCAGTGGTTCTCTAACCAATGTCAGCTCATGATGAAATCCCGGGACCAATCAATCAAATCCTTACAAACCAAAACTTGATTATCGATGAGATGTTCACTAGCGACTTGCTCTATTCAGGTAGGTAGTCACCTAGGGTTCTACCGAGAAGTCGTGATCAGTAGTGTGCAGCAAGTCGGGTGTGAGGACAAATACTCGCCGAAGATATTGGCTATTGGTCACGCTATGTCATGAATTGTCAGAAGTTAGAATCCATGGGCTGACCATTGCATCGGATCCCAGTGGCTTAATGGTATACGAGCTCGCCTTGTATTCAGAAGGTCCTGGGTTCGAACTCTGGCTGTGGGTGCGTACCGATGAAGAGTCCCAAACTGGGACGAAACAGCTGTCCAGTACTCCCATGTTTTCCAATGGTTCTCTAACTAATTTGAGCTCATGATGAAATCTTGTAACCAATCTGATCCCTACAAACCAACACTAGTATAGTTTTCGTTTTTTTCTCTTCTGTTGTAAAGTGAATTACATTGCGCGCAAAACTATTCTTCAGAGTGCTATTTACCAGAATCAGTTTTGCGTGTAGTGAGTAGTGGCAACTCCTCTCATCAATGCTTTAGAACAGCAATCACAATTCACTTTTGTTAAATGGTACTTATATCTGAACAAAATTATTACGTAATCAGAATGAAGTTTTAATCCCTGGATTTCTGTAGTTCTCCAACGGATATCATTCCTCGATCAAACCTTGGGAAAATCAAATTCTTTCAAACTAACTGTAAAAATTTAAAGTCTTACATGGAAGTTACACGTTTAATTTCTTCGTCGGCTGAATTATATTTCCGCTCTTTCATGGGCCATTTATTCAGGTCCCAGTGGCTGAATGTTATACGAGTTCGCCAGGTAAATGGAAAGTCCTGTGTTCGAACCCCTGTGGTGGATACGTACTGCTGAGGATTCCCAAAATAGGATGAATCATCTGTCCAGTACTCCCTAATTTCTAATTTTTCCCTAATCGTTATTAATCCAAGATCAACTCGCTAAATAATACTGCCTAATGAATTATCCAAGCGGGTCTATTCATGTTAAACTAACGTCACCTCAAAAAGCCACTGCTCACATTAAAGCTGGAACATTTAATACATTCTACAACTTTTTAATTTTGATTACTGCGGCATAAAATAAAAAAATAGATTAGTAAAACTAAAACAAAAAAGGCTATTTCAATATTTTTACATCTTTTTTCCTTACATCTCTGTGTTACCGTTATTTCCGCCTCTCCCAATTAGGAGGGTATAAAACTACCAATGTGTCTTTTTTTTAAAATGGCGCACATTTCTTTTGTTTTATCACATTTAATATGCCGTATCCACTTTTCATATCAATAAAGGAAGTTTAAGAAATCTGAAAGAAAGAAAAATAACTGGAAATTATTTTACACAAGTTGATGTTGCATTTATTTTATTTATTTATTTATTCTTATATTGCTTATGGTCGGAAATAAATTAATAGCCTTCTCATAGGATGAGATGTATTCACTTTGATAAGGTGCTTAAAATAGTTTATGAAGTGTCCGGATATCGATTAGCAACCGCCTTCAAAATGATGTTATCTTCCAACTTTGTAAAACTTATAGAGGGAATTTGCGTAAGTATGTGTGTTCACAAGGAATATAAATATATATACGTGATATAAAAGAGGAAGGGAGCCAGTGAAGAGTTACTTCTCTTCTCAGCGATATCATTCTCAAGCTATTAAACCATGTGTGTATATATAGCAAGTTCTCTTAGCAACAAAAGAAATATTTTCAAAGATATGTCATTAGATCATATATGTCCGAACCAAGTTCACTTTTAACGGTCTGAAAAAATTTGGGCATTGGGTATATGATGTTCATTATAATAAAGGTTTTTGTATTTCCCAATGAATGAAAAACAAAACGATATTACCGTTCTCACTGACGTCTTGCTATTTAATGTCGCTGCTAATGGCCTTATCAAAGTATTAATAAACCGGAATTTACAAAATCTCAGCGTATATATAACAAAGAGTTAAGGGGTGAGAAAATAGACAAGTTAGGTCAAGTTAAAAGGGCATATTGAAAGTTAAAATAACAATGAAGATCACTAAACCAACTATCAAAGGTAATAGTACATCTGTTATGGTATCAAAACAAAGTTTACTAACTTGATCATCGTTCGTCAGTCTGGCGGCATTTTTCTTTGTCAAGTTGGTCATTTGGTAAAGATAACAAAACCAGGTGTAGGTTGTTGGATTTGATAAGTGTGTGATTACATAGTGAACTTGCATATCACATTCGTGTTGATTTTGTCGCTTCGTGGGGGAGAGAGGTGTTGTAACCAGGTCAGATTCTGTTTTAGTCCATCATTCCTATTCAGTTCAGACAATTTGGATTCCACTTGATATAAAGTGTTTCTGATATTAAACGTTCTTTATGATTTCTGAAGTTTTTCTGGATTATTTCAATATTGTCAAAATCGATTTTGTGACCTGATTCTATAGCGTGTAGACCTATGGCTGATGATTTTTTAAGTTTTTCCAGTTCAATTGGATTTGTCGGTGGTCGAACAGATGCTCTACGGTGTTCATTTCTTCTGATTTTGATTTCTCCAGATGTTTGTCTGATGTATATCGCATCACATTCCAAGCATTTTATTTTATAGACACAATTAGATGGACAATATTTAGGGATCTGGTCTTTTATATGGACAAGGTTGTTTCGCAGTGTGTCTGATGTTTTAAAGAAAACTCTAATGTCAAACTGATTCAGTACTCTTCTGATATCATCTGACGTCTCTTCTCTATATGGAATGACGACTGTCGAGGTCCATGTTTTCGGAATACGTATTCGACCATGCTTGATGTCAGTGTTAATTTTGTTGATGAAGTTCTTTGGGTCGTTGTTTTGCTTGAGAGTTTCAGTAATGTTTGGTATTTCTTCTTCTTTTTCTTTCTCGTCGGCTATCAGAGAGTGTGCCATACGTCTACATGCTATAGAATCAGGCCACAAAATTGATTTTGACAATATTGAAATAATTCAGAAAAAGCATTTCAGAAATCATAAAGAACGTCTAATATGAGAAACACTTCATATCATGTGGAATCCAAATTGTCTGAACTGAATAGGAATGATGGACTAAAACAGAATCTGACCTGGTTACAACACCTCCCTCCCCCATGAAGTGACAAAATCAACACGAATGTGATATGCAAGTTCACTATGTAAACAAACGTCGCTTTTATAATTTAATACACTTATCAAATCCAACAATCTACACATCATGACTTTGTTACCTTTACCAATTTACCAAATCGACAAACACGTAAGTTGTTATAAATATAAGCTGCGATTTTGTAAATTCCCGTTTAATAATACTTTGATAAAGCTATTAGTATTAAATAGCGAAGCGTCAGTAAAAACAGTATCGTTTTGTTTTTCATTCTTTGGGAAATACAAAAACCTTTATTATAATGAATATGTCATTAGAATTGTAAATTTTCTATCACAAATTACGCGGGAATTGGAATATAAATTAAATTGGTAAGTTGAATGATCTACCTATTATACTTGAAGGGGTTGAGTAGAATTCAGCTACAACTGAACGAGTGTCAAGTTAAGGAAACAGTGATAATAAGAGGTAAATATTTAGTTTAAATATCCGGGATTAATACAGATTAGGCCCAGTTTTGTTTTATCGAATAAACAAACTTCTTATTTTCTATAGTTTGGTCTGCAAGGGTTAGTTTTGTTTTTACCAGCTGACCATGGATTAATATCAGTCAGAGAACCATTGAAAACCAGCCAGGGAGCACCACTGGACAGCTGTTTCATCCAACTAGTTTTGGAATCATCGGCAGTGCTCACCCAACAAACGGATTCGAACCCAGGACCTTCCGGTTACAAGGCAAGGTCGTATACCATTCAGCCACTGGGACCCGATTCAATGCCCTACCCATGATTTAGCACGACTCAACCAATATCGTTGGTGGGACATCCATCCTCACACTTGACATCTGGATGAACCTCACTGATCACGACTTCTCACTGGAACTCCAGGAAACTGCATCCTGTAGCAAGTCACTAGCGAGCATCAGATTAATTTTCTATAGTTTGGTTTGTAAGGGTGAAACAACTGGCTGTCCAGTACTCCAGTGCTTGTTTTCAATTGTTCTCTAACTGATATCAATCCGTGGTCAACTCGTGAAAATAAGACCTCTTATTGTGCACTTGGAGTTGAAGATTTTACATATGAAGCGTCATCTCTTCTGCGGTTGAAAAAGCTAGATTATTACTCTTCTGACATAGGTTCCCACGTATTCCAATGTTTTAGGATAGAGCTGCGGCGATGGGGGCAAGACTGTTCTCCTTTATAAAACCGTAATGGTAAATGTTCAATTATACTTCTACCAAAACTTCAAGCCTCTGGCATGAAGCCCCCTATGTTCTACTGAGAAGGTGAAGGAATAAAAACAAAAAATAACAAAGAACGATTGAAATCCAAGGAGTACTGGACAGCCAGATGTTTCGTCCCAGTTTGGGGCTCTTCGACGGTACGCATCCAGCACAGGGGTTTTGAACTCAGGACTTTTCGGTTACAAGGCAATCCCTCAAATACCATTCAGTCACTGTGACCCTACGAACCGATTCCTCAAAATTATTCTGATGCTCGCTAGTGACTGGCTAAGGGATGCAGCTGGCTGGAGTTCTGGTGAGAAGTCATGACAAGTGGGTCCATCCAGTCGGGAGTGAGAATGGAATTTACGCCGATGACATTGGTTAGTGATCGCGCTAAAATCACGAATTGGTAGGAGTTAGAATTCCTGAACAATTGTATTGGGTCCTAGAAGCTGAGTGGTATACGAACTTGCCCTGCAAACGGAAGGTCCTTGTTTCGAAACAGGTGTTCGGAACTCTCTAATTTCCAATGGTTCTGTAAGTGATATCAATCCTTGGTTTAACCAGAAACAAAAATAGAATCCCTACAGACTAATTCTTGGTTATTCAACTTTATTATTCTCTGCGATCTGACATTTATCCACTGCATTAATAGACAGAAGACCAGTAGTTCAGCGAAGAGTCTCTTTTCGGCAGCGAATTCATTTTCATATCTGTACAATTGCAAATATATATGGTTGTTTTGTATGTGTGTGTACATGTGTTTGTCCTGCACCTGACGACTTCTGTGTGTAAATATCAGTTCACCTCTTGCTGTGGAGCCAGGTACATCGGTCGTTCAACGCACATCCTGTCAAAAAGGGTCAAAGAACACTATCCAGCGTGGTTGCAGAAAGGAAGTCATGGCCGTATAAGGAGTGCGATAATCGAACACCTCGTCAACACTGGTCATTCCATCTCAACAAACGCCTCCTACTTCACAGTAATCTACCTACAAAGTGAAGAACAGCCTTCCAAAGACAGTAAGATTTCGTCTTCTTTGCATTGCAGAAGCCCCAACCATTCAGTTGTAGGACTCGGAACTGTGCATACAAAAGAAAATTATTCAACCACTTCTACTCTCATGGTAACAACTCCGTTGATTTTACTTAACTTATGTTTGTATGCTTATTTTCTAAGGAAAATGGTCTTACCTTAAACCCCTTCAAGTGCCAAACAGTCAGTTTCACCCTTGGGCATAAATCTGACCTAAGCAAACTGGTTAGCTCTCACGAAGTGTGCAACATAGATGGCACTGAAATAGAAACCAAGTCAGAAATTAAATACCTAGGCGTCATTCTATCTGCTGATCTCTCCTGATCGTCTCATAGCTTAGCGATTTCTAAGAAAATATTCAGTCTTACCTTCTACATCAAGAAGTTAAAATATTCTGGTATAACCCAACCCTTACTCCTACAATTCGTTAACTCTCGCATTCTGCCTATTATTCTCTACTGTTCCCCCTTAGTTTTTCAAGGGCTACTGAAGAAAGACTATCCCTTATTACGCAGGATGTTAAAGGTTGTCAGCAGGGTAATCAACGTGCCTCTTAACCAGCTTGTTAATATTCTGGTTGACAGGCACATGGACTCATGTGAAAAATGGGCCAAATCCATTTTATCTAACTCACACCACCCTTTTCATTCACAACTCTCCCCTTGCATCTCATCAGGCAAAACCAAAAGCCTATTTAGAAAACTATATGCTAGCACTAGCAAGTACGAAAACTCAACCGTACCCAACTTAGCTCGTGTTCTGTGCGATAAAGAAAGCATTAGGTGTGACACCTATAATTCATAAAATAGTCAGTAGAACAATTGGACCTCGTCCTTCCAACTCATATCATTTATAGGCACAACATTTTCTTTATTTCTTTTCCTTTTCTCTCTCTCTCTCTTTTCCGTTATGTGATACTTTGTTTCTTTCTTCTGCTTACGCCAGTAAATATGACATCACCTACTTTTCTAACACCTTCAAACACTGTTCAACTTTGGCTTTGCTACTGACATGTCAATATGTTGTTGTCATAATAAACTGAGATTATTATTATTATTGTTACTACCCTCATATATCAACATCCAATTCATCTAAACTTACTAAATGTATTTTCGTTTGACAAATTTAATGTACACACACACATACTAAACAACCATTTGTACATTTGCGATTGTACAGCTATGAAAATGAATTAACCACCGAAAAAAGAGACTCTTCGCTGAACTACTACTGATCTTCTATTTAATAATGTTCGAATGGGAATCTTTCAAGGAATTTATCCACTTCGTTTGATTTGCTGTTTTATGACCATCTTGTTATCTCACATTTTGAGTTCGAAAAAATGTTCATAAAAAATAGTCATATTTCTCCATTTAGGTCAATTATTCATTACCATTTTATTCGTGTCCTCACTGTCCATTGATGATTGAATTATTACGCTGATAAGATGGCTAAGAACAACTCTCCTCTGGAAATCACACACACCCACACTCCCAAATGCCTACTCATCTCAAAAAAACTTAATTTTTACTTATCCACACCTGAGTAATAAAATAACTCGGAAAAACAACAGCAACAACAACAACAACACAACAATAGGTCGAAATGCCATTCATGCGCAATTGAAATAAAAGGTCATACGTGGTTTTGTCTACTTTTTTTCTTCGTTTCCACCAATTATTGTCACCCCCCTCCTGTTTATCTCTTTTAAATCTAAAACATAAAAAAGTAATTAAAGAATGAGATATATGAATTTATTTTGTGTATGAGTTATTTTTTTTCTAATTCTAGTCGCTTTATTTGAGTAAAACTGAAGGTAGTTGAGTGATTGTCATTTTTTAGAGGATTTCATCATGAGCTGATATCAGTGGGAGAACCACTGGAAAACCAACCACAGGGAGTACTGGACAGCTGTCTTTTCCGTCCTGGTTTGGGATTCTTCATCAGTAGGCACCCAACGGGATTCGAATGTAGCGTACGGATGAAGAGTCCTAAACTAGGACGAAACAGCTGTCCAGTACTCGCAGCTGGTTTTCCAGTGGTTCTCTAACTGATGTCAGCTCATAATGAAATCCTCTATGCAATCAAACAAAATCTCTACAAAACCAATACTTGAAGATTGTCGCTGACCTCCTCAACGTATCCCAAATCCATGTGTATTTCATGCTGCAAACATTTCTCAAGAGGACAGGATCTTAATTGGTTCCTTACATGGTTCCTTGTGTATGATCATTTTTGCGGGCGAAATAATCTCCAGGAATTAATGAAAGGGGTAGTAGTTGTTGTTAAAAGACGGTATTAGCCTGCTGGAAATGCCTTGGTGATGCATGTGATGAGAATTTGAATTATATAAGATCATTGATCTTGTTAATCATGCCGAATGCTACAGGTATCAACGCGTGCTTTCCTGATTCCGTCTGGTCTTGACACCCTCATCCATACCGTCCAAAGCTTGAACAGTGTTCTCTTGACTAGTGAACGAAGTGATCTCCGGGTGATTAAGGCTTGTTGTTTTCGGTTGGTTATCTTCATCACCTCTGTTTTTTCGATGTTTACATATGTTTATGGCTCCACTGCCACATTCTTGGTCTTCGACTGTAGATCTTGGAGTTCACGTGACATAATACATAAATCATCTTCAAAGTACAGATCTTCAAGGGTTTTCTTATCACTGCAATGTGAACTGACTTCTCCCTCTCCAAGTCCTGCCATATGACTCAATCTACCACTGTCACCAATGTCATTCATAATATTAGGCAGCCTTGTCTTACGAATGTCTTTAATTCCACAGCTTCGCGGAATTTTACACTTTGAATATTTTAAATATGGCACTTTCATATATCTGTTGAATGAGGCTGATAAAGAATTGGGTTCCCCTTTCTTTCACAGGACATAACAACTGCATCTAACGGAAAGATTATTACTGCTTTAAAATACATTTTACACAGAACATTAGGATGCAAAAACATTTACCTATTGACTTTTCAAGCGGATTTTATACCTTTTTGATTGGACATTAGTAACTAGTGTGGCGTGTCTAGTCCTTTCTTTGGTGCAGGCTGAATTCTATCAGTTAGTCAGGTTTGCAATGTGGCCATCATTCTAGGTAGCTCGCCATCACGGCGCACATTGATTTGATGATAGTGGATACTTGGAGGCAATCGGCAGGAAGCCTTCGACCTAGATTGCATGGTAGTTGGCACTCACCAGTCAGCAAGGCGTATCTGTAACTGCCTTGAAGGAACTCATGTCCCTTCTGAGATTCAAACCCACGTCACCCAGTGCTGCAGCCAGTGTATTTACCACTGAGCTATTCGAGATCGCGATTGACCTATCGTTGCTCATTTCTTCAGTACCAGAGAAAAATAACCTGAAGGAAAAGTCTCAAATTAGGACGAAACAGCTCAGGATGAGATCCTGTAACCAGCCAATCAAATCCCTACAAACCAACAATATATGGATTATTTTATTCTTCAGATAGAACTACACTGCGACACATAATGTACTAGAGATGCCAGTTGTATTTCAAACTCCTGGATGATGGGAAAATATTATCCAATTAAACTACGCGACAAATTGTGCATATTGCATAAACTCATTGTATAGATTAAAGCTATTGTTATCTCCCCCTCAAACGATGTCATCTGAGTCACTCTTATACTCACTCCCAACTCGTTCCTTTCCCATTCGGGTTTCACTCAAGCGATGGCTAAGTGCTTGATATCACTTGACGATCTTCTCAGAGTGTATTCAACCCAAATCCATTGTCGTCTATTAATTTGCTAAGCAACATTTCGCAAATTGGTTCGGTCCTACAGTTTCTTGTTCCTTTCTGGTCATTTGGTCGTCACTGAGGAGTCAGAGAAGGCAGCTGTTGATAAGAATCTGCAAATTTATGGGAGTGAGCCAATTTTTTGATACATATAGGAGAAGTGCCTTACTGAACGTTACAGAATGCCAGATATATATTTTTTGTTACTCATTTGGCTTGCTCCGGCAACCGAGACTTTTATCAGGTCTGTGACAAATGTGCGTATGCAAGAAATCCATACCAGAACGCAACAGCAATTCACTAATCCCTTCCATTCAGCAACTTTGACTCGATCTGATGGCACATGAATTCTAACTTCTACCATTTCGTGATTATAACACGGCTGCTACCAACCAGTTTCCTCAGAAATAGTTCATCCTCACTCCCGACTGAGTTAAACCCACTCATCACGACTTCTCACTAGAATTCCGGGCAACTTTGTTGCTCAGCCAATCACTACCAGTCACTTGATTTGTCCTAAACTAAGATGACACAGCTGTCCAGGGTTGTTTGATTTTCAATGGTTCTCTAACTCATATCGATTTCCTGACCAGACTTAGAAATTTATCTACTGCTCACTAATGGTTGTTTACAGGATGAAATCACCTGAAATTCTCCTAAGAATTCGTAATCATCACGGTCCACCAGGTTGGGTGTGGGGACAAATACTTACCAGTGACATTGGCTGGCAGTCGCACAAAATATCGCGAATAGACAAGAGGTAAAACTCATAGTTCGTTGGTACATGGGCTTACCTTGATCCCTACAGGTGGAATAGTGAGTGCCTGGAGATGAAGAGCAGCAAACAAAGACGAAATAGGTGTCCAGCAGTCCATGGTGGTTGCCAATAGGTCTCTAACTGAATTCAGGTGATGAACAAACATGAACTCAGCCAAATCCTTGAACACCAGTACTCGGAAACATCTAATAGTGACATTGCGAGGATTTCATCAGTAGGCACATTCGGAGAGAAAACATTCGGTAACCTAAAAATGAATAACAACTGATAAGCATTGCGCAAGGAGAGGCTCTCGTTACCAAAATTACTTAGCGTATCACGCTCTAGAGTTTTGGATGATGAGTACAGGGTGTCAGTCTCAGTGTAAAGAACGCAATAACTCCCTGAGAATGTGGGGACACCCAACTGATGAATTCTATATGGAATGAAGTATGTACTGTGGACGCTGTTGGTAGTCACCTCTAACCAAAGTAGTTTCACATCAATCCTTAGACGTCGTCGAAGCGTCTTTACCGGGAGCCTATATGTCAGTCGGAACTTAATATTTCTGTCCAACTTAATTAATGCTGTTTTCCAAACAATATTTACAAACAAACTCAATATGTACAAGATAGAAATCGTAAAATAGAGATCTGGCGTTGGACAGTCATCCATTTTTTCAGAGCACAAGCGTCGGGTGAACGCATGCTGCAGAGAATGTCGTCCTGTTAACCATACCACCATATGAATACCTTTCTATACCTATATCCTAATCAACAACATAAAACTTGCTTTCCAATACTTCTTCCCTGTGACACAGGCGACATTGTCTACTTATTCATAATTCAGCGTAATTTATTCTCAGTCAACACAACAAATTCTCGTTATTCATTTCAAATGATGTCACTTTTCTAGTGAAATATTTCGTAGTCAGTCACTGAGTACTATTCACTCATCTATACACACACACACACACAAATCTAAGGAACAGTTGTGTTAGACACACTCATCTGATGGCGTCGCGATTTTGAGTGTATAACTCAAAAAGAACAACAATAAAATATGTAGAAAAACAGCATTTTTCCCCTCACTAACTATTTGTAAATTAACTTGAGTTGATTATTTTCAAAGGTGGATGACACATACGCACACACGCAAACAGACACACAAAAACACACACATATACATGCCAAATAAGGCCTTCCTGTCACTCCTTTATTTGATTGGCATCAGTGGGCAGTATTATTCTGTTTTCTATCCTATAATTGTGCTCAAATAAATCAACCAAATATAATATTTATCATTGTTGAGTAGCCGTCCAATATTCACCGAGAAACTGAAGGACGTCTTACATAAACCTTAGCACCATCTCATACATATACCATTTCAATTGTTCCTGAGGAACATAGGGCTTCAGCCGCATGTCTCCATCGCGTTTGGTTCTCTGCCAACGTTTTCATCTGGCTGCACGTCTGACCACATGCTTTCGTCTCCTTTTCACATCACCTGTCCCATGTCACCCTCGCAAGGACGACCAACTCACCACTTCTTATGTGGGTTCCACTCGAACAATAACCTGGCGTGTGATGCCACTTACATGATGGTTTGTTTCCTTAGAGTATGGCCAATCCACCTCTATTGCTTCCTGCGTATTTGTTGCACAATCGGCTCCTGCTGGGCTGGTTCACTCATTGCCAGAGATCACCGTTGCTGATCTCTTCTGGCCATCTGATAAAGCTACGTAGTTTGTTTCAGGTGCTCTCCATGACGTGCTAATTCTCTGATCTGTAAAGTAGCACTGACTTCACATTCGAGTTGAAAATCCGGATCTTATTTTATATGTTGTGTGCTGTTGACCTTCATACAGACTTGTGAGCAGTGAAAGCTTACCTTCCTTTCCCGATCCTCTCACGTTGATATCCTAATCACTTCCTCCTGTAGTTGAACAAGGCTCTCTAGGTAGGTAAAGGAAGTTGTTTCTTTCAGATTTCCCCCATTTGTGCGCATTGTTGACTGTTGTCCTTGCTGTTGGGCAGGAATCTCCATCATCTACCTGTTCTTTCTCTATTTTCAACTGGAGTCCTACCTATATTTGATGATTCCTCAGCCAACTTGTTGCTTTTCACTCGCATATCTTCCAGTGTTTGTGGGAAATCGAACATATGTCATCGGCTAAATCCAGATGCTCCAAGTTTTTGTGCCGGTCCATTTTATCCCTGTTTTCTCGCTGCCCACCGCTGTCTGTCACATCCAGCCTACCACAATCAGGAAAATCATTGGAGATTGTAGGCAGCCAGCTATGTCTTACTCGCATCTTCACTTCGAATGGTTCGGTGATTTTCGTGTTGTGGATTACTCGGCATTACTCAGCATTGTCTTACAACTGTAGGATGAGTTGTATAAATGTTGGTGGTCAATTTATATACATAGTACGATTAGGCAGGTTATGTGAAAACTGAACAATGTAAAATTAATGAAATCAAACGAAGTTTTTAAACTTTTATTTTTCCCCATACGTATATACTAGTGAGTGAAATTAGTAGCTTATACATTTATTTCCCTTTGAACAAGGTAACAGCGAACATATTTGCTTGAAAATGCATCACTTTATAGAAGATATGTTGACGACATTGCAATCATAAGTGATAAGACTTGTTCTGCAACGTCAATCTTATATCGAATGAATGAAGTTCAGAATAGCACATCACTTACAGCTGTAGAAGAGGAAGATAATTGTTTGTCTTTCTTCAGTGTATTGCTTAGTCGATGGCCTGATGTGTCAGTAAAATGATCTATTTATAGGAAATTTACCTAGACAGGACAGTATCTTAATTACCACAGTTTATGCCCTATTTGGTACAAAAGAGCCTTAGTGTGGGGTGCCTCTTCAGTAGAATCCGACAAATATGCACTGAAGACACACTTGTTGAGGAAGAAAGGAAGTTGACACAAACTCTGGTTGATAATAATTATCCAGACAAGTTCATTAGGAGATATAAAGTAGTCAGAACACCAAGACCTACTATTGAACTCGCTGCTAAGAAAGACGTATAAATCAAGCTACTCTGTATGGGTGATCATACTAGATTTGCAACTTGATAGCGCTTTAACGCTGTGGTGAAAAAGACTTCTTGTGTAGCTAATTTCATAATAATTGAGGATATGAAGCCCACATATCTATCCATCTAAGCCCTTACAACATGCGAAAAACGGTGTCACATCCCAAGGGATTTACCAATTTAAATGTACACATGGCCACACAAACATAGGGAGGACTCATCGATATCTACAAGTGAGGGCTAGCTTCAGAGCATATTCCTGAATGGCTTCAGAAACAAATTGAGTTCCCAGAACCAAATAATGTTGAGGACAGGAGACCAAACTCCTCTGTTGCGAAACATATAATGGAGACAAGGCATAAAATTCATGTTTACACGTCTATTAAACCTATCTATAAAGCGTATTTGGGGCGTATCCTAAAGTTTGTGGAAGCCTTAGCTAGCAATTAGGGAGTTTAAATCACCTTTATGCGTTCAAAAACAATTCGACATTACAGTAAACCTTCCATGGTAAAATTTGTTTTGCTACTAGTCAGGGTAGATGTACTATCACCTCTGTTATTCAGTTAAGTGTTCGTCATTGTTATTTTGACCTTCAGTATGTCCTTTCAACTTCACTTAAGTCTATTTTCTCACCCATCAACTCTCTTTTAATGTCGTATATATTCATATGACTAGTCCGTGCATAATCAGATTGTTCAAAATGTGTTGCGCAAATACAACAATACACGATTCAGACAAATCGCATCTTTTTATTACTTTGTCTAAATGCAGAAAGGAAACCAATTGTTTTAAAAAAAGAGATCATTCTATCTATGCCATGGCTTTTGTTTAGCTGCCAACAGCATAAAAACGACATTAGTTTCTATATCAAAGGTCGACAATTACTCTTCCCATGTTAACTGGTCACATGTAACTGAAGGGAGCAGTATCATTTGGAAATCAGAAAGAGCGGCATATCTCCGACTTTCTGACCACGTGAAATAATAGCGCTGCCAGATATGTTATCGATACGGGTCATGTGGTGCACATCACGAAATCCTTTGAAACTACCAATAGACAAAATAATTCAATTTTCCTCACGTTCGCCCAAAACAATCAACATCAAACGTACCTGTTAATGTGTTGAGAAAGAAGTAGATATCAGGCTTCCCTTGTCCTGGGAACTGGATGTCTTTATTTTCTCCCTCATTTGATTATGCAATCTTTGACTTTAACCTCTTCCTTCACCACTTCGATATAGTGTAACTTTGTACATTTCTTCTTTCTATGATATGAGTTGAACTCACTACATAGTTACTCAATTTATTAGTTATTCACCCCCTGTCTATAATAATAATAATATATTCTCATGTTGTACATGAGGGACGCCAGTTTACAGGAATCATCAATTCGATAAATTACACATACGATTAGTAAGTATAGTTAGTAACGATAATATAATAAGGTACATATTTATTCCTACCTATGTAGGACACACCAATTGTATAGGCATGCATTAGTATTATTTAAGTTACATATTTAAATTACATGATTTACGGTTAAGTGACATGGTTGCTGTCATTTTATCTTTAGTTTGTGGGAAAAATCGGATAACTGCTGTTTCAATGGAACATATCAAGAAATACAGAAATATTGTCTTCGCATTAACAAAAACAAACCCAAATATGCGTTGGGTGGATTACAGATACTTGGGAAAAAAAATAAATAATAAATAAAGTCAATTCCCTGATATAACAATAAAATGCGTCTTATAATAATATATTCTCACTTTATGCACATGGGGGACTCCAGTTGACAGGTATCATCAATAAGATAATAATGTACACATGGAGTAGACATGTTTAAAATTTTTCACTAACACAAGATATATATACAAGGGAAGATAAAGGAATATTGACTGTAAGTACACTCTGCATAAATTAAAACAGTTTATATGGCATAATCCTAGGCACCATTATTGTTTGAATTTGTTGAAAATGAGCGTAACAACTGAGTGTGTTACGTTACATTTGGTCGATATGCTGGGCTACTCACAAAAGTATAAAAATGGTTTGTAAAACGTTAGTTAGTTTACCGTAAACGATGTTTTTAAGGAATAAAATCTGCTGGAGGCTCACCACAGCAGTTAGAATCCAGTGAAACATGCAGAGAAGTATTATTGATTCAGTAACTGGTGGATTTGTGATTCTTTTCGGTCTGAAACCAGAATGACTGCAAACCTTACCTTTATGTGCAAACATTTATTTTCGTTTAAAATTGAACTCTTTAGGTATGAAATATATAAGTGTGGTTTTTTGAGCACTGTTTATTAACTTAGGAGTCTATTGTCATTACCCAACGTTGCTTAACATTTGCAAGTATGTTAAAATTATTCTGCACATGAACGTAATAGCGATTTCTTTAGGCTTTAGGTAGCTGATGAGAAGGCGATGGATTAAATGATGGTACCGTCTTATCCTGTACAAACTGTTGTTATTGATTTATCGAAACAATAATTGTTCAGTTTGCCAGTGAAGTCAAGCTACTGAAGAAAAATGCTAAATCACATCACGCTGAAGAGAATAAAAGATATCTATAAAACACAAAATAGTCGACCAAAGAATATTCTTTTCGATAAATTCCTCTTCCAGGCTCTACAGTTATGTATATGTTTATATACACAGAATATTCTAGATTGGTAGTGTGTGTCTTTTAAATAATATCGATTTGTAAAGTAAGATCACGATCGAATTACAGTTCATTAAAGATGAATAAATTATAATCATAATAATAAAGATATAATAGCGAATAGAATATCAACTGAAATTAAGGAAATTCCACAAAAATTGAGCGTCATTCAAACCTGGATGGCCAATGTAAGGATAATGTCTGAACTAACTTCTTTTGGACGCATAAATTAGACTTCTTAGTATGGATCCCAAAAGCCTCTTAAGGCGAAATTGAGATTTGTTGGTATGCGACAAATGACTGTGAAAGCCTGGCTAGCATCAATCTTGTGTTTTGTATCCACTAGATGAGATAGAATAGTGCCTTAAGAGTTCGACTACTAAATATCGCTGAGGCTGATATAAGAATAAAACTTGGGCACTGTGGTAGAGTCTAATTCCATTATTTCGAGCACAATTTATTGCTCATAATCATATCAAGTTGATATGATTATGAGCAATAAATTGTGCTCGAAACGTCATCAGTAAATATTACTGTATAACACTGTGAGAATCTATCAAAATAAAATTTACCCATAATGGAATTGCTGAGGCTGTTGGGACGCATATCAAGAAGCCTAGTTAGTGCGTCCAAAAGAAGTTAGTTCAGTCATTATCATTATTTCGGCCATCCAGGTTTGAATGATCCTGAATTTTTGTGGAATTTCCCTAATTTCAGTTGATATTCTATTTGCTATTATATCTTTATTATTGTTATTATTATTATTGTTTAAGCATCTTTAATGAACTGTAACTCCATTGTGATCTTACTTTACAAATCGATATCATTTAAAAGACACTAATATTGTTATTAACTACTAATCTAGAATATTCTGTGTTTTTTTATTCCTCCACATTCCCAGTGGAACATAGGGCTCCAAGCTAGAGGCTTGAAGTTTCTGCAGCAGTTTTTATTTTACAGGGTGAGGTTGCTAGCCTCATGCCCAGCCTTCCCTCTTTATCAGCTTTTTTTATTACTAGATGAGCGAGGTAAAGGAGTGCGTTGGTCAGGGATCGAACCTCAGACCATGTCTATGGTCGGCAAGCGTCCTAACCGCTGTACCACCGACGCACTGAATATTCTGTGCATATAAACATATACATAATTCCAAAGCCGGAAGAGGAATGTTTCGACAAGAACATTCTTTGCTCGACTATTTTGTGTTTTATAGATGTCTGAATGAATATTTTTGCTATAATAAAGATACACTGGATGCAGAATTCCATCACCTGGAACAAGCTGGATTTAGGAAGAGTAAATCATTTTTCGACCAGATAACAAGTCTACCTATCATCATCATCGAACAAAACATAGAAGGGAAATCAAATCTCTACCTCAACTTAGTGGACTTTGAAATGCTTTCAACAGCATCGACCGTGAAGTGGTTGGGAAACTGCTTCAACACTATGCAGCGATCCAAATCTTTATCAGCCCCATTCAACAGCTTTTGATGACACAACAGTCACATGTCAGCTGGTTAACAACACCAAACTCAGAGAGGCCTCTGAAGGGCGTGAATACAGGAGAAGAAAAACGACGCCTTGCTACTGTCACCGATCATATTCCTAATTGTGATGAGCTGAATTATGCCTGAGGTTGAGGGGAGCAAGGAGACAGGAATATGTTGGATCAATATGAAGAGAGGAGGTGGTCTGGATTCCACAGATGGTTTTTGCCTGATATCACATAAATTGGAAGATTCATATTTGAAAACCAATTATTTGACAGAAGAAGCAGATGAGACGGAATTTCAGTTGACCATTAGGAAGACGGAGTTGATGAAGACAGCCAACTAGCAGTCATTATTATTGTTATTATTGTTTCCTTTAATTCCTACAGGAACATAGGGATTCAGCCGTGCGTCTCCATTGCGTTTTGTTCTCTGCTAGTGACTTCACCTCGCTCCAAGTCTGCCCACACGTTTCCATCTCCTCTTCACATGACCTCCTTCAAGTCACCCTTGCACTGACGACCAACTCGACGCTTCCCTTTCGGGTTCCACTCGAGCGATGGCTTGTCTAGTGATGTCACTTGATGGTTTGTTTTCTCAGAGTATGGCCAATCAACCTCCATTTCTTCCTGCCTATTTGTTTCACAATCGATTCCTGGTTGGTTTGCTCATTGCCAGAGATCCCTGTTGCTGATCTTCTCAGGCCGGCCATCTGATCTTGAGTATTATTGAGCGAAGACAACTGTTAATGAAGGTCTGTAGTTTGTTTGAGATGCTCTTTATGACGCGCTGGCCAAGTCTCTGATCCATATAGCAAGCAGCACTGACTTCACATTGGAGTTGAAAATCCGGATCTTATTTTTGATGCTGAGTGCTGTTGACCTCCACACAGACTTGAGAGTAGTGAAAGCTTGTCTCGCTTTTCCGATTCTTGCTTTGATATCCTCGTCAGTTGTGCCTGTAGTTGAAACGATGCTTCTCTGGTAGGTTAAGAAGGTTGTTTCTTTCAGATTTCCCATATTCATTCTGATCGTTGTCTGTTGTTGTTGTTGGTGGCTGTTGGTGTTGTCCGGGAATCTTCATCACCTCGGTTTTCTTTATGTTCACCTGGAGTCCTATCTTTGATGCTTCTTCTGCCATTTTGTTACTTTTCACTTGCATATCTTCCAGTTTGTGTTTCTTCAGTCAGAACAGCAAGAGTCATAACTACAAAAACACCAATAAGTATGGACTACAGAAATTTGAAAGAGATCACTTCTTTCACTGATTCTGGCAGCATGGTTTCGACTACACGCATTCAGCCCTAGTGAGGATTTCGAAACAGGCCTCGATTTGAGATGCGAATCAGGCACTCATCACTCTGGAATAATTAAAGAAGTTTTCTTCACGGTGTAGCATAAAGAGCAAAATCCAAATTTTCAGCACCAATTTAAAATTAAGTCAGTGATTCTGTATAGATCGGAAACTTGGTGCTCACCTCATGGAAAGTATTTCTGACAATCTACTGCAGACTTTTATCAGTATCTACCGTCGTTAGCTCTATACTGAATATCAGATGGTCAGCCAGAAGGAATTAACGACAAGAAACGTTCAAGCCGAATAAGCCAAGAAATAGAGATAGTAAGGCGAAACCACGCAACAGTCCTAAATGGGAAATGATGGGTTGGACGTGTGGACACGCGTGAAATGGAGAATATCATCTGATGGAGAGATGAAAGCGTATGGGTAATCATGGGCAATCAGCTGAAAAAGATTGCAGGTGACAGAATGAAACAGGGATATGCCGGTGAAGCTGCATAATAATAATAATAATAATAATATAAAACACATTACTATTAGATAATGACTTAATAGCAACCTAATTTTAAGTCTCTTTATTAATAGCATAATAATTAATGTACATATGAAATCCTACGCAGAATTCCTAATGCAACGGTTGACATGGTTGCAATCAAGCCTACACATTCACTAAGAGACGAAAATTGTTGATTATAACAATCCTGTGATGAAATTAGACAAAATAATTTAGTTTTCAGAATGTCATTAACAACTGTTAATTATCTAAATAGTAAATTAGATAGATCATAAATGATGACAGGGGAGATATGTTGTCTTGAGAGATTTTAAAGACAAATGTATCCATGCAAGGCAAAGAATGAGGCTAAGTAAGCGTTTTAAACGACCATATGGATTTTATTTGACTCAATTTGTACCTTCCTCTTGAATGATTAAACAGAGGTGTTTGTCCTCTGTTGAAATGTCGGCTCTCTGTAATGATCCTTTGACGATGTTGAGAACTGATCTTAAGTAATTTGTCGAATGATCACCAGCGGTACATTCCAGGATGCATGTTTCCTCCCATTTGGCACCCTTTCTGTGAATCTAGCTGCATTATCCAGTCAGTGATTAATGGTGTTTCCCTTACCGTTGCTCGAACTCAGTACCCGTCGTTTCAAACACCAAAGCGTTGTTCACTAGACCAAATAGGTCCTAAGGAGACAACATACCAGTAGACGATACAAGTATAAAACTTGGACACTGTGGTGGGGTATAAATCCATTATGGATAAGAATTTATTTTGATAAATCACACAGTGGTTGTTATACAGTAGTATTAACTGATGACCATGGTTCGAGCACAAACTATTGCCACTCATAATCATATCAAGTCACTCACACAACTTTATTTCTTTCATTAATATACATGTGTGGAATCGATTAGATATTGGACCTAAATAACGAAATAAAACAGATAGAAGAAGCGTTGGTGTTGAACAACTATCCTATAAAATTCATTAAGAATATCAGTAAAGGCCAAAAACAAAATAAAAATAATTGTTTAACTAGTAGTATTAACATAAATAAGAGAGAATTTAAGTCTTCTACTGTTATACCATATAAGAAGGGGACATCTGAGGCCCTATGTAGGATTCTCAATAAAGCAGGAATTAGGGTGGCATTCAAACCTACAAACTCACTCAGAGACAAACTTTGTAGGTTGAAGGACCCGGTTGACCCAATTAAACAAAATAATATAATTTACAAAATACCCTGCAATGACTGTGAGTTAAGTCAACTACATAGGTCAAACCAGTAGATCAGGGGGGGTAGTAAGATTATCAGAACATAAGAATTTAGCCAAGGTTAGAATGGTTTACCCCAAGAAGATAAGTAATTTAGAAAAAAGCTCAGCTACTGCACTTCACGCATTAACAAACAACCACACAATAGAGTGGAAGAGGGTTAAAATTCTAAAAGGTAATTTAGGTATGTGGAGAGATTGATTGATTACTGAATCCTGGTTCATTGAATCTACACCCAACACATGCAACAGACATGACTCAATGCAAATACCAGAAATATGGAAGATATTATTACCACCAGTCAGTCAAATCAGAGGAGGATAATAAATAATCTCAGAATTCTATTTCAATTCAATTCAAGCACATCACAACATTCTAACACTCATATTATTATTTCTGAATGCACATTATCCCATATTGATTTTTATTCAAATGTCTTAACATCAATTCCACACATGTATATAAATGAAGGAAAAAAAGTTGTGTGAGTAACTTCATATTATAATGAGTGGCAATAGTTTGTGCTCGAAAGGTGGTCATTAGTTAATATTACTGTATAACAACACTGTGTGATATATCAAAATGAAATCTTATCCATTATGGAGTTATACCAGTAGATGCCAAACACTTCGATACAATCAGTCAATGGGGAAATCGAAACTGAATGAATCAATAACTGATGCCTGTTAGAGAAGGGGTTTCTCTCGTGGCCCAAGTGGTCTAGTTGAAAACGCGTTTGCGCTTGAAATGGGAAGTACTTGTTTTGAGTCGTAGTGGGAACACGATTAATCGCTGACTGGAGAATGCAGGTAGGATGAAATTCGCATCCTGGATTCCACTGCTAGTCACCATCCACTAGACTACATGAATTGCAGATAAAGATTAATCAACCAATCTTAGTTCATAAAATCAACAACCAACTCATGTTTTAAGAATGATCTGAGATATATGGAAGATCCCAACGAACGCCTCCTTCAGAATAATCTACAAACCTGTCAAAATCAATACGTTTTCGTCTTCCTTGCATTACTGAAGCTTTAGGCAGAGTGAGAGAGAGTATCACTTTTCACTGGATTCCACTTTTATATCTCATTATGATTTATTTGAGAATACAAAGTTCACTATATTATATAACATACAAAAATCGACAAAAGAGAGTATTACATACTAGAGTGACAGAGAAAAGATAAAAGCGGCTGAAATAACTTTATCAGTGACAATAAATAATCACTGTAAGCAAAGACAGTCAATTTTTATGCAATGAAACTAGCTAACTTGTTTAAAATTATTTTATCGCCAATGTACAAAATAATTATTTCCGTTTATCGAAACCCGTAACTTTAGGTTGAAAATGTTTCCTCTGAATTTGGTGGGTAGACAGATAAATTTTTCAATGTTGTATTGATCTCTATAAGGAGAAACTATCTCATCCACTTAGCCTTCATTTTTCTGCAAATTGAAACGTTTATACTACTTATTTTAGTAGAACATGAGGCATTTTGATAATTTCCTGTTTAACTGACTCGTTGAGACTTGAGTTCATTGGATATGTAGAAAGCTTGATGAATCAAATTGTATAGACGCTTAAAATGATTAGCATTGTTGAGTACAATTCTGGTGATTTAGAATAAGAAAGCTGCTGAGTGACATCATGCTCCATCCAGGCCCTCAAGTGGAACATGAAGGGAAATGACAAGTTGAGTGCGAGTCCGACTACGATATGGATGAGGTCGTTTGAGAAGAAGATGAGATCTTATGAGAAATCATGGAGAAAGATCAAATGGACTTCAGAGAAAAGGGTGAGATGTAGAATTCCTGTTCCCCCTGAAACCTAAGGGAACAATCTTAAGTTAGATTTTTTCGCCGAATTTTCTGATAAGTATTTTCTCTGTAGTATTCAAAAGTACGGGTAATTTCAAAGGATTCTTACCAAAATCAGCTTGTAGAACATCCTTTAATACGACCTGACTGATGCTGCACACAAACGAATCCAACATGGATCAAGGTAATAGATAATATTCGATAGTTTAAAACTTTTTTATGTCCCAGTGGTGAATTATTATTATTGGTCTCGTTGTTTTGTGTTCCTAGTGGAATGTAGGGCTTCAACAACAAATCTCCACTTTGTTCTATTTCCCGCTGTCCACTTCAGCTGACCACAAGATTGTCTGTAATCTCTCCTCTCCTCCTTACACGATCTCCTCCATGTCATCCTCAAACTCACGGCCAACTGGTCATTCGATGGTCTCCTCAGAGTGTGTCCAATCCATTACAATTTTTTCTGTTGATATGAGTTTGCAACCTGTTGAAAATCCTTTTCGTGACACGCAGTGCAACATTTTGACCCGTATACAAGAATTGACTGACTTCATATGTGTGGTGGAAATCCCAATCCTTTTCTCTTCGTTGAGGTTGTGCAGAAGATTTCCAAACTGGTTTCAGGTTGACGAAAGAGTATCTTGCCTCCCAGATCCTCTCTGTATGGCTTTGACATCTTCATTCATTTTGTCTGCCTGTGGTTAAAACCATGGTTCCTGGATAAGTGAATGAAGTAACGTTGATGGTGACTGAAGCCGAATGTTGATGCTGTTGGTTGATACTCTTCAGTACCACTATCTTCCTTATGTCCCCCTGCAGTCCCGTCCTCGGAACTTCTTCAGACTGTTTTTGGTTTTCTCATGCAAGTCTTCGAGTCTGTGTGACACTAGACCGTAATACCACCGTAATATAGGTCTTGTAGAGTCTCCATATCTGTCCAACGTATTCCTGTCTTCCCGCTCCCCACACACTGTCTTCCACATAATCCGGCCCACCAAAATTAAGAATATCCTAGGTGATACTAGGAAGCAGCCCTGCCTGACTTTTGTCTTTGCTTCAATGGCTTCTGCACTCAGTTTTCCGTTGTGAACCACTTAACACATAAGAATGCCATATGACTGTTGAATGAGGTTGATAAGATGTTGAAATATGTTTTAGATATGGTGAATTGTCAAATTTTTTCCAACTTGGTGGTGAACTTGATGGACAGAAACAAAACGTCATTGCTTCACCTCAGATTCAAAGAAAATCTTGACCTTTGTCACCCTGACTGGCTACTTTGATTGAACACTAAGTAGTGTCATGCATCTAGTGTCCAATCAAAGTATCTAATTAACTCCCACAGAGGAGATCAACCACAAGCCCGAAATGCTCAGTGGTAACATCTCTGGCTGTAGGCAGCACTAGGTGACACGAGTCCCTGCAAGATTACTGATACACTCCTTGCACGAAAGCTAGTTGCCACGAGGCTTCCTTTTGCCGACTGCCTCCTACCATCTAACTGATTGGATGTGTTAAAATCTACCACAACTTAAACCAAAGCTTTTGTTACTTTATATTTCAAGGGTCATTTCGTAGGGATGTGAATGGATTCAGGTATAATCTCGAATCGATACCAACTAGAGAACCACTGAAAACCAGATAAGAATGGAAAGTCTATTCATAATTTGTGGCTCTTCAGCAGTGTCCACTTATCACTCAATCACAGAATGAAGCCAGGATCTTCAGGTTAGGATGCGAGCCCATTGGTCATTCAGCCATTGAGACAGAATGTGATAGCCTATCAATTCGTGATTTTTAGTGTCACCGCCAGCCGATATCATAGGCGCGTATTTGTACTCACACCCGACCTAGTGAACCCCACTGGTCACTACGTCTCATAACCTTCCTGATGACTCCACTAACAGACTTGAAACCATTAAATCCCCAGAAACTGACATTCAAAAATCAATCAGATGCTCACTAGTGACTGGGAATGGGGCAAAAATATGATGACCAGCTAGGTACCCCAGGTTCCAACGCTTACAACATTATTGATATAAGTATAAAACATGGGCACTGTGGTAGAGCATAACTTCATTATGGAGATTTTATTTTGATAAATCTCGCAGTGTTACACAGTAATATTAACTGATGACCACGTTTCGAGCACAAACTATTGCCACTCATAATCATATCAAGTCACTCACACAACTTTTTTCCTTCATTTATATACATGTGTGGAATTGATGATTAGACATTTGAATAAAAAATCAATATCGGATAATGTACATTCAGAAATAAAAATATGAGTGCTATTGATCAAATACAATCAGATGGGAAATAAGATGAGTGTTTTTATAGCCATAATAAGTTACTTCTTAGAATGTTGTGATGTGCTTGAATTGAAATAGAATTTTGAGATTATTTATTATCCTCTTCTGATTTGACTGACTGGTGGTAATAATATCTTCCATATTTCTGGTATTTACATTGAGTCATTTCTGTTGCATGCGCTGTGTTGGGTGTAGACTCAATGAACCAGGTAGGATTCCGTCATCAACCTCTCTCCCCACCTACCTAGATTACTTCTTAAATACTTAACTCTATCCCACCCTATTGTGCGGTTGTGTGTTAATGCATGCAGTGCTATTGCTGATTTCCTTTTTCTAAATTACTCATCTTCTCGGGATCAACCATTCTTCCCTTAGCTAAATTCTTGTGTTCTGACAATCTGACTATCCCTGACCTACTTGTTTGACCCATGTAGTTGACTTAACTCACAGTCATTGCAGGGTCTTTTGTAAATTATATTATTTTGTTTAATTGGGTCAACCGGGTCCTTTTACTTACGGGGCTTGTCCTACCTGGTTGAGTTTGCAGGTTTGAATGCCACCCTAATTCCTTCTTTATTAAGAATCCTACCATGTAGGGTCGCAGATGTTCCCTCCTTATATGGTATAACAGTGGATGATTTATATTCTCTCTTATTTATGTTATCATTACTTACAACACTAGCCAACGGCCGAGCTATATACTGCCAGTTGGCAGAAGTTAAAATTCATGACCAATAGGATTCTGTCCTGATGGTTTAAAGATCTAACCTGACATCCCTGGCCTCGATTTCTGTCGGTTTTATGTGTGCATACTAACCAAGATTACCGAACTAGGACGAAACAGCTATCTAGTACTTTCAAGTTTTCCATATCATTTATCCCAGTCTGTGATAGGTCTTTATTTTAAAAAAACATCCACAAAATATCTCTGATGTATGTCGAACAATTACACTCTGCTCCCTAACCATGAGTCGCATTCATAAATGGCCTCAGTGTTTGACCAGACTCTTCACCAAATTTACTTTATGTTTTTATTGGTATTTAGCGAAATGTTGAATAACTCATGTAACCATTTGTAAAAAATTATTATATTTGTAAAATCTCAGCGAGATTGAAATCAGTAATTCCAACGTTTCCTGCGTTCGGTAATCTGGTCCGAACTTCTTCATGGAAATTATTCGAAATTAACATAACAGGGGTTTACATATAAAAGGAGCATTTCTTGTTTATAAAAACTTTGTCCAATCATGAGTCATTCAAAAAGTATCAACAAGTACAGTAAACAAAATTTTATGAGTTGTGATCAAAATTTGACCTCGGACATACAAATATTGGTCTACCTTTGTTAAACACTTTAAACAGAGTGTGTATGTGTGTGTGTGGGTAAACAGTTGTAAAACATTTCTTAATGTCTCCATAAGAAAATATAGACAGTCGGGAATTTTGACCAAGTACTATTAATTAGTGATACATATCCACTTTTTATTTATTAATCAGGATTTCCTATGCATCAGCTAACATCAAACCTTCATGTCCGTTCAAACTGCTAGTATCTAGAATTTTATGATTGGACGTATTTTCAAAATTATGGTGTTTAGGATTGGAGTTTAGTTGAAGCACCCTGTCGAACTTATTGCTTTGTCTTCTTTCTGAAAATTGAGCTGCTTTATTCGACCTACTGTAGTTGTCAGGTGACTCAACAGCTACGGATATAGGATATGCATTCTGTTGCAGACAACGGAGAGTGAAAACACGATGATTGTGCCAATTACACAGTTTCTTTGAAGAAAGTTTTTCAAAAACTAGTGATGTTCCTTTTATATATAAACCTCTGTTATGTTAATTTCGATTAATTTCCATGAAGAAAATTCGGACCAGATTGCCGAAAGCAGGAAACGTTGGAATTACTTATTTCAATCTCACTGAGATTTTACAAATATAATAATTTTTTACAAATGTCTACTTCTCACTCGGCGCCCAAATATTTTAGAACTATTCCATCAAATCTTGACGACAGTTCATTTGAACTCATGTATCCCTTAAATAAGTTTCACATCCTTAATTCTGATATCTTTTCTTAGTTTTTCAGGTTGAATTCAACTACCGGTGAATTAATTGTACAAAATCCGCTAGACAGGGAGGCAGCACCATTCTCAACTGGTCTACACCGTTTCACTATCACAGCACTGGATCATGGTATTCCACAAAGAAGTTCAAATCTTTTAGTGGTATTACAAATATTAGATGTCAATGACAACCATCCATTGATACAATTAACAGAAGAAGCCGGCCAGTATCGACAACATTTACACAAGAATCCCCTAAATATGATCAACAATAAAAGCGAGTTACACAATGAAAGGATAAAGGAACTTTGGCATTCAATAGTCAATAATAAAACTATAACTGCAAGTTCAATTATTCAACAACTCCGAAATGTTTCACTGCATACTAAAATGATTGGTAATCAACCGAAGAATACAATAGCTACATTTCTGACCGTTAATGATCCTGATCTGAATGAAAATGGTACAGTAACCTGTTTGATCGAAGATCAATTAGTCGTCTATTCGAAAAATTATTCAAAACAGATCGGATCTGATTATCACAGTGATGATTCTTACAACTATGCTAATAATCAGTTCATATCGCTGGAACCATTTGAATTCGGCAGTGGAGTAAATCGTCAAGACTGGCAATACCATCAGTTTGACGACGATAGGGATTTAGTCAAAACGAAACCACTCACCACTGATCCTGACAATCAAAGGACAGAGTTTCCAGACAAAGGACGGAATTCAATGTATTATAATGCGTCGGCTCAAAATGCCAATCAATACACCTATCAGCTGAAAACAAAGACGGTGAGTTTTCACATTTTTTTTCATGTAACCTGTTTATTCTACTCTAAGAAGTTGTGTTGATTCCTTCACAGAGAAAAATATATTTTTGGATTAAGGTTCATAGTGTTATACAGTAATATTTACTGACGACCACGTTTTGAGTAAAATTTATTGCCGCTCATAGTAATAATAAGACACTACTCACAAAACTTTCTGACACTGGCGACTGGTCATATTCAGTTAGGGTAATTATCTGGATTCTAGCGAGAAGTTGTAATTAGTGAGGTAAAGCAAGTAGGCTGTGAGGACAAATACACTCCACCGGTGACATTGTCTAGTAGTCACGCTATGTATCGTGAATTAGAATAAGTTGGAATCAACTGTAAAGGGTACCAGTGGCTCAATGGTCTGGGTTCGAACTCAGGCAGTAAAGTGGGTGAATGCTACCGAAGACTCTCAAAGTAGCCTGATAAAACAGCTGTCCAGTACTCCCTGGTGATTTGTCAATAGTTCTCAAACCGATATAGCTGATGATGAAGCCCTGTACCCAATCAAATTTCTGCAAACCAGCACTTGAATATTAAGTACAAATGTGTTAAAAAGAAATGTATTTTATAATTTTCTTATTGTTCCCTTGGGTTCCTAGTGGAACATAGGGCTTCAACTGCACGTCTCCACTTGCTTCTGTCTTGTGCTGTACTTTTCACCTGCATCCATGTTAGTCCATACTGTTTCAACTCCTCTTCACACGATCTCCTCCATGTCACACTTGCACTGACGTCCCACTCGCCGCTTCCCTTTCGGGCTCACCCAGCGGCCTCCTGAGCAAGTGTTCAATCCATCTCCACTTTCTCCTGCATATTTGTTGAGCGATTGGTTCTTGTTTTCTTTGTTCCCATAGTTTCTTGTTGACGATTCTTTCCAGCCATCTGATATTTGGTATAGAGCGAAGACAGTTGTTGATAAAGGTGTGCAACAGGCTGTTGGAAATATTCTTTGTGAACCGCCAAGTTTCTTATCCGTATAGAAAAACTGACTGACTTGACGTTTGTATTGAAAATCCGAATTTTGTTGTTGAGTGTTGCTGAGTGACGAAGATTTCCAGATTGGTTTCAGGTTGATGAATGTGTTTCTCGCCTTCCCGATTCTCGATTTGACATCCTCGTCCGTCCGTTCCTCCTGTAGTTGAGACAATGCTCCCTACCTAGATAAGTGAATGAAGTAACCTCTTTCAAATCCCTCCCGTTGATGGTGATTGGCACTGGATGTTGCAGCTGTTGTTGTTGTTTGGTTATTTTCATAACCTCCGTCTTGTCTATGTTCACCTGGAGTCCTGTCTTTGCTGCTTCTTCGACCAGTTTGTCGGTTTTCGCTTGTAAGTGTTCGATTTTGTGTGACATCAAACATAAGTCATCGGCGAAATCCAGGTCTTCTGGGTTCTTCACGTCGGTCCAGGATATCCCTGTCTTCTCGTTTCCCACTGTCTGACGCATCATCCAGTCCATCACAATTAGGAATATCATCGGTGATAATAAGCACCCTTGTCTGACTCCTGTGTTTACTCCAAACGCTTCGCTGAGTTTTCCTTTGTTGATCACTTGGCATGTGCCGTTGTCGTACAGCTGTTGAATAAGGTTGATGAATATTTGGGTTACGGCGTAGTACTCGAGTAGTTTCCAAATTACTTCGCGGTCAACGCTGTCGAAGGCCTTCTCAAAGTCTATAAAGCTGAGGTAGAGATTTGATTGCCATTCCATGCTTTGTTCGATGATGATGCGAAAAGTTGCAATTTGGTCAGAACATGATTTGCCTTAATGAGAAATGAGTAAAGAAATATACTGAAAGAAATCCTAAAATAAATCATATCCATCATCTGTTCAGTGAATAAACAAACTTCTTCTTCGCGCAAATTTTAGGATTTAACATGCGAATTAACATGTTTATTCATTTTCAAGAGTCATTAGAAAATGACTTTAAAAGCGAAAAAACAGTTTCTTTTCGACCATTCCATTTTCATAAGATAATCAAAAGAAGCAAGGTTATAATTAGAACTTCACTCTGACCTTGATAGGGCGAGTGAATATACGTAGCGCTTTTGAATGCAGACGGCCGGTTTCAGATCCTAAACAGCTATTGCTTCAGCTTGTCATATGCCATCTGCACATAGCTGAAGCATAAGCTATTCGGGATCTGAAACTGGTCGTCTGCATTCAAAAGCTCTACATACATTCACTTGCTCTATCGTGGCCAGAATAAAGTTCTTACCATAATTTTGCTTATTTTTATTACCATATAAAAATAAATCGTCAAAAAGAAAATTTTTTCATCTGTCTACTTCGTTTTCTAATGATACAATATGTGAATATTTCCAATTATTAGTGTTCTCTGAGCTAGTTGGTTGAGTTGCGGAGCTTTCGTCGTCCCCTGCTGGACAACATCCCCTTTCAGCACAATATTTAGCATAAAGTAAAATGATTTAAATTTCTTCATGAGTGATATAATTGCGTCTCCTGGTAACCATCTTTACATATGTATTGACCATTTTCTGTTGACTTGGATTTTACTTTTTCTGGTCACCTGATTTACTTTTTATTAGTTGGTAGATTTCGTCTATATTAACGTGCTTGTTAATTGTATTTTCATTTGAGTATCAGACTTCTAGGAATTCCCTGGCTACACTTTTGGTGTTTCCTCTGTCTAAGATTTCGACATTATCTCAATCAAACTGATGACCATAATTGTCTATATGCATTGATACTAAAGAATACATATTGTGTCTTTTCACGGCTGATTTGTGTTCTTGGATTCTAATTCGAAGGGGACGCCCACTTTGGTTGATGTAATGTCTATTGCAGTTCATACAATTTATTTTGTAAATGGTATTAATTTTATCTTCGTTTCCTGTTGGATCTTACGGTTTGCATAATATCGAATGAAGCGATTGTGGTGACTGGCTTGTGTGCTATATCTATTTCCAACGGTTTCAGTATTCCAGCTGTTATTTCAGAGATATTTCTCATGTATGGTAGAATGAATTTTCTTCTGGTCTTTGATGATTTTCTTTGTTGGTGTTTTGATTCGACTTTAAACACTTTTTGATGAAATTGTGTGAGGTTATCCATTCTTTTTGAAGACCATTTGTAGGTACTTTTCTTCCATTGTTTTCAACTCTGTAGTGCTACAGTGTGTTTGAACTCTTTTAAACAATGTCTGCACACAGTTTCGTTTGTGAGTAACTGGATTATTGCTAGTATAGTTGAGTATTTGATCTGTGTGCGTTGATTTTCTATATACTTGTGTTTTTAAATTTCCTGTTTTAGTTCTCCTCATTAAGACATCTAAAAATGGGATTTTGTTATCTAATTCTCCTTCTCTTGTGAATTTGATATCTTCAAAAATGTTGTTTATTAATTTATGGGTATATTCTAAATCATTTGTCTTAATTACTACAAATGTATCATAAACGTAAGGAATCCAGATTTTCGGTTTAATTATAGGTAGAGCTATTAATTCCAATCTTTGCATAACGGCTTCGGCTATTAATCCTGATATGATCTTGATGACAATTATGGTCAAAGTCTTAGACAGAGGAAACACCAAAAGTACAGTCAGGGAATTCCTAGAAGCCTGGTACTCAAAAGAAAATGCAATTAACAAACATATTAACATAGACGAAATATACCAACTAATAAAATGTTAATGAGGTGACCAGAAAGTTTAAAATCCAAGTCAATAGAAAATGGTCAGTACACGTATGTAAAGATGGTTACCGGGAGATGCAATTGTATCACTCATGAAGAAATTTAAATCATTTTACTTTATGCTAAATATTGTGCTGAAAGGGGATGTTGTCCAGCAGGGGGACGACGAAAGCTCCGCAACTAAACAAACTAGCTCAGAGAACACTAATAATTGCAAATCATTCACCTGAGCTTCAAATCTTTTCTATGTAAATATTTCGTACATTGAAGTTTGAAGAATCTCGATTCCTATTCCACTGGGCACGATTGCACATACACTTGCTAGATGAGCATGAAGTTGCTAGGTTTTGATTTTGATTGATGTCCAGAATCGAATAAGTGTTTCTCTGTAAAACCATGGGGGGGGGGAATGTTCAGTGCAACATTCACATAAAGAACGCTTAGTATAGTCGACATACTTAACTCCAAAGTAGCAGATGATATCGACGATAGATAGTGGTTGGTTCGATAACATTGGTCACATATGCTTAACGTTTAATACGAATCACTGATTGTGCACAGGAAGTAAGTCGAAGTCTATCCACAATATGTGAATACGTTAATATATTTGGATGCATCTCTCATAGTTCTTCAGGTATTCAAAAGCATTGTTAATAACGATGACTGTGTTTGAAAAGAAATTAATATACATGTGCACTACCTCACGTACTTTAGCTGGTGTTCCTCAAGGTGCTCTTCTTTCTCCTTTTCTGTTTTCTTTTTTCTTACATGACTTGCCCCATTCTGATGTAGCCACTTTTGTCAAGTATGCTGATGACCTCTCTATCTCCATGCCTGTCAACTCTCAGTCAGACTGTTCCAAATTAAATAACTTTCTCTCGAAAATTAGTCAGTGGTCCTCTTCAAATGGTCTTAAGCTGAATCCGTCTAAATGTCAGGTAGTCAATTTCACTTTCAGACGAAAACGTGACCTACAACAACTAGCTAGCTCACATGGCCCCACTATCATTGACGGCATAGAGGTTGAAACTACATCTAATGTCAAGTACCTTGGACTGAGTATTTCCTCCGATCTTTCCTGGTCCTCTAACATCTTGCTAGTTACTAGAAAGATGTTTCGCTTAGCGTTCTACGTTGAGAAGTTAAGGCAGTCTGGTATAAAGCAGTCTTTGCTTTCTCAGTTTGTCAATTCCTGTATTCCACCCATCCCTCTTTACTGCTCCCCATTTATCTTTCCTGGACTACTTAAGAAAGACTTTGCTTTGCTGCGTAGGGCACTAAATGTTGTTAGTAGGGGAAGTGGGATTTCGTTAAACCAACTGGTTAACACTATTGTGGATAGACATATAATGTCATATAAGAAACTAGCAAATTCTATATTGTCAGACCCCGAACACCCTCTCTATACGCAGCTCTCTCCTTGCATTTCATCTGGTAGAACTAGAAGCAGCTATAGGAGGCTATATGTTAGGACTACCAAGTACAAAATCTCCACAATACCTTATCTGGCACAGCTGTTATGTGATGAGAAAACTGTTAGGTATGACACGATCAACTTACTGCGGCACTCTAACAAATAGTTCTCATTAGCTTTTGTTCTCCTTTCTCTGTTACTATTATATTGTTGCTCATATATATATTTTTAAAATCTTATGAAATTAATGAGGTAATTATATGTAATATTGTAATGTAATACCTATACCACAAATACTCTTATTAATTATTATTATTAATATAACACTGTACTCCTTTCTTTGACACATAAGAACGAAAACCATTCATGATATTATCTAGTTAATAATGTCTTATTTTAATTATCTCAGCCTTTATTTCGAACATCAATCTGACTAGCGTATGAACTAGCGAGCAACACAATTTAGCACTTGTCATAGCTCCCTTTCGGGGGGAACTTCCTTTATCGTAGTATGTAACTGATATGAATCTCAATTATATATCTCCATTCTATATTTGTTGTCAAGTTTTGATGACTAAGACAGGTTTTTAATTACCCCAGAGATTTAAATCCCACTCAAGTGTGTGTGTAAGTACGTGTAAGTAAGTGTTGTTTTCGCTCAAAAAAAACGCTGTTCTGCATTCTACACGCTTCAATGGATCTTAACTTTCTTCATCTAATAATAATAATAATTAAAGCGAAGTAATTAGAAGTTTAAAAGCTCAGGAAAAATATATAGTCCCATCGTAGAAACATTTTACATTTTACATAATAATAATAATATAGTAGCGAATAGCAGTTGAAATGCTAGATGCACACGTAAGATACTGCTACTTTGAAGCCAGTTACATATGCCGTACAATTAGGCATGTTTCTCGTCAAATTTTCGAACATCACCCTGCCTAGTGGTTAAGTAAAGGACAAACAAAATTCACTCGGAGCGCTGTTCTATCTCATCTTGTGGATATAGAACACAAGATTGATGTTAACCAGGCTTTTATGGTCATTTACCACATACCAACAAGTCCTGATTTCGCCTCAGGAGTTCGAATACTAAATACTGCTGAGGCTGTTGGTACCCATATCAAGAGGCCTAATTTGTGCATCCAAAAGAATTCATTAAATCCTGCTTTATTAACCTTTATTGCTTGTTTTAAATTCGTATCGGGAAATAAATGTTTCCAATATTGTTATTGACTACTAATCTAGAATATTCTATGTATATAAACATGCATATATAATTGTAGAGCCAGAAGAGGAATTGATCGAAAAGGATAGTCCTTGCTTAATTATTTTGTGTTTTATAGATGTCTGAGTGAATATTTTCGCCATATCGAAATCTATATAAGAAGGAAATACCCAATAAGACAACCTGTAACCTACTGACTTTCATTATTTTTATTTTAATCCTTTGCACTTCTATCGGATCCTAAGGGATTCCTTTTTGACATTTGAATTTTCACTAGCAGTGGTATTTATTTTTCACAGTCCTTGGTTGAGACCTACATGGTCAAGCTTCTCTCTTCACCGAATTTACTACCGGCCAGGTGCGGTTGAGAGGAGTGAGTCCACGGAGGATCGACCGCCAGATCACGTGCGTAGTTGGTGAATATAATCCACCAATAAACCGTCAACGCACAACTAATTCAATAGTCAAATAGCCAATCTTACAAAATCAAAATGATTTCGAAGTACTTCGTCAAAAAAGAGAATAAGGTTTCTCCTTACAGTTTGCTAACACCTTATCTGCATGAAGAAGATTTAGGCAAAATCCTTTCTAGCAACTTGTTCTCTGCTGACAGTGTACGATCAGATGTTATAACATGCTCCGGAACAGAGCTGTTGACTGAAAATTATATTTTGGAGTGTTCACGAGGATGTCTAGACAATGTCCTGCTAGTACGGCCTATTTGCTAATCTCTCCACAGTAGCAGACCAATTGGTAAGTCCACAATGAAGTTACCAACAGCATGATCTCGTCTTTAACGTTTTGGTGAGAAGGAACAGAAGAAGATGAAGCGTAGACATGCAGCAAAGGACACTCTTCAAATGGCTCTCTCGGATCTTAAATTTCAGGGCCTTTTTTAATTTATTCCATTTCCCGTGTTAGTTAACTTTGCTCCAACCAGTGAACCCATTCATATATGAATGCCGTCACATGGAATGACCATGTTATTTTCACATTATAACATGAATATTGCGTGCAAATATTTCTCATGACCATTTTGAATGACACAATAAGAACAGCGTTTTATGGAGGATAAAATGGGTTAGTTTTACGTCACAGGGAGGGCTTACGTCAACTGCATACAACATGAGACAATAAGCCAAATAATTAGTCAGTTTGACGTAATTAAAATTTACTTTAACTAAACAGCACGTTCTTTTAGTAACGGTAGAATAACATACCAAAAACGAAGGTGATATACAAACTATGCAGAAAACTGTTACAATGAATTGTTACTGAAAATTGGAGAAATCATCTGAAACTCGTCCTGTCTTAGCTTGGAGTTCTTTATTAATCAATGTGCACCCACCAAAGCTCGAACCCAGGCCCTTCCGGTTGTGTGGAAGGGCTGTAGACCATTTAGCCACTAGGACCCCACCCATTAGCCAGCCAATGAATTCTACCTTCTGTAACTTTGTGATTTTAAAGTGACTGGCATCAGCTAAAATCTTCGGCGAGTATTTGTCTTAAGACAGACCGCATGGATCCCATTGATCTTGACGTCTCCCTAGAAATAATAATAACCTCAATAATAATAATAAGTCATGCTTGAAAGCCATAGGAGAGTGAGAGATTACATAAACTGCTTCTGGACACAAAGATTTGGCTGAAAGACCTTAATGGTGACAATCTCACCTGTGCTTATAGAGGGCATAAAATCTTACGGAATTGAGATGGCACCTAGTATGGAATTGTAAAGGCGGAATTTTTCTCCACCTTGTTCTCCATATCCACGATGTGTGCCAGTAGGGATCTTCTGATTGACTTTACGAAGTTGGCACTAGGTCAGTAATTGTCACTTTTTAATTAGAGCTGGACAAGAACAACAACAACAGACAACGATCAGCGTAAATGGGAGGGACCTGAAAGAAACAACCTCCTTTACCTACATGGGAAGCATCGCTTCAACTACAGGCGAACGGAACTGACGAGGATATCAAAGCAAGAATCGGAAAAGCAAGACAAGCTTTCATTACTGTTAATTCTGTGTGGAGGTCAACAGTACTCAGCATCAAAATAAGATCCGGATTTTCGACTCCAATGTGAAGTCAGTGCAACTTACTATACGGGTCAGAGACTTGGCCCCGCGTCATAAAGAGCACCTCAAACAAACTACAGACCTTCATCAACAGTTGTCTTCGCTCAATACTACTCAAGATCAGATGGCCAGAAAATATCAGCAGCAGAGAGGGATCTCTGGCAATGAGCGAACCAACCAGGAACCGATTGTGAAACCAAAAGGCAGGAAGAAATGGGGATGGATTGGTGACCATACTCTGAGGAAACAAAACATCAAGTGACATCACTAGACAAGCCATTGCTCGAGTGGAACCCGAAAGGGAAGCGGTGAGTTGGTCGTCAGTGCAACGGTGACATGGAGGAGGCCATGTGGATAGGAGATGAAAGCATGTGGGCAGACTTGGTGCCAGGTGAAGACTCTAGTAGAGAACCGAACGCAATGGAGACGCACGGCTGAAGCCCTATGTTCCTCTAGGAATTAAAGGAAACAATAATAAATGATAATTACAGCTCAAGATTTACTCTTTGCAACAACAACAAGTTCAGAAATTTGAAGTAGTCGCAGAGTGTTGCGTCTGTTTACAACCTTTAGGGATTTTAATACATACCTATAGGCATATTCATAGTTCAGAGTTCAGATTTTCAGGAATTTACTTGCAAACGATAAGATGACAGAGTTCAACTCAGTTTCTGAATATCATTGCACTCCCATCATTGACTGAGAGTCTTGGGTCCACCTCAATTTGTTGTCCTATGCATCCAGGTTTGAAAAATATCGAAAGCGCGACCTACTGGCTTTCAACTTTTATGCAGTTAGTATTTATTAGTTCTCGAGTGTCGATGGAACATCAAATGACTTCAGTTAGGCAACCATTGAAAGCCAGCAGGGAGTGCTGGACAGCTGCTACTTCCTTTTTTGGTCCTTTCACCAGAAAACTGTGGTTTGCACTACTGACAGGATTTATCAGTAGCATATGAAGAGACGTTCATCAGTACACAAAATATCAAATAGCGGAGAGATAGATATTAGGTAAAGGAGGGGATATTTGCCAGTACTGCAGCTAAACATGGAAGACACGGAAAGACGGCAAAGAAACACAATACGAAGGACAGAAGTGGCAGAAAACGGAAGATCTGTGCAAGTGATGCATTTCACATATTTTATACGTAACATACTTTTTCATAATTACTTTGAGTTATAGATAGAAGGCATAAGGAACATAATTCCAGAATTTGATGTAGGTAGACAGATTATTCGATGTCAAAACAACTAATTATATATATAGTGGAATTAGATAAGAGGGGTAAGAGTTCAGATTTCTATTGGTAAACAACACAGATTGGTTATAGGCATATTACAGGGTCAGGGTCAGAGAACAGAGTGAATTTACACATCTTGTGGTGGGGAGTTTAAGAGGGTGGGGGTCAATAGTGAAGTAACATTTTTAACTTAAACAGACAAACAATTAAGTAGATTTAGAAACTTGAAGGTCAAAATTGAATAGAATGTTACGTAACATGACAAACACACAGGCATACTGACAGAAAGGCAAAACTCTTTTTTATTTTTGTTTTGCCTTTCTGTCAGTATGCCTGTGTGTTTGTCATGTTACGTAACATTCTATTCAATTTTGACCTTCAAGTTTCTAAATCTACTTAATTGTTTGTCTGTTAATCTGACTATTAATCTGTTAGTCTGTTTGTTAATCTGATGCTCGCTAGTGACTTGCTACAGATTGGAGCTTCCTGGAGTTCTAGTGAGAAGTCGTGACCAGTGAGGTTCAATTGGATGTCACGTGTGTGGATGGATGTCCCACCAACGACAATGGTTGGGGTCGCGCTAAATCACGAATCGGTAGAAGTTAGAATTCATGAGCCGTTGAATCAGGTCCCAGTGGCTGAATGGTATGCGAGCTTGCCTTGTAACCGGAAGGTCCTGGGTTCGAATCTCAGTGGGTGCGTACTGGCGATGATTCCCAAACTTGGATGAAACAGCAGCTGTCCAGTACTCCCTGGTTTTAATGGTTCTCTAACTGATATCAGTCCGTGATCAACTCGTAAAAACATAACAAACCCTCAAAAACCAAACTTTAGACAAGATGTGTAAATTCACTCTGTTCTCTGACCCTGACCCTGTAATATGCCTATAACTAATCTGTGTTGTTTACCAATAGAAATCTGAACTCTTACCCCTCCTATCTAATTCCACTATATATATAATTAGTTGTTTTGACATCGAATAATCTGTCTACCTACATCAAATTCTGGAATTATGTTCCTTATGCCTTCTATCTATAACTCAAAGTAATTATGAAAAAGTATGTTCCACAACTTTCTTGAAACCTACAATTTGATTTTGTTTAGGATGTATGCAGTTGATAAGAATCCACGAAATAAAACGAGCTCGTATTATCCTGCAAACATGTTCGTGTTTTCTCTCTTCAAACTAATAAAGGGGAACCGGTTGCACGATATCTTTTGGTCCAAACACCAAAAACCGACCTTTGTGTCCTACTGCACAGCTAACAAAACTTTCCTTAAGAGACGCAAACTTATAAAATGCCTCAAAGACGGCAAAAGGATGATTATTCCTCGAAAGGTTTTTCTATGGTTCTATCCACCATAGAAATTAATCAAAAACTCAAAATTACCTCAACAGTGCTGTTTAGCAACTTTTCAGAAAACCCAACATTCGAAGTACAAAACGAATGCTCTGGGACAAAATTAGTTCACTAACAATTGGCAGTAAAAGGTATCTTAGAATCAAGCAGACTATCCTCAACATTTGAAGGATCAGAAACTCTGTCAGCAAGAATCACGCAACCAACAGTTCTCACAGACACTCTGAGGTCAGGATAATATGCAAATATGACGATATTGATAGACAAAAATTGGAGAAAAAAGGACGATAATTCCGAAGTTAACTGAGACACCCAAATAGGCATAGGCATTGTAATTAGATCTTTAAGGAAAGGTTTTCCGAACAATTATTTTATTACATGCTGGACCTACATTTTTCAAAGTGAGCATGTAGACCATTCCAATTTGAAAATCTTCTGCACATTTGCATTTTCAACACCAATGTCAAGTCGGTCTTCCTATACGCCTCACAAACTTGCACTGCGCGTCCTTCACGAAAAGCGTTTCCAACAGGTTAAAGACTTTTATCCACAGCTGCCTCCCTCGCTGGCTCCATACTGGAGATCAAATGGCCAGTCAGAAAGAATTAGTAACAAGAAACTGTGGGAGCCAATCTAACCAAGAGCTTATTACTCAATAAAGGTGTTGTGGAAGAAAATGAAGATGGATCGGGCATACATTGAGGAGACCGTCAGATGATATCGCGCTTTAGTCAAGCCATCACTTGAACAGACGTCCCGACGCGAAGCGACAAGTTGGTCGTCAATGCGAAGGCGACATGCAGGAGGAGAGATTATGGGCAACCATGGACCCACCTGAAGAGGATGTCAGAAAAAAGAACAAAGTGGAGATGTGTTGTTGAAGCCGTATGTTCCACTTTGAACCCGAAGGGAATAATAATATAATGTACATCATTAAGCCAATTAAACAGAATCGAATGGCTAGCGAATTCGAACTTCTGCCAAATCTAGACTGTCACGAAATCTACGTCTAATTCTCAGAAAAACGTTTTTCACCTACAGTTAACGTGATTATAAACAATATGGCCCGGGAATGGCAAGTCTGTGTATGTGACTTTGCATAAAATAAAAAAAACTATGAAAACAGAAAAAATAAGACTGAGGAATAAATATTCTATTCGATGTCTCCCTCGGATAATTTCAAAATTATACATACAAGATAATTAAAAATTAAGCCTTTATGACAACATCGATTACAAGACAGTTGTAGGCCATCGGAATGAAGCCTTGAACTCAGGTTTCGTGCATATTGGCACTCGTCAACAAGGCGTATCTCTAATGTTTAAGGAACTCACATCTCTCATTAGATTCAAACCCGCGTCACCCAGTGCTGCTTGCAGTCAGAGGCGTTACTACTGAGCTATTAGGGCTCGCGATTAACCTTCTGTAGGACTGTAGTGGATATTTTGATTTGACACTAGTAACTAGGGTGATGCGTCTAGTCCTTTCATTGTTTGGTGCAGACTAAATTGTATCAGCCAGGTTTGCAATGTGGCCACCATTCTAGGTAGCTCACCATCACGGTACACATTGATTTGATGATATAAGATAGTTGGAGGGGATAGGCAGGAAGCCTTGCCTAAACCTAGGTTTCGTGCTAGTTTGCACTCACCAGTCAGCAAGGCGTATCTGCAACCTTGAAGGCACTCATGTCCCTTTTGAGATTGCCTCCAACTATCTATTATCATCAAATCAATGTGCACCGTGATGGCGAGCTACCTAGAACGGTGGTCACATTGCAAAACTGACTGATAGAATTTAGTCTGCACCAAGAAAGGACTAGACACGTCACAAGAGTTACTAGTGTCCAACCTTAATAGAGAAGATTTGCTTTCAGTTGGATGATTTTGATTTGGTTGTGTTCTTTGAGCTGGTTGATGATTTACTTACTATGCTTTCATTGTCCTTCTCGATAAAATCGACTCAAAACATGATTTAATATAAAGTGATATGTACTCAGTCATATCAATGCATGTAGACAATCATAGATATCGAATCGATTAAGAACATGTAAAGATTTTAAACAGAGGAAACACCAAAATGCAGTCAGGGAATTTCCAGAAGCCTCGTACTCAGATGAATAAGATATTAACAAATACATCCATATTATTGTAGATCTTAGTCAATAAAAATGATCAATAGAGATGTAAATTAACAACCAATCAGGAGAATGGTTATCAGCGGATACAATTATATCATTGGTGGGAAGTTCAGATACATTCCCTTAATGTTAAAACCTGTGACGATCATGCCATCTGGGAAGACAACGAAAGCTCCACAGTTAAATCAACCAGCTAGTTGAATGAACACAACCAAATCAACATTACAGATCATTTGGTACGTGTTTTTGATAAAATGCATATTACATGACACTAAACTGATATTCAAAATAATAGCAGTTTATTAAAAGCATTACGGGAGAAAGAAGTAATTGATTAAAAATACCCATTAAAATTTTTTTCAAAAGAATGGATACTGAACAAAGAGTACTCTTTTCGATAACCCCTTCATCATCAGGATCTACAGTTACATATACACACATTATAGTGAATGAATGAATTAGTGTTATGAACAACATTAATGTTGTTTAAATAACATCGAATCAAAAATATTGATAGATTACAGCTCAATAGCATCAACATAAAATAAGCTGAATGTCAGGAGAATTATGAAAGATTATAATACAAATTCATGAATTTACAGTCTCTACTGAAGGCCAGCCAGTGCAGTAGTGTTGGCTGGACTTGTTTCTTTTGAACACAGAGCACTGGTTGTTTGAGGCGGATTGTGGTAGCCTCTGCTGTTTGGAGCATGCAGTGCTTTCGATGATCTTGACAATTTATTTGGCACCCGGTAGATGACAGAGAAGGATTCTTCAATGTTGGCTGACCTTGTGGCCGGTTTGGACCAGATGGTCTTATATCGAACTGTTAGTCGTTTTAACTACACATTTGCTTAGCCATATTGGGAGATGTTCTCGAGTGAGCACGAAAAATCAAGTTCCTAGAGCATAGGCCAATGTAACTCGCTCCACCACAAGCTCAGTTGAATTGATAGATACAATTTGAAGTGGCTAGTCTAGTCTAGGTACTTCATCTTTCAGTCGAGGTAGCACCATCGGTCGTGTAGAGAATAAGATGTGTAGTTCGCCAGCATTAAAAGTTCTTTGAATTGATTTTCCTAATTTCTTCGTAATTATCTCGCTTGGTATATCGCCCCTGAATTGTAGTCGTATATAAAGTGGCTTCTTCATTACAGATAGTGAGTACTCCTTTTCCGCTTTCTTTGTCATGTGTTTCTTGATAAATTAGTCGGGATAGCTATTTTCGATCAAAGTATCATATACAATGCTTAATTCACCTTCAATTACTTCTTCTGAGCATTACTTAATTGACAATATATTAGTGATGACAGAGCTACAGAATTCGTTTGTACGGACTTTTCCTGAAAACACATACACAGGTTCAGCTTCCTCAGGTGGTTTCAGACGGCCTCATCTACACAAAGTTGAGGAAAAACTCATAAAGACAACATTAAACTTAGTTGGAATACGGTATAAAACTCGAAAATGGCTTATTATCATCAACTTAAGGTTCAGTGTCTACGGATGATGTTCAGAAATTCAATGCTTATCATGCTTATCACCCTTGAATTCCAGCTGGGACATAGATCTTCAACTGCACATCCCCACTCTCTCCTGTACTCTACAGTCTGCTTTAGTTCACTCCACGATTGCCCAAAAGCCATCCTCTCTTCCCCATACAGTTTTCCACTGGATCAACGGCCAACTCGTTGTTTTTCACTACAGAGATGTCCTGGCACATCATGTCATCCGACGATCTTCTGTGCGTGTGTCCGATCCATCTATATTTTCTGTTAAATATTTGTAACGCAATAGCTTCTTCAATCATGCGTTCTCAGAACTTCTTGTTGCTAATTATTTATGACTGGCCATCTAATCTTCATTATCGAGCTGGTGAAGGCAGGTGTTCATAAAGTTTCCAATAGCCTTTTTGAAATGTACTCCTTTGTAGAAGAAGTGATCTCACACTGGTGTTTGAAATCCAAATTTTGTCTCCTCATGCTGAGTGGAGCAGATTCCTAAACTGATTTCAGGTCGTTGGAGATCTGTCTTGCCTTTACCATTCTGGTTTTCACCAGTGCCGACTGGCTGTATTTGAAACGATGGTGCTTAGGCAATTGACTGAAGTCACCTCCTACAAATTTTTCCTCTTTGATACTGACTGGCGCTTGTTGTTGCTGTTGGTTGACTACCCTCACCACCTCTCTTTTCCTTATGTTCACCTAAATTATTGCCTCTACTGGATGTAAGTCTTCAAATTAATGTGATATTAGATATAAAGCATCCTCCGGAGTTTCCGTATTGGTTCAGCGTGGGCCTGTTGATCAGAAATATCATCAGTGATAGTGGACAGTCTTGTCTTACTCCTGTTTTTACTGCAAAGGCGTCAATGAGCTTCCCTTTGTGGGTCACTTAGCATGTGTCATTATCATACAGCTGCTTACTGAGGTTGATAAAGGTTTGACGCACTGCACTCTGCCGTGTTGAAGTAGCCTCCAAATCCGATGATGAACACTCAGTCTATCTGACTCCTTAAAAGAGGAATCATTATGGAGAGAGACAGGGTTGACGATGATGCGAAAAATGGTCTAAAACCATACTCTCCGAGCCCCAACATCCCCTCTATTCCCAACTCTCTCCTTGTATCTCATCAAGTAGAATCAGAAATCAGTATAAAATAATGTATGCTCGTACAACCAAGTACAGGAACTCAACGATACCATACTTGGCCCGTGTTCTAACCGACAGAGACAATGTTAAAAGTGAAACCTATGACTTGCTCTGTTATTAACATAATTTTAGGCTCTTTTATTTTTCTCTTATTGTGTATTCTTTAGTGAACTCCTTCTCAAACATACTTAGCTACCTAATATATTAACATTGGCTTCCTTTTTTGGACTTTACTATATTCTTTCCATTGTGTATCCACTGGTTCCGACTCTATTAGCACTATGAGTATTACAAAATTGTCCTGTCATTAACCATCATGTAATTATTAGTTTTGTGGTTGTTTTTTCTTATCTTTTTTTTCGGCAATATTAACTGACAATCTTGGTTGTGAACGCCAATATCACCACCTTAAAAAGTTTTGTATTATTCAGGATTACTCACACTACCACTACAAACACTGCATTAGACCTGACAATAAAAAACAAAACAACAAACCTGAAATGTTATTTTATGTGATTGTTTAGAGTTGTTACAACCTAAATTAACTGATCATCTTGACGATAAACATTCTTAAATATCATTTCATAACTTCTTGTATGACTGTAGCTTTACCGTCACCATGCATAATCACATCATAGCTTCCACTACCCATTACTGAGTTATTATTATATGATGTTTATTTTCCTTTCTACGCCTTAGTATTTTTTCGCATTTTTAAAAAATTATTTTTTGTGTGTTGTTTTTGCCGTTGTTGTCTTGATATTTATTCCTTTTTTGAAAATACTCCTTTTAAACGTTGGATAAAATTAGATGCAAATATTGTAGATATGTGCTGAAAATTCCACACTGTACCACTAGTACTGTTTCTGGAATAAAGCAAGTTATTATTATTATTAAGTGCCCGTTGAGGAGTTGGCTCCCAATAGCGAATGCTCTTATAAACTTTCAGACCCTCTTTTCACTAGGTAAAATCCTCATTTCTGTATTACTCTTCAGCTAAACTCTATCATTATTTTTATTTTTCCCATTTTATCTTTTACAGTTTTTCGATCCTGATAAGATCTCCGACTTTTATCTTCTTATTCAATGTCATGATCATGGCACTCCATCGCTGACTACCAAACAAACTGTACACGTTGAAATTGTTGAAAAAATCAATGACAATAGAGAAGGAGAATTAAAATTTTCCTATTTAAAACTTTTAGGCAATTTTATTCGTAATGATGTCAATTGCGATTACTATTATTATTATCATAATTATTATTCAAACAGCGTGTCACACTCAACACTTTCAGGAATCTATTCATCAGATCAATGGAGTACTGATCAATATGCGATCAGTGGGAAACGAGAATCACAGAGTCATTATAAGGTGGAATTTGTTTATCACTCTGAATTGCACAGTACCCATTTTCAAGCAGAATCAAGCGTGTGTTTACTTCTTCTTCTTCGAAGAAATATTCTTGTAGGTCAAAAGTTGTTTACTGTTGTAGCAAAAGCTGCTGGTGAGAAAAAAGAAGAGAATTTTCAAATTATTTATGAACTGATTCAAGAGATACCTGATGGTAAGTAATTCATCTATGAAAGTATAATATTTTAGCATAGAATTATATACTACTTAAATAAAAGAGATGGGTAGTAGTGCAACAACAGAAGACTAGGGCCAAGCAACAGATCGTTTATTGAGGAAAATCAACACATATTTATAGATTTTGATGTACATTATTGTAGATTATTGTCAGTAGAAAATACAGTCTTTTGATTGGTTGTTTCTCACAGAAAGTTAATCTTGCATCTCTTTGTGGCTGTGTCAGATCATCCATATGCTGACTTTATCCGCCCACACAAAGCCTTTGTTCTTATTTTCTCACGACCAATATTGGGGACATAAACATTGACGTCAATTACTATCTACCAACTTTGGCTAGCAGCCAGCTCTCAACACAGTTGCATACCACACTGCTCAGACTAAACAGTAGCACTTGCTTGACAGTCTGATAAAGGTGATCTAGACAGCAGATGGACGTTTCTGCCTTTTGGGATGAAGCTCATCATTTATGTACCTGGATCTGACTCAGCTCATAGAGTCGAATCAGTTGAAATCACACTTGACTTCTGGCTAGGCACTTGGGCGAACTGGTGTTAAGATAAACAAAATTCACAATATGCAATATACACAGTCTGAGGAGTGGAATTTTCAGCATGGTTTCCACTGATGAGCTCATCCTTCGAACTGTGTACCTTGCAGATTGATAACGTATTTGAAAATCATGGATTTAACGTATTTCACTAGTGTTAGAGATTTCACACATTCTGACCACATACACCTACGTGTCACACGTATATTTATATAGAAAGCAACACAACCACGAAGTACTGGACAGTTACTTTATCCTTCTTCCGAACTCATCAGTAGTACGCACCCGCCGGGCTCCGAACCCAGGACCTTCCAGTTACAAAGTAAGCTCGTAGACAATCCATCCCATGAAACCCGATTCACCGGAGAATGAATTCCAGTTCTACCAACTCATGATTTTAGCTGAATGGCTGAATGGTCTACGAGCTTGCCTTGTAAGCAGACGTCCCTGGATCCATACTTCGGCTTATGCTTAATGCTGTTCATTCCCTCCCCCCCCGCTCTTGTTCGTTCTCAACCCTAACTGATATAAATCCGTGATCGAAATTCAAACAGACCAAATTCCTACAAAGTAACTCTGTGCAATTGTATGAATATAGGTCACGATCGCAGATAAGAAGTAGGAGAATAGGGTATGTAATATAGCGATAATATGGGTCAAAAATATTGTCAAGTGAATTGAACTTTGGTTCTAAAACAAGATAACCAAAGTAAGTTCAGAGTAATGATAAATAATGAGTCCCAAACTAGGATGAAACAGCTGTCCAGTATTCCCAGGTTTTCCAATGGTTCTCAAGATGATGTCAGCTCATGATGAAATCCTGCGACCAATCGAACACAATCCCTACAAAACGAATACTTGAAAATTATGATAAATAACTTTAGAACACGTAAAACAGGTTTAAGCCTTTATATGATTAAGGCTTCGATGAACTTAAGTATATGACCCATAGCTGTTTGATAAATAGGTGCAAAGGCACTATTAAAATCAACGTAATGTCCCTGTTAGGTGTGTCAGTGGCACAGCGGTAGAATGCTCGCCAACCACTCATGTGGTCTGGGGTTCGATCTACGGCCGACACAGTCCTTTACCTAACTAAGCCAGTGACAAAAATAATATAGACGGAAGGCTAGGCATGATGCTCGCAACCTAATCCCGTAAAAATAAACACCACTGCTACCGAAACTTCAAGTCCTTATCTTGAAGCCCTTTGTTTCACTGAAAACGTAAAGGAAAAAACTTATTTCCCTGTTGTTTGGTTGCTGTGATGACCACAGGCCAGTAAGTTTGCAAATTTACGCGGTCACGTATAGATAGGAAAGCCGCATCGATCCCTGTAAGTCAGGAATACACAACATAGATAAAATTACCAGATATAATTAATCACGGAAATAGATGTCCAGCATTATCTATTGTAATGCATAAAGTTGTTCTCATTAGCGCTTTTAAACCCATATGTTGAACATTTTTGTGGGACATACTTAAGTCCATAAGTTATTTGTCATTAATCTGAACCTCTCTTGATGATTTAATTTTACAACAAGTTGTCTCTCGTTGCCCATAGGGTCTATTGGATAACACTTGACAAATGTTTAAAACGACGGGTACTAGGATCGAGTCTCTAAGGAAACATAATCAGGCAGTGAGGAGTGTAGGTGTACCCACTTGAGGAGCCCCAATTAGGGTAATTCGAAACTGAATTAAAAATGAATAACGTCAAAAATCAGGGATAGTAGCCCTTCTTCCAGTCTGTCCAATGTACTCGCCAACACCTTAGATAACAGCATCTTAATAACAGAAGTTATAGGTGACGTCATCAAGTTACTTATCCAGTTTGGACTGGCTAATAGTGCATGTGATGCTGTATATCGTTATGATCTTAGCGGCAGGGAGACATCTTCTCATTGCTCCTTTCATTCTCTTGTCGATATTTTGTCATACTACTTCTCCTGTGAATAGAGGACAAAAAATGAACATGGTCTTCTTTCCAACAGTTGGATGTTTCATTTTGTCATCGTTTTCTTTGACATAATTTTGGATAAATCCTTTTTGAAGTATTGATGTTGTAGGGATTTTGTTTGATTGCATGGAGGATTTCATCATGAGCTGACATCAGTTAGAGAGCCACTGGAAAACCTGAGAGTATTGGACAGCTGTTTCGTCCTAGTTTGGGACTCTTCTCAGTATGCACCCACCACCAGGGTTTGAACCCAGGACCTTCTGGTTACAAGGCGAGCTCGTAGACCATTCAGCCACTGAGACTTGATCCAATGGTTCTTGAATTCTAGCTTCAATCAATTAACGATATAGCGCGACCATTTTACAATGTCTTCAGCGATGAGTTACTGCCTCATCTTTGACCTTCTATACTCTACTGGTCATGGCTTCCCACTAGAACCCCAGGTTAACTTCCTGAATAGGGCCAGTCGCTAGTGGGTTAGTGAGTTAGTCGCTAGTTGGTTCGAACCCCAGTGGGTGCGTACTACTGAGGAGTCCCAAACTAGAACGAAACAGCTGTCCAGTACTCCAAGGTTTTCCAGTGGTTCTCTAACTGTTGCAGTTCATGATGAAATCCTCCATGAAATCCTTTTTGGAGACCTATATTCCCTTAAGCAATTCTCAACAAAGGCTTATTATTCTATCACTTTATTGGGCCAACGCAGTTTCCTCGTACTGCAATACATTTCAAATGCGTTAATTTTATAATGTTTTCCAATACGATATTGTAATTTCGGGTAGCTATCAGCTGATGGGGATCTGTTAAATAGAGTGATGATATCAGTTTATACTGCGAATTCTATCTTTCTTTCTCCTCATATCAAAATTTATCAAGGTCCACCAAGTGTATGCGAAAAATGTGATTCTTGCTGTTCATAAATTTGAATTTTTTTTATGTTTCAGGAGATACCTTCATCATCGATTCAATATCTGGTACAGTCCAATTGCGAAACACTCAACCTCTTCTAACCAACCGCCAGCCAATTAAAAAACAATTGATAATACAAGCTTCAAAAATTGGCACCCTTTACGATTATTCGAAACATTTAAATCATAAAATTCGATTACTACTTAATCTGACAATCAGTAGTAGTGGTAGTAGCAGTAGCGATAACCAGCCAATAGAAACCTCTACAACTTCGGTGTCAGTTCACCCGAAAAGTAACAGTCGAATTTATCTGAGAAAGGCATTCACTAATGACTCATTTATTGTCTATTCAAATCATACCTATGAATTTTATACTCCGGAATCTATGCCTCCAGGAACTCCTGTGCTACAGAACACAATAGTATACTGTGTCGATCCTTTTAACAATATCTCTGAAGCCAGCAACCATTTGGATAAGCGGTGTGAATTAAAACTAACTGAAATCGACCCTCCATCCCTGTTATCGAACAACAAAAATTTCTATCTATCACCCACTAAATTCTTATGTGACAGCTACTCGAACGAGGTATGCACAGGGTATACAATCTTGACAAATCATCCACTTGATCGTGAGCGGCAAGATCGACACATTTTCACTCTGACAACATCATCAATTGATCGGGATCTCACCGTCTCAAAACCTGCCGAGAATTCAGTGAAAATTATACTTCATGTACAAGATGTGAATGACAATGCACCAACCTTGAAAGAACCTTTCTATTCAACCAGTTTTTTAACACCACCAGTCAAAAGTATTATCAGCAGTAGAATGACTTTTAATCCCCCGTATTACATAACCAATGTATCTATATCATATAAAGTACCACAAGGTTATGTAATTATTCAAATGAATGCAGAAGATAAAGATATTGGTGAGAATGCAAGGTTAAGTTATACACTACATTATATGCGGTCATTTCCAGAGACTGGTTATGAAGGCAACAGACAAAGATGGCAGGTTAAATCTTTTATCGTATTGAATTCCCATACGGGAGTTTTGAGTACAACAAGACAATTATTATTGAGTGATGTGGGAAGGTGAGTTCATTCATGTGATATGTAATCTACCTTGTTTTTATGCATTCCTCTCCATTCCCCGTCCAGGGGATACTAGCCTCTCTCGCTCCATCCCCCTTCTTTACTGGGTGACCGAGCTTCAGGAGTGCGTCTTTCGGGGATCGATCACTGACCATGTGCATCGCTGACGACAATTTCACTCATAAATCACCGACACACAAGCCCTAAGGTCCATAGCTTTACTTATAATATACGGAAACCGTTGTTTTCAGAGTGGCATCCTGTTAGGACCTCTTCAACCTCTGTGATCAGGACACACTAACACTCATGCATTATTCATCCACAATACAGTTGAGGCCTACTCATTATGACTGCAGTGAAATAATGATCTCCTAAGCAACGGAAACTTATAACTCAGTTTGTACAGCTGCCTAATAGAATAATTCGAAGGTAACTGGCCCGATTCCTTCCGTTACTTAGATTTCTCTTCGGCCGTTAAATGTCACACACATTAAATCAATCGTTGATATAAATTACAAAAGCCAAGAAATTAATTCGTGCGTAGACCATATCAATAAATACTAGCTAGTCCCGAAATTCACCATCACCAGGAAGACAGTACAAATTCGTCTCCAGCACTTATTCACAGCCGTGAAAACGGTTCAGATAGACCGGTTTAAAGCTGCTTTATGGATAATATTTGAATTACATAATTTTTTCTAAAACCTATTGTGAAACAAAATAGCTTACGGCGAAATTATAAGTTATGTAACTGAAAATAAAAATCTTTTTCGGAGTGTTAGACAAACCTGTAATATTAGATAGGAGAAATTAGGTAACAGAAGATCATATTTTATGCAAACTGATAGCCTTGATGCCTAGGGATGGTAGGAATACAACAGTCCAATAATGCTGGAAGGAGAAACTATCAACCGTAGCATTTTCTTTATGCGAATGATTATTGCTGATCAATATATGTATTTGTGATATCGATATCATAGAGAAGATTTGTAGCTCAGGTGGATGATTTTGATGTGGCTATGTTCTCTGAGCTGGATAGTTGATTTGCGAAGCTTTCATCACCCTACTAGGTGACATCTTCCTTCAGCGCATACTTCAATTTGAAGTGAGCTTTTAGATTTCTCCAAGAGTTTATTAATCACCTCTCCTGGTGACTTTGGATGTGATTGGTTGCTTTTGTATGTTTTCACAACTTCTAGGTTGCTTGTGTTGTCACTCATTGTTTCTTTGACTTGAACTTTGACTCTGTGTGTATTAGGTTTCTTTCTTATCGGTTGATAAATTTTGTCAATCTCTATGTGTCTATTGATGGATGATTCACTGGAGTACCAGGCAGGCTTCTAAAAATTCTCTAGCATTCTTGTTGTTTCCTCTGTCTAATATTTGAACGTTGTCTCAGTCGAATTGATGTCCGTGGTTGTCTGTATGTAGTGATATGAGGGAGTGGGTGTCATGTCTTTTGACAGCTAGCTTATGTTAGTGGATACAAAGACGAAGGGGACGTCCACTTTGGCCAATTTAGTGTTTTCGCAGTTGATACAATTTATTTTGTAGATGATGTTGGTTTTATCTTCCTTCGCTGTTGAATCTTTTAGTTGACATAGAATTGAGTGAAGTGACTTTGTTGGTTTGTGTACGACGTCAATTCCTAAAGGTTTGAAGAGTCCTGTAGTGATTTCTGAGATATCCTTTATATAGGGCGATTTTCTTTGTGTTTTCCTTGGGGGCTCCAGTGAATTCCACGGGCATCAATTCGATTGGGACAATGTTAAAATATTAGACAGAGGAAACAACAAGAATGCCAGAGAATTTTTAGAAGCCTGCCTGGTACTCCAGTGAATCATCCATCAATAGACACATAGAGATTGACAAAATTTATCAACCGATAAGAAAGAAACCTAATACACACAGAGTCAAAGTTCAAGTCAAAGAAACAATGAGTGACAACACAAGCAACCTAGAAGTTGTGAAAACATACAAAAGCAACCAATCACATCCAAAGTCACCAGGAGAGGTGATTAATAAACTCTTGGAGAAATCTAAAAGCTCACTTCAAATTGAAGTATGCGCTGAAGGAAGATGTCGCCTAGTAAGGTGGTGAAAGCTTCGCAAATTAAGTATGCAGCTCAGAGTATTTGTGATATGTCCACTTGATCAAAGGAGTTCATCACCAGCTGCCATCGGCTAGATAACCATTGGAAACTACTGGGGGAATTAAGGAAAGTTGGATGTTTCGCCGTATTTCAGGACTACTCAGTAGTACACATCCACCACCACTATTAGATCGCGGGACCTTCCAGTTAGGAAGTGAGCCTATAGACCATAAGGCCAACGGGACTCGATCATATCGGCAGTCCATGACCTCAAAATTCAGCTAATTTACGATATAGCGTGACAACCATTCACTGTCATCCATGACGATTATTTGTCTTCACACTCAACCTGACGTGCCTCGCTGGGTCTGAATCCTCACCAGAACCCACCTAAGTACCCACCTGAGTGATATTCAAGTGTTGGATTGCAGGAATTAATTGGTTACAGGATTTAGTCATGAGAAGTCGTGACCAGTGGCGTTCAGCAGGTCAGGTGTGACGACAGATACAATCCACGGATGACACTGGCTGGTGGTTGCGTAATATCATGACTTTGAAAAAGTTGGAATTCATGGGCTTGCCTTTGGGTCGGGTCCCAGTAGCTGATGAATGATCTACGAGCTCGCCTTGTAACCGGAATTTCCTGAGCCCGAAGCAGGGCAGTTTGTGTGCACTGATGAGGAGTCCCAACTTAGTCCTGTATTCAAGTGTGGGTTTTCCAGGGGTTCTCCAAACCTATGTCAGCTCATAATGGAATCCTATGAATAATCAGATCCCTGAAAACCATTTGAGATTTGTTAAAGTTGGCTTTTGTGAATTTCGATGATGAATTTATCAATTCTTCAAAAATGAAGGTGGCAAATTACACCATAAGGTTTCGGCTCTGTCTCCACCACTTAACTGAGTGATAATAATAGCTTCATCCCAAACAGTACCTCAGTTGAACATATAGAATTTCAGCATTTAGTACGGTATTAAATATAATTTCCTCGTTATAGGTATATTAACGGAAACGGGGCATTTACGAGGATAATACTGTTCAAAAAGAATGATAATGTTGAATTAAGTTAAGTGGGAATATTAGCAACAGTATAATAATGAAAGAATGAACAAAAAAGACCATTTACTTAGTGTTTACCAATAAAGTACTAGAGTATTAGAGAAGATTTGTAGCTCAGGTGGATGATTTCCAATTAATAGTGTTCTCTGAGCTGGTTGGTTTAGTTGCGGAGCTTTCGTCGTCCTTATGGACAACATCTTTAGCGCAACTTTTAGCATAAAGTGAACTGATTTAAATTTTCTATGAGTGATAGAATTGCTTCTCCCGGTAACCATCTTTACATTCATATTGATCATTTTCTATTGACCTAGATTTTAAACTGATTTACTTTTTATTAGTTGGTATATTTCGTCTATATTAACGTGTTTATTAATTGCATTTTCGTTTGAGTACCAGGCTTCTAAGAATTCCCTGGCACTTTTGGTGTTTCCTCTGTCTAAGATTTCGACATTATCCCAATCAAACTGATGACCATAATGGTCTATATGCATTGATACTAAAGAACACATATCATGTCTTTTCACGGCTGATTTGTGTTCCTGGATTCTGATTCGCAGGGGAGGCCCACTTTGGCCGATGTAATACTTGTTGCAGTTCATACAATTTATTTTGTAAATGGTATTAATTTTATCTCTTTTCCCTGTTGGATATTTAGGTTGGCATAATATCGAATTAAGTGATTTGACTGGCTTGTGTGCTATATCTACATCTAACGGTTTCGGTATTCTAGCTGTTATTTCAGAGATATTCCTCATACATGGTAGAATGAAATTTCTTGTGGTCTTTGATGATGGTTTCTTGTTGGTGTTTTGATTCGACTTTAAACACTTTTTGATGAAATTTTGTGGGTAACCATTCTTTTTGAAGACAATTTGTAGGTATTTTTCTTCAATTCTTTGCAACTCCAGAGTGCTACAATGTGTTTGAACTCTTTTAAACAATGTCTGCACACAGTTTCTTTTGTGAGTAATTGGATTATTGCTAGTATAGTTGAGTATTATTATTATGGTCATCAATTTGACTAGGATAATGTCGAAATTTTAGACAGAGGAAACACTAAAAGTGCAGTCAGGGAATTCCTAGAAGCCTGGTACTCAAATGAAAATGCAATTAACAAACACGTTAATGTATACGAAATATACCAACTAATAAAAAGAAGGTCATGTGACCAGAAAGTTTAAAATCCAAGTCAATAGAAAATGGTCAATACAAATGTAAAGATGGTTAGCAGGAGACGCTGCTGCTGCTATTCCCACCTGATGAGTTTCAAGGGGAGAGAATTGTGTGTTGGAAGAATGCTCAGGTTACGCCTGAAAAGATAATATTCTCAGCAGTATTAAAGGGACTGTTTTTGGAGACGCCCCACTCGGCCTTCTGACAGATTTCAGTACCCTTCACAGTGTAACAATGTCTTTCTGAAGTAGCCCTTGAGGGATCAAGAAGGAGGGCGGTCGGTGGACAATAAAGAAGGGTAGATAGAATACATGAATTAACAAATTGTAAGCGTATGAACTGGATGATTCCAGATTGTCTTAACTTCCTCCCGTGGAATACAGAAGGAAATATCTTTCTAGAAACTGACATGAAGTGGAAAGACCAGGGAAGACATTATCGAAGGTATTCAACATCTGATCTTATTTCGTCTTCAATGCTATTTATGAAAGTAGAATCATGGGGAAGAACCATTTCGTATAAGTTGCACTTTTGTCTCACATTTGATGGGATTTCCTTTAAGAACATTTGACAAAGACCACTGACTAATATCTAATAAAGGGTCATTCATTTTGGAACTATCTTACTGAGAAGTAGCGGGCATATAAACAGTCACGTCATCTGTATAATAATTATGTGTGAAGAAAGAAAACAGAAAAGGAGAAAGAACAGCACCTTAAGCGAGGAATGCCAGCTGGAATAAGTGAAGAATGCAGTAGAGGACTTTCCATTATCATATAATGCACTGTACATCTACTGTGATCGCTTTGTTCACCTGATCAATACATTTCACGACTTGACAGCTTCAGTGAATACTCTCTGAGTATCATTCACGCATACAATTAAATCCAGAATAAGCATTTCGATCTACTTGAGACTCTTCATCTTGATAAATTCGCATCTTTGGTGAACGATGGTCTTTCCACAGAGACTCTAACCCATCATTGATCATTCCAAACGTCGACGTGTTGTTCATTAGACTACTTCTCATGTAACAGACATCAGCTAGTGTTCGACTAAGTATATCTGCATATCCCATGAATTGTTTTGTAATCGTTAGAAACGCTCATTCAACATTTGTATGTCGACAGTTACTTAATACGCTTCGGTGATTTCTCGAGTTATTAATGATATCACGTGAGTGATAACGTTCAGTAGGATATTCTTTTGTTCATTAGGATATTAAATGATTCTTTTTCCCTGTAACACGTGCATTAGTTATAGTTTCTTTCGCAAAAAGCTAAACAAACAGATGAATTTTTGTTCGAAGAAATGTTTTTGAAATAAATGAGCGATAAATAAGTGTCTGCAGGTAGTAAGAATAATTAATTATTTTTTTGAGTGCTTTTTTTTCCTGAAGTTTGAAGATTCTATAGCGACGATTGATTTCTTCCACAGTAGGGTAGCTAGCCACACGCCTAACCTTCATTCTTCTCCTGGGATAAGTGGCGACTAGAAAACTAACAAACTAGCAGACTAGGTTGGTGCGTCGGTGGCACAGCGGACAGGGCGCTCGCGGACTATGCACGTGGTTCGGGGTTCGATCCCCGGCCATAGACACACTACTTTACCTCGCTCAGTCAATAATAAAGCTATTAAAGAGGAAAGGTTGAGCATGAGGCTAGCAACCCCATCCTGTAAAAATTACCACCACTGCTACAGAAACTTGAAGCTAGAGGCATGAAGCCCTATGCTCCACTGGGAACGTGAAGGATTAAAAGAATCAGACTAGGTTGTGAGTGGGTTAGAAACTTGATACACGCGTCACCGGAAGAATGTCCAAAAAGCCGAAAAATTTATCAACAGCTGACCTTGGCAACTCCATAGTGAAGATAGGACTGCCGGCCAGAAATATAAGTATAAAACGTAGGCACTGTGGTAGAGTATAACTCCACTAGGGATTAGATTTTATTTTGATAAATCACACAGTCTTGTACAGAAACGAGTAACTCTGGGAACGGACCGATCAATAATATATTGCTGAACAAAAATTCAGAAAAATATGGAGATGGATGGGACACACAGAGAGGAAGATCATCGGGTAATATCTCGCTGCAGTTCATCACTGGAGTGGAACCCGAATGGGAAACGACTAGCTGGGAGTAGTTCCGAGAGTGACGTCGCGGAGATTGTATGAGGATGAAATGAGACGCTATCGGCAATGTTAGCACTAGCTAAAGAGAACTACAGAGTAAAAGACGAAATGGCGACTTGTTATCGAAGGTCTATGCCCCAGTGGGAACTCAAGGGAAGAATAATAATTTTATATTGTAATTAGAATGACACACATCAGAACTATTTCATCTTAAACTTCATGAGGATAAAACTGAGGATTTGCTTTCAGATATCTAAGACACTTGTTCATAGGATATGACGACTCTCCAGTCAGTTACTTGTACAGCGTTGAAATATCTTAGTCAAGTAGAAGACAAAAGTTTAGTTTTCCTTCATATACTAACCGACTAAGTGGTTTTCAGTGTAGAACTTCACACAGAACAGCACCAAATGCAGAAATGTGAGAGATAAAGAATAGGGGAAGAAGAAGCATCAAAGATAGGACTTCAGGTGAACATAGATAAAACAGAGGTGATGAAGATTCCTGGGCAACACCACCAACGGCAACAACAACAACAGACAACAATCAGCATAAATGGGAGGAACCTGAAAGAAACAACCTCTCTTACCTACCTGGGAAGCATCGTTTCAACTATAGGCGGCCGGAAATGACGAGGATATCAAAGCAAGAATCGGAAAAGCAAGACAGGCTTTCACTACTCTCAAGTCTGTGTGGAGGTCAACAGTACTCAGCATGAAAAATAAGATCCGGATTTTCAACTGCAATGTGAAGTCAGTGCTACTCGCTATATGGATCAGAGACGTGGCCAGCGCGTCATGAAGAGCATCTCAAACAAACTACAGACCTTCATCAATCAACAACTGTCTTCCCTCATTACTCAAGATCAGATGGCCAGAAAAGATCAGCAACAGAGATCTCTGGGAGCAAACCAACACAGCAGGAACCGATTGTGCAACAAATGAGCACCAAGAAATGGAGGTGGAGTGACCATACTCTAAGGAAACCATCAAGTGACATAACTAGACAAGCCATCGCTCGAGTGGAACCCGAAAGGGAAGCGGCGAGTTGGTCGTCAGTGCGAGGGTGGGTGACTTTGAGGAGGTCATGTGAGGAGGAGATGAAAACGTGTGGCCAGACTTGGAGCCAGGTGGAAACTATAGCAGAGTACCGAACGCAATGGAGACGTACAGCTGAAGCCCTACGTTCCTCTAGGAATTAAAGGAAACAATAATAATAATAAAGAATAGTTCAGTGGTAGAAACACGCTGGTTCAATTAATATGGTATAATACATTAAGTGATTGCATCTGCGCCCCATCCTCTCCTAGGAAAGATTTTGCACTAGATCACTAACGGTCCGCAATCATTGGCTTTAGCATCTCGATGATCCTAACCAATCACTCTGCATTTGCTTACGTGGTTGGCTGAACTAAACTGCCAAAGACTTCCCTGCCTCTAACACTTTCCCAATCCAATCCAATCTAATGTCTGCAAATATTAGTGGACGACGAAGTCGATGGCTTAGCATTCACAGCACGTGTCCAAGCCATCCAAATCGACGTAGCTAAACAAACTTATTAATTGACTTAGCATCACCTAGGGTTATACATCTCAACTGAGTATCGCTTTAGATACATCAGATTTTGAGGAAACGATTGCTGACTTTTCGTTGAATAAAACATCTTCCTATGAAGCTAATTTAAACTTGTATGAACCGCTTGGAAAGGGAGCTGCCACAGAAAGAGATAGTTCCTTTTTCAAGATATAATGCACTGATATAAGAATCAATTGTTTTGAGTTATATGTGGAATAGTGGTGAACATATCACAGCTGACATGTTGAATAAACAGACACAAGGAATCAAATATCTGGATCGCAAAGATCCTAGCCCTATCGCTGGTTTCAGAATACTACGCCTATTGTGCGGAATACTAAGCACAACAATTAATGTGGAACAATAGAAAACTGCCACGCAGTACGATTGTTGATTCTTCCACAGATACCAAGGCAGAAATACAGTTTACAATCAGCAAAGTCTTTAAATAAGCGTTAACAGAATGAATAAGTATACTTCTGATAGCATTTCTTCAGTCTTCTGCCAACCAGTATACGGTTAAGCAACGATAGCCTTCTTATCTGCTGCCAAATGGGGACTAATTGGAATAAATATATGATCCAGTGTTCACCGGCACTGATATAAGGTTCTAAAAGTTGCACACAAACATTCTCTTTTATGAGAACCATCGTTTACTGAAACCTCATCAGAATTGAAAGAGACAAATGGAATCAACTTTTCGTTTGTCAAACCAGTTTGTCGAACTTTTGGAATAACTGCAGACCTGTCGATGGTTTTGAATATTAATTTCAGCATTTGAAATAAGAGGCCTTTAATAGGGTACCATAAGGAAAACCAGATTGTGCCAACCAATCGATCATGACTATTCTTTCCTATGGTTTTGGCCTATCTTGTCACTGTGAAATAAGCGTTGAATTATGCGTCCACAAATAGGAAACACAAACTGAGTTCAGACCATCGTGAAATGGCTTATTTGTACTATACTAATAGATACAATCATCTTCGAAGTACAGTTCGATAGTTGCTATGAAACTCCTGTTTACTACAAGAAGAACGGTAGCTTCAGACTCATTCGTGTATATTCCTATTTCAAACGCTCACGGTGCAGAACTATTAAATTAAAACGTGAATAGTGTTCACACAAGACATTCCCCCTTCTGGTATCACAGTTTGTAATTATAAAATATGGTCTCGTTTAGTTATAAACCTCTAGACAACCGATCAATTGAAAAGCTTCCGCTACACTGTGATAGATACAAAAGTCAGATTTATCTTCGATGACCATGACGACAATACCGAGTGTAGATCGTTAACACATCAACGGAAACGTAAACCATACACAGATAATCAATATCTATGACTATTAACATGAAGACCTGCAGAAAAAAATCAGTCGAAATGTGTCCAATCAGCATATGATGTCAGCCCCTACATCAATCATAACTTGATGGTCAGTGAGTATAGTTGCTGTTGCGAGACCACTGTGGGTCTGAGTACTCTCCGTCTATGAAACCTTCTCCCAGGTAGAAAAAGTGTGGGATTCTCACTTATTTCACGGTTAACTTTACCAGCAAAAGTAAGAAAGTCATTACATTGTCCCATGGATAATGATGCATGTTCTCGAAAAAGGTTTGCAAGTAATTGCATCGTCTCATAGAAATCAATGCCACAAAACAGTGCTTACCAAAAGAATATTTTATCACTCCATTATAGATAAGATTTTATTTTGATAAAATCACACAGTGGTGTAATACAGTAATATTTACTGATGACCACCTTTTGAGCACAAATTATTGCCACTCATACTCATATCAAGTTACTCACTCACACAACTTTCTTGCTTCATTTATATACATGTGTGGAATCGATGATTAGGTATTTAAATAAAAATCACTATGAGATAATGTACATACAGAAATAATAATAATAATGTGAGTGTTATTGATCAAATACAATTAGATGGGAATTAAGATAAGCGTTTTTATAGTCAAAATAAGTAACTTGTAAGAAGGTAATGATGTACGTGAATTGAAATAGGATTTTGAGATTATTTATTATCCTCCTCTGATTTGACTGACCGGTGATAATACTATCTTCCATATCTCTGGTATTTGCGTTGAGTCATTTCTGTTGCGTGTGTTGGGTGTAGACTCGATGAACAAGGATTCAGTAATCAACGTCTCACTACACCTATCTGTATTACTTCTTAGAATTTTGACTGTGTCCAACCCACCCTAATATGTGATTGTGTGTTAATGCATGCAGTGCAATTACTGAGCTTTTTTCGAAATTACTTATCTTCATGGGGTCAACCATTCTTACCTTAACTAAATTCTTATGTTCTGATAATCCGACTACGCCTGATCTACTAGTTTGACCTATGTAGAGCTGACCTCACTCACAGTCATTGCGGGGTATTTTGTAAATTATAATATTTTGTCTAATTGAGTCAACCTACAGGGTCTTTTAGCCTACAAAGCTTGTCTCTGAGAGAGTTTATAGGCTTAGTGACTTGATATGATTATGACTTACAATGATTTGTTTTTGAAACGTCGTGAGTTAATATTACTGTATAACACTGTGTGATTTTATCAGAAAAAAAATCTTGTCTATAATGGAGATATACTCAACCACAGTGCCCAAGTTTTATACTGATTTCGAATGGTTTATCACTCGAATCAATGCCGCACAGATCCAAATCATGACCACGATTAGTAAGGTAACATAACATTTTCTTTGAAATGAAATGAGTTCAAAATATCTCCAGAAGCATTTTCAGCAACATGATACGTAGTGGAGACTGGAGGGGGGGAATTCTTTTCTTTTCCTCTGAAACATGAAAAATTGATCATATCTCCTTCTTTTGGATAAATAGTGTCTTCATTCGTTTTTGATACATTATTGGAATCCAGATTATCGATCTGATTTCTAACATCATATTTCATGAATTCATTGAAACCGAAGTGTGCAAATAATGCACCACCAACTGATTAATTGTTCTGTAATTCTGTGACCGACTGGATGCTAGAATCAATGCTCTCAAGATGAGAATGACCAAATGACTGCAATGATAATTTACCCGTAAGCGATTCGATCACTTTCACTTGGAAGTATTCATACAGCTCCTGTTGCCGTAGTAACAGAAAGTAAACTTGCTCAAAAGTGAAGGACGTGGTTAAAACATTCCGTACCGTTTGTTCGTCGCCAAAATATATTATGCCTGCATTAAACTGAATAACGCTCTCCATTCCTACACACCAAAAGTGCCGGGAAATTCCTAGAACCCTGGTACTCAAAAAAAATGCAATTAACAAACACGTTAATATAGACGAAATATACCAACTAATAAAAAGTAAATCAGGTGACCAGAAATTTTAAAATCCAAGTCAATAGAAAATGGTCAATACATATGCAAAGATAGTTACGAGGAGACGCAACTATATCACTCATGAAGAAATTTAAATGATTTCACTTTATGCTAAATATTGCGCTGAAGTGAATGTCGTCTAGAAGGACGACGAAAGCTCCGCAACTAAACCAACCAGCTCAGAGAACACTATTAATTGGAAATCCTTACACACTGTTGTTCTATTTTTTTCCCTAGATATATCCTATTCATAACAGTTCAAGATCATGGGAAACCTCAACCTCTAAGCACAAATTCTATTATATACCTCAATATATTACCTATGGAAATATATCAGAGACCAGTGAATGACTTACCTGATTCTCTATCGGGAAGCCATACTTTACCCTCATACTCCTTGCATTCTTCATCCTCCTCTGCTGCATCAATCCATCAATTCAGCACAGATGAATATGATTCAAGGGGATTAGGCGCCAATCACCTCCTTCATTTATCATCACAACCTTCAGAATCTCTCAGTAGGCGTAATTCATTATTATGGCCTACGACAATTGGTATTGTCTCGACAATTTTCCTTCTAATTATCACCATAATCGTTATCGCTATTCTGTATCGTATGAAATCTAAATCTACAAATGCCCAACAAGAGGAAGTAAAACTTGAAGACGTCAGTAACGCTATGACCTACAATTTAGATATCAGTCCATTGTCCGTAGAACAAAACAACACAACTTATTTACCTCAATATGAAAAAGATATTTTATTACATTACATGGATCGGAGTAAATGTAACAGTCCAAATGGATCCATTCCAACAGGTTATATTCACCCGAATTTAAGCAGCGCGGCGTCATTGAATATGTATTATCCTAATGCGTCACATGGATATGATACAAGCTCTTTCAATGAGTTAACTAATCCGAGTAAGTTTCAGAAAGTTAATTATTGAACTGCGTTGTTATTATTCATTAAAATAAAGGTTTTCGTGCATTTCCCAGTGAATGAAAAACAAAACGATATTGTTGTTCTCACTGACGTTTCGCTATTCGCTGCTAATAGCTTTATCAAAGTAGTATTATTAAACCGGAATTTACAAAATCTCACCATATATATATGTAACAAAGAGTTAAGGGGTGAGAAAATAGACTCAGGTTAAGTTAAAGGGACATATTGAAAGTAAAAATACCAATGAGGATTACTAAACCAAATAACAAAGGTAATAGTACATCTGTTATGATATCATAACAAAGTTTACTAACTTGAGCATTGTTCTATGTGTAAAACTTGGGCACTGTGGTAGTAAGTAATTCCATATTAGTTTGTTTATTAGGTATATCACACAGTGAAACAGTATTATTTACTGGATGACGTTTCGAACAAAATTTATTGTTCATAATCATATCAATTGTGATCACACGACTTTGACACTTGAGTTTTATAGCTTTCTTTGTTTTCTCCTATTTGTCGTAGGGGGAGTAGAATTTTCCAGATATCGGGGACAGGTGATGAATCATTCCTATTACATGTATTTGCAGTTGATTCGATAAACAAAGCTTCTGTTATCAATCTCTTCCTCCATCACCCTGTGACATTAGATTTTAAAACTGTCATCCTATCCCATCCTATTGTATGGTTGTGTGTGACTGCATGTAGTGCTATAGCTGAACTATTCTCTAGATTACTTATTTTATTCGGGTCAACCAATCTAGATTTTGCTAAGTTTTTATGTTCAGCTAGTCTGACTGCCCCTGTTCTACTAGTTTGACCTATGTATTTGACCTGACAATCATTGCAGGGTATTAGATAAACTAAATTGCTTTGTTTTAAAGGCTCTACAGGATCCTTTAGCCGACAAAGCTTGTTTCTAATTGAGTTTGTGGGTTTGAATGCCGTTTTTATTCCTGCCTTGTTTAGAATTCTGCGTAAGGCTTCCGAGGTTCCTTCTTTGTATGGAATTACTACTGATGATTTAGACTCTTTATTGTTGGTGTCGTTATCAATATTATTATTATTGTCACTATTATCATTATCATTATTATTGTTATTATCACTATCGCTATTACCATTATTTATTTTATTTTTACATTTCCTTACATATTTCCTGACTAATTTATCCGGGTAATTATTAAGTTTCAAGGCTTCTTTTATATGTATCAGTTCTTGGTTTAGATTTTCTTTGGTACTACTTAATTTTTGTGCTCTGTTATTTAAACATTTCACCAATCCTACTTTTACTGACATAGGATGGGATGATTGGAAGTCCAAATATCTGTTTGAGTGTGTGGGTTTCCTGTAAACACTAGTGTTTAACTTCCCATCTTCTTTCCTCTTTACGTTGCAATCTAACATTGGGAGTTCCCCTTCCTGATTTTCCAATTCATAAGTGAATTGAATTGCCTCAACCTTCGAGTTTATGTGTTCGAAAAACCTATCTATATCTTGTGTTCTAAGTACAGTGAATGTGTCATCTACGTACCTCCACCATACTTTTGGGGTGGGGGTGAACGTTTCAATCGCTATGCTTTCCCACTTATTCATGAATATATCTGCTACCACTGGGGATATTGGTGATCCCATGGCAACTCCCTCAGTTTGTTTGTATATTTTCCCTTGGAATTTAAATACTGTGGAAGTCAGGCATAGTTGTACTCCCAGCATTATGTCCTCAAGTGGCACTTTTGTCCTAAGTTCGAGGTCTTGGTCAGAAATGAGTTCGTTTCTGACTGCCTCTATAGCCATATTTATTGGTATACGTGTGTATAAACTGACAATATCAAAACTAACCATTTTTTCTTCATTATCTAATTTTAAATTATCTAATCTATGTTTTAGTTCATAAGAATTAGTTAGTCTAGATTTCGAGTGGATTTTTAAGGGATTTAATACCATGGCTAAATATTTAGATAATTCATAAGTAGGTGAATTTCTAAAATCAACTATAGGCCTAATAGGGTATCCTGACTTATGAACTTTAACAACACCATACATCCTACTGGGATTATTAGTTTTGGGCATTAAATTAAACCACTTAGACTCACCTAGAAACGGCTTCATTCGGCGTATAAGATCCGCTGTGGATTTCTTAACTTTATTCATAACTGTATCTATTGGTTTATTAATTTCCTCATATGGTCCTGTTTGTATGTGAGTATTTACCTTGTCCAAATAGTCTGATTTGTCTAATACCACTGTTGCATTTCCTTTGTCTGACTTTGTGATAACTATATCCTTGTTATTCTTAAGGTGTTTCAAGGCTTCTATCTCTTGTTTTGTCAGGTTAGGCTTTCCACATTTTTGTCGTTTTAATGTTAGTGCACATTGTGCCCGTACTTCATCAGCCGTAGTTTTGTCTATCCCACTTAGTGCTATTTCTATTTTAGGGATGACATCCTCAGGTTTCAGCTTGTCTAGAGATACATTGAAATTTAGTCCCTTTTCTAATACACTTATTTCCGTAGGACTTAATGTATGTGTTGAGAGATTGATAACCCACTTTGATTTATCGATCGCCGTTGACTTTTTGTTGTTGACTTCATCATTCTGAGATGTAGATTTCTCTTCTAATAATTTGTTGAACTTTTTGATTTGACTATTTTTTGACTTTTTGAAAGTTGCTGATTTGGCACTGCTAGAGGACTGCGTTATAAGATCATAATCTGTACTGGTAACTATTCCTTTTATCTTTTGTTTTAATTGCTCAATTTCAGATCTGATATGTTGCAACTTTTTAACGATTCTGTGGATTTCTTCTTTCAGGCATAATTTTTGTAGGCCTTCTATTCTGCTTCTAACTCTGTCCGTTGGAACTGGAGCTCGTAGACGTAGATATTTAGGAATGATTTCATTTTTTTGGCATCGAATGTTGAAAATACGGTGATTTTCATATCTTGCTTCAGTTTGTGAAAGTCGAGTGAGTTTATTGATAAGTCTTCGTACAGGAAGACCATAAGTCATATTAATATATGTGTAAAACTTGGGCACTGTGGTAGTAAGTAATTCCATATTAGTTTGTTTATTAGGTATATCACACAGTGAAACAGTATTATTTACTGGATGACGTTTCGAACAAAATTTATTGTTCATAATCATATCAATTGTGATCACACGACTTTGACACTTGAGTTTTATAGCTTTCTTTGTTTTCTCCTATTTGTCGTAGGGGGAGTAGAATTTTCCAGATATCGGGGACAGGTGATGAATCATTCCTATTACATGTATTTGCAGTTGATTCGATAAACAAAGCTTCTGTTATCAATCTCTTCCTATACCCTGTGACATTAGATTTTAAAACTGTCATCCTATCCCATCCTATTGTATGGTTGTGTGTGACTGCATGTAGTGCTATAGCTGAACTATTCTCTAGATTACTTATTTTATTCGGGTCAACCAATCTAGATTTTGCTAAGTTTTTATGTTCAGCTAGTCTGACTGCCCCTGTTCTACTAGTTTGACCTATGTATTTGACCTGACAATCATTGCAGGGTATTAGATAAATTAAATTGCTTTGTTTTAAAGGCTCTACAGGATCCTTTAGCCGACAAAGCTTGTTTCTAATTGAGTTTGTGGGTTTGAATGCCGTTTTTATTCCTGCCTTGTTTAGAATTCTGCGTAAGGCTTCCGAGGTTCCTTCTTTGTATGGAATTACTACTGATGATTTAGACTCTTTATTGTTGGTGTCGTTATCAATATTATTATTATTGTCACTATTATCATTATCATTATTATTGTTATTATCACTATCGCTATTACCATTATTTATTTTATTTTTACATTTCCTTACATATTTCCTGACTAATTTATCCGGGTAATTATTAAGTTTCAAGGCTTCTTTTATATGTATCAGTTCTTGGTTTAGATTTTCTTTGGTACTACTTAATTTTTGTGCTCTGTTATTTAAACATTTCACCAATCCTACTTTTACTGACATAGGATGGGATGATTGGAAGTCCAAATATCTGTTTGAGTGTGTGGGTTTCCTGTAAACACTAGTGTTTAACTTCCCATCTTCTTTCCTCTTTACGTTGCAATCTAACATTGGGAGTTCCCCTTCCTGATTTTCCAATTCATAAGTGAATTGAATTGCCTCAACCTTCGAGTTTATGTGTTCGAAAAACCTATCTATATCTTGTGTTCTAAGTACAGTGAATGTGTCATCTACGTACCTCCACCATACTTTTGGGGTGGGGGTGAACGTTTCAATCGCTATGCTTTCCCACTTATTCATGAATATATCTGCTACCACTGGGGATATTGGTGATCCCATGGCAACTCCCTCAGTTTGTTTGTATATTTTCCCTTGGAATTTAAATACTGTGGAAGTCAGGCATAGTTGTACTCCCAGCATTATGTCCTCAAGTGGCACTTTTGTCCTAAGTTCGAGGTCTTGGTCAGAAATGAGTTCGTTTCTGACTGCCTCTATAGCCATATTTATTGGTATACGTGTGTATAAACTGACAATATCAAAACTAACCATTTTTTCTTCATTATCTAATTTTAAATTATCTAATCTATGTTTTAGTTCATAAGAATTAGTTAGTCTAGATTTCGAGTGGATTTTTAAGGGATTTAATACCATGGCTAAATATTTAGATAATTCATAAGTAGGTGAATTTCTAAAATCAACTATAGGCCTAATAGGGTATCCTGACTTATGAACTTTAACAACACCATACATCCTACTGGGATTATTAGTTTTGGGCATTAAATTAAACCACTTAGACTCACCTAGAAACGGCTTCATTCGGCGTATAAGATCCGCTGTGGATTTCTTAACTTTATTCATAACTGTATCTATTGGTTTATTAATTTCCTCATATGGTCCTGTTTGTATGTGAGTATTTACCTTGTCCAAATAGTCTGATTTGTCTAATACCACTGTTGCATTTCCTTTGTCTGACTTTGTGATAACTATATCCTTGTTATTCTTAAGGTGTTTCAAGGCTTCTATCTCTTGTTTTGTCAGGTTAGGCTTTCCACATTTTTGTCGTTTTAATGTTAGTGCACATTGTGCCCGTACTTCATCAGCCGTAGTTTTGTCTATCCCACTTAGTGCTATTTCTATTTTAGGGATGACATCCTCAGGTTTCAGCTTGTCTAGAGATACATTGAAATTTAGTCCCTTTTCTAATACACTTATTTCCGTAGGACTTAATGTATGTGTTGAGAGATTGATAACCCACTTTGATTTATCGATCGCCGTTGACTTTTTGTTGTTGACTTCATCATTCTGAGATGTAGATTTCTCTTCTAATAATTTGTTGAACTTTTTGATTTGACTATTTTTTGACTTTTTGAAAGTTGCTGATTTGGCACTGCTAGAGGACTGCGTTATAAGATCATAATCTGTACTGGTAACTATTCCTTTTATCTTTTGTTTTAATTGCTCAATTTCAGATCTGATATGTTGCAACTTTTTAACGATTCTGTGGATTTCTTCTTTCAGGCATAATTTTTGTAGGCCTTCTATTCTGCTTCTAACTCTGTCCGTTGGAACTGGAGCTCGTAGACGTAGATATTTAGGAATGATTTCATTTTTTTGGCATCGAATGTTGAAAATACGGTGATTTTCATATCTTGCTTCAGTTTGTGAAAGTCGAGTGAGTTTATTGATAAGTCTTCGTACAGGAAGACCATAAGTCATATTAATATATATGTGTAAAACTTGGGCACTGTGGTAGTAAGTAATTCCATATTAGTTTGTTTATTAGGTATATCACACAGTGAAACAGTATTATTTACTGGATGACGTTTCGAACAAAATTTATTGTTCATAATCATATCAATTGTGATCACACGACTTTGACACTTGAGTTTTATAGCTTTCTTTGTTTTCTCCTATTTGTCGTAGGGGGAGTAGAATTTTCCAGATATCGGGGACAGGTGATGAATCATTCCTATTACATGTATTTGCAGTTGATTCGATAAACAAAGCTTCTGTTATCAATCTCTCCCTATACCCTGTGACATTAGATTTTAAAACTGTCATCCTATCCCATCCTATTGTATGGTTGTGTGTGACTGCATGTAGTGCTATAGCTGAACTATTCTCTAGATTACTTATTTTATTCGGGTCAACCAATCTAGATTTTGCTAAGTTTTTATGTTCAGCTAGTCTGACTGCCCCTGTTCTACTAGTTTGACCTATGTATTTGACCTGACAATCATTGCAGGGTATTAGATAAATTAAATTGCTTTGTTTTAAAGGCTCTACAGGATCCTTTAGCCGACAAAGCTTGTTTCTAATTGAGTTTGTGGGTTTGAATGCCGTTTTTATTCCTGCCTTGTTTAGAATTCTGCGTAAGGCTTCCGAGGTTCCTTCTTTGTATGGAATTACTACTGATGATTTAGACTCTTTATTGTTGGTGTCGTTATCAATATTATTATTATTGTCACTATTATCATTATCATTATTATTGTTATTATCACTATCGCTATTACCATTATTTATTTTATTTTTACATTTCCTTACATATTTCCTGACTAATTTATCCGGGTAATTATTAAGTTTCAAGGCTTCTTTTATATGTATCAGTTCTTGGTTTAGATTTTCTTTGGTACTACTTAATTTTTGTGCTCTGTTATTTAAACATTTCACCAATCCTACTTTTACTGACATAGGATGGGATGATTGGAAGTCCAAATATCTGTTTGAGTGTGTGGGTTTCCTGTAAACACTAGTGTTTAACTTCCCATCTTCTTTCCTCTTTACGTTGCAATCTAACATTGGGAGTTCCCCTTCCTGATTTTCCAATTCATAAGTGAATTGAATTGCCTCAACCTTCGAGTTTATGTGTTCGAAAAACCTATCTATATCTTGTGTTCTAAGTACAGTGAATGTGTCATCTACGTACCTCCACCATACTTTTGGGGTGGGGGTGAACGTTTCAATCGCTATGCTTTCCCACTTATTCATGAATATATCTGCTACCACTGGGGATATTGGTGATCCCATGGCAACTCCCTCAGTTTGTTTGTATATTTTCCCTTGGAATTTAAATACTGTGGAAGTCAGGCATAGTTGTACTCCCAGCATTATGTCCTCAAGTGGCACTTTTGTCCTAAGTTCGAGGTCTTGGTCAGAAATGAGTTCGTTTCTGACTGCCTCTATAGCCATATTTATTGGTATACGTGTGTATAAACTGACAATATCAAAACTAACCATTTTTTCTTCATTATCTAATTTTAAATTATCTAATCTATGTTTTAGTTCATAAGAATTAGTTAGTCTAGATTTCGAGTGGATTTTTAAGGGATTTAATACCATGGCTAAATATTTAGATAATTCATAAGTAGGTGAATTTCTAAAATCAACTATAGGCCTAATAGGGTATCCTGACTTATGAACTTTAACAACACCATACATCCTACTGGGATTATTAGTTTTGGGCATTAAATTAAACCACTTAGACTCACCTAGAAACGGCTTCATTCGGCGTATAAGATCCGCTGTGGATTTCTTAACTTTATTCATAACTGTATCTATTGGTTTATTAATTTCCTCATATGGTCCTGTTTGTATGTGAGTATTTACCTTGTCCAAATAGTCTGATTTGTCTAATACCACTGTTGCATTTCCTTTGTCTGACTTTGTGATAACTATATCCTTGTTATTCTTAAGGTGTTTCAAGGCTTCTATCTCTTGTTTTGTCAGGTTAGGCTTTCCACATTTTTGTCGTTTTAATGTTAGTGCACATTGTGCCCGTACTTCATCAGCCGTAGTTTTGTCTATCCCACTTAGTGCTATTTCTATTTTAGGGATGACATCCTCAGGTTTCAGCTTGTCTAGAGATACATTGAAATTTAGTCCCTTTTCTAATACACTTATTTCCGTAGGACTTAATGTATGTGTTGAGAGATTGATAACCCACTTTGATTTATCGATCGCCGTTGACTTTTTGTTGTTGACTTCATCATTCTGAGATGTAGATTTCTCTTCTAATAATTTGTTGAACTTTTTGATTTGACTATTTTTTGACTTTTTGAAAGTTGCTGATTTGGCACTGCTAGAGGACTGCGTTATAAGATCATAATCTGTACTGGTAACTATTCCTTTTATCTTTTGTTTTAATTGCTCAATTTCAGATCTGATATGTTGCAACTTTTTAACGATTCTGTGGATTTCTTCTTTCAGGCATAATTTTTGTAGGCCTTCTATTCTGCTTCTAACTCTGTCCGTTGGAACTGGAGCTCGTAGACGTAGATATTTAGGAATGATTTCATTTTTTTGGCATCGAATGTTGAAAATACGGTGATTTTCATATCTTGCTTCAGTTTGTGAAAGTCGAGTGAGTTTATTGATAAGTCTTCGTACAGGAAGACCATAAGTCATATTAATATATGTGTAAAACTTGGGCACTGTGGTAGTAAGTAATTCCATATTAGTTTGTTTATTAGGTATATCACACAGTGAAACAGTATTATTTACTGGATGACGTTTCGAACAAAATTTATTGTTCATAATCATATCAATTGTGATCACACGACTTTGACACTTGAGTTTTATAGCTTTCTTTGTTTTCTCCTATTTGTCGTAGGGGGAGTAGAATTTTCCAGATATCGGGGACAGGTGATGAATCATTCCTATTACATGTATTTGCAGTTGATTCGATAAACAAAGCTTCTGTTATCAATCTCTCCCTATACCCTGTGACATTAGATTTTAAAACTGTCATCCTATCCCATCCTATTGTATGGTTGTGTGTGACTGCATGTAGTGCTATAGCTGAACTATTCTCTAGATTACTTATTTTATTCGGGTCAACCAATCTAGATTTTGCTAAGTTTTTATGTTCAGCTAGTCTGACTGCCCCTGTTCTACTAGTTTGACCTATGTATTTGACCTGACAATCATTGCAGGGTATTAGATAAATTAAATTGCTTTGTTTTAAAGGCTCTACAGGATCCTTTAGCCGACAAAGCTTGTTTCTAATTGAGTTTGTGGGTTTGAATGCCGTTTTTATTCCTGCCTTGTTTAGAATTCTGCGTAAGGCTTCCGAGGTTCCTTCTTTGTATGGAATTACTACTGATGATTTAGACTCTTTATTGTTGGTGTCGTTATCAATATTATTATTATTGTCACTATTATCATTATCATTATTATTGTTATTATCACTATCGCTATTACCATTATTTATTTTATTTTTACATTTCCTTACATATTTCCTGACTAATTTATCCGGGTAATTATTAAGTTTCAAGGCTTCTTTTATATGTATCAGTTCTTGGTTTAGATTTTCTTTGGTACTACTTAATTTTTGTGCTCTGTTATTTAAACATTTCACCAATCCTACTTTTACTGACATAGGATGGGATGATTGGAAGTCCAAATATCTGTTTGAGTGTGTGGGTTTCCTGTAAACACTAGTGTTTAACTTCCCATCTTCTTTCCTCTTTACGTTGCAATCTAACATTGGGAGTTCCCCTTCCTGATTTTCCAATTCATAAGTGAATTGAATTGCCTCAACCTTCGAGTTTATGTGTTCGAAAAACCTATCTATATCTTGTGTTCTAAGTACAGTGAATGTGTCATCTACGTACCTCCACCATACTTTTGGGGTGGGGGTGAACGTTTCAATCGCTATGCTTTCCCACTTATTCATGAATATATCTGCTACCACTGGGGATATTGGTGATCCCATGGCAACTCCCTCAGTTTGTTTGTATATTTTCCCTTGGAATTTAAATACTGTGGAAGTCAGGCATAGTTGTACTCCCAGCATTATGTCCTCAAGTGGCACTTTTGTCCTAAGTTCGAGGTCTTGGTCAGAAATGAGTTCGTTTCTGACTGCCTCTATAGCCATATTTATTGGTATACGTGTGTATAAACTGACAATATCAAAACTAACCATTTTTTCTTCATTATCTAATTTTAAATTATCTAATTTATGTTTTAGTTCATAAGAATTAGTTAGTCTAGATTTCGAGTGGATTTTTAAGGGATTTAATACCATGGCTAAATATTTAGATAATTCATAAGTAGGTGAATTTCTAAAATCAACTATAGGCCTAATAGGGTATCCTGACTTATGAACTTTAACAACACCATACATCCTACTGGGATTATTAGTTTTGGGCATTAAATTAAACCACTTAGACTCACCTAGAAACGGCTTCATTCGGCGTATAAGATCCGCTGTGGATTTCTTAACTTTATTCATAACTGTATCTATTGGTTTATTAATTTCCTCATATGGTCCTGTTTGTATGTGAGTATTTACCTTGTCCAAATAGTCTGATTTGTCTAATACCACTGTTGCATTTCCTTTGTCTGACTTTGTGATAACTATATCCTTGTTATTCTTAAGGTGTTTCAAGGCTTCTATCTCTTGTTTTGTCAGGTTAGGCTTTCCACATTTTTGTCGTTTTAATGTTAGTGCACATTGTGCCCGTACTTCATCAGCCGTAGTTTTGTCTATCCCACTTAGTGCTATTTCTATTTTAGGGATGACATCCTCAGGTTTCAGCTTGTCTAGAGATACATTGAAATTTAGTCCCTTTTCTAATACACTTATTTCCGTAGGACTTAATGTATGTGTTGAGAGATTGATAACCCACTTTGATTTATCGATCGCCGTTGACTTTTTGTTGTTGACTTCATCATTCTGAGATGTAGATTTCTCTTCTAATAATTTGTTGAACTTTTTGATTTGACTATTTTTTGACTTTTTGAAAGTTGCTGATTTGGCACTGCTAGAGGACTGCGTTATAAGATCATAATCTGTACTGGTAACTATTCCTTTTATCTTTTGTTTTAATTGCTCAATTTCAGATCTGATATGTTGCAACTTTTTAACGATTCTGTGGATTTCTTCTTTCAGGCATAATTTTTGTAGGCCTTCTATTCTGCTTCTAACTCTGTCCGTTGGAACTGGAGCTCGTAGACGTAGATATTTAGGAATGATTTCATTTTTTTGGCATCGAATGTTGAAAATACGATGATTTTCATATCTTGCTTCAGTTTGTGAAAGTCGAGTGAGTTTATTGATAAGTCTTCGTACAGGAAGACCATAAGTCATATTGATATATGTGTAAAACTTGGGCACTGTGGTAGTAAGTAATTCCATATTAGTTTGTTTATTAGGTATATCACACAGTGAAACAGTATTATTTACTGGATGACGTTTCGAACAAAATTTATTGTTCATAATCATATCAATTGTGATCACACGACTTTGACACTTGAGTTTTATAGTTTTCTTTGTTCTCTCCTATTCGTCGTATGGGTAGTAGAATTTTCCAAATATCGACGACAGGTGATGAATCATTCCTATTACATGTATTTGCAGTCGATTCGATAAACAAAGCTTCTGTTATCAATCTCTCCCTATACCCTGTGACATTGGATTTTAAAACTGTCATCCTATCCCATCCTATTGTATGGTTGTGTGTGACTGCATGTAGTGCTATAGCTGAACTATTCTCTAGATTACTTATTTTATTCGGGTCAACCAATCTAGATTTTGCTAAGTTTTTATGTTCAGCTAGTCTGACTGCCCCTGTTCTACTAGTTTGACCTATGTATTTGACCTGACAATCATTGAGTAAAATTAAATTGCTTTTTAAAGGCTCTACAGGATCCTTTAACCGACAAAGCTTGTTTCTAATTGAGTTTGTGGGTTTGAATGCCGTTTTTATTCCTGCCTTGTTAAGAATTCTGCGTAAGGCTTCCGAGGTTCCTTCCTTGTATGGAATTACTACTGATGATTTAGATTCTTTATTGTTGGTGTCGTCATTAATATAACTATTATTATCACTCTCATTATTATTTTTATTATCACTATCACTACTATCATTATTTATTTTAATTTTACATTTCCTTACAAATTTCCTGACTTATTTATCCAGGTAATTATTAAGTTTCAAGGCTCCTTTTATATGTATCACTTCTTGTTTTAGACTTTCCTTAGTACTACTTAGTTTTTGTGCGCTGTTACTTAAATATTTCACCAATCCTACTTTTACTGACATAGGATGGGATGATTGGAAGTCTTAATATATGTTTGAATGTGTGGGTTTCCTGTAAACACTAGTGTTTAACTTCCCATCTTCTTTCCTCTTTACGTTGCAATCTAACATTGGGAGTTCCCCTTCCTGATTTTCCAATTCATAAGTGAATTGAACTGCTTCAACCTTCGAGTTTATGTGTTCGAAAAATCTATCTACATCTTGTGTTCTAAGTACAGTGAATGTGTCGTCTACGTACCTCCACCATACTTTTGGGGTGGGGGTGAACGTTTCAATCGCTATGCTTTCCCACTTATTCATGAATATATCTGCTACCACTGGGGATATTGGTGATCCCATGGCAACTCCCTCAGTTTGTTTGTATATTTTCCCTTGGAATTTAAATACTGTGGAAGTCAGGCATAGTTGTACTCCCAGCATTATGTCCTCAAGTGGCACTTTTGTCCTAAGTTCGAGGTCTTGGTCAGAAATGAGTTCGTTTCTGACTGCCTCTATAGCCATATTTATTGGTATACGTGTGTATAAACTGACAATATCAAAACTAACCATTTTTTCTTCATTATCTAATTTTAAATTATCTAATCTACGTTTGAGTTTATAAGAATTAGTTGGTCTAGATTTCGAGTGGATTTTTAGTGGATTTAATACCATGGCTAAATATTTAGATAATTCATAAGTAGGTGAATTTCTAAAAACAACTATAGGCCTAATAGGTTAGTTTTGATATTGTCAGTTTATACACACGTATACCAATAAATATGGCTATAGAGGCAGTCAGAAACGAACTCATTTCTGACCAAGACCTCGAACTTAGGACAAAAGTGCCACTTGAGGACATAATGCTGGGAGTACAACTATGCCTGACTTCCACAGTATTTAAATTCCAAGGGAAAATATACAAACAAACTGAGGGAGTTGCCATGGGATCACCAATATCCCCAGTGGTAGCAGATATATTCATGAATAAGTGGGAAAGCATAGCGATTGAAACGTTCACCCCCACCCCAAAAGTATGGTGGAGGTACGTAGATGACACATTCACTGTACTTAGAACACAAGATATAGATAGGTTTTTCGAACACATAAACTCGAAGGTTGAGGCAATTCAATTCACTTATGAATTGGAAAATCAGGAAGGGGAACTCCCAATGTTAGATTGCAACGTAAAGAGGAAAGAAGATGGGAAGTTAAACACTAGTGTTTACAGGAAACCCACACACTCAAACAGATATTTGGACTTCCAATCATCCCATCCTATGTCAGTAAAAGTAGGATTGGTGAAATGTTTAAATAACAGAGCACAAAAATTAAGTAGTACCAAAGAAAATCTAAACCAAGAACTGATACATATAAAAGAAGCCTTGAAACTTAATAATTACCCGGATAAATTAGTCAGGAAATATGTAAGGAAATGTAAAAATAAAATAAATAATGGTAATAGCGATAGTGATAATAACAATAATAATGATAATGATAATAGTGACAATAATAATAATATTGATAACGACACCAACAATAAAGAGTCTAAATCATCAGTAGTAATTCCATACAAAGAAGGAACCTCGGAAGCCTTACGCAGAATTCTAAACAAGGCAGGAATAAAAACGGCATTCAAACCCACAAACTCAATTAGAAACAAGCTTTGTCGGCTAAAGGATCCTGTAGAGCCTTTAAAACAAAGCAATTTAATTTATCTAATACCCTGCAATGATTGTCAGGTCAAATACATAGGTCAAACTAGTAGAACAGGGGCAGTCAGACTAGCTGAACATAAAAACTTAGCAAAATCTAGATTGGTTGACCCGAATAAAATAAGTAATCTAGAGAATAGTTCAGCTATAGCACTACATGCAGTCACACACAACCATACAATAGGATGGGATAGGATGACAGTTTTAAAATCTAATGTCACAGGGTATAGGAAGAGATTGATAACAGAAGCTTTGTTTATCGAATCAACTGCAAATACATGTAATAGGAATGATTCATCACCTGTCCCCGATATCTGGAAAATTCTACTCCCCCTACGACAAATAGGAGAAAACAAAGAAAGCTATAAAACTCAAGTGTCAAAGTCGTGTGATCACAATTGATATGATTATGAACAATAAATTTTGTTCGAAACGTCATCCAGTAAATAATACTGTTTCACTGTGTGATATACCTAATAAACAAACTAATATGGAATTACTTACTACCACAGTGCCCAAGTTTTACACATATATTAATATGACTTATGGTCTTCCTGTACGAAGACTTATCAATAAACTCACTCGACTTTCACAAACTGAAGCAAGATATGAAAATCATCGTATTTTCAACATTCGATGCCAAAAAAATGAAATCATTCCTAAATATCTACGTCTACGAGCTCCAGTTCCAACGGACAGAGTTAGAAGCAGAATAGAAGGCCTACAAAAATTATGCCTGAAAGAAGAAATCCACAGAATCGTTAAAAAGTTGCAACATATCAGATCTGAAATTGAGCAATTAAAACAAAAGATAAAAGGAATAGTTACCAGTACAGATTATGATCTTATAACGCAGTCCTCTAGCAGTGCCAAATCAGCAACTTTCAAAAAGTCAAAAAATAGTCAAATCAAAAAGTTCAACAAATTATTAGAAGAGAAATCTACATCTCAGAATGATGAAGTCAACAACAAAAAGTCAACGGCGATCGATAAATCAAAGTGGGTTATCAATCTCTCAACACATACATTAAGTCCTACGGAAATAAGTGTATTAGAAAAGGGACTAAATTTCAATGTATCTCTAGACAAGCTGAAACCTGAGGATGTCATCCCTAAAATAGAAATAGCACTAAGTGGGATAGACAAAACTACGGCTGATGAAGTACGGGCACAATGTGCACTAACATTAAAACGACAAAAATGTGGAAAGCCTAACCTGACAAAACAAGAGATAGAAGCCTTGAAACACCTTAAGAATAACAAGGATATAGTTATCACAAAGTCAGACAAAGGAAATGCAACAGTGGTATTAGACAAATCAGACTATTTGGACAAGGTAAATACTCACATACAAACAGGACCATATGAGGAAATTAATAAACCAATAGATACAGTTATGAATAAAGTTAAGAAATCCACAGCGGATCTTATACGCCGAATGAAGCCGTTTCTAGGTGAGTCTAAGTGGTTTAATTTAATGCCCAAAACTAATAATCCCAGTAGGATGTATGGTGTTGTTAAAGTTCATAAGTCAGGATACCCTATTAGGCCTATAGTTGATTTTAGAAATTCACCTACTTATGAATTATCTAAATATTTAGCCATGGTATTAAATCCACTAAAAATCCACTCGAAATCTAGACTAACTAATTCTTATGAACTAAAACATAGATTAGATAATTTAAAATTAGATAATGAAGAAAAAATGGTTAGTTTTGATATTGTCAGTTTATACACACGTATACCAATAAATATGGCTATAGAGGCAGTCAGAAACGAACTCATTTCTGACCAAGACCTCGAACTTAGGACAAAAGTGCCACTTGAGGACATAATGCTGGGAGTACAACTATGCCTGACTTCCACAGTATTTAAATTCCAAGGGAAAATATACAAACAAACTGAGGGAGTTGCCATGGGATCACCAATATCCCCAGTGGTAGCAGATATATTCATGAATAAGTGGGAAAGCATAGCGATTGAAACGTTCACCCCCCACCCCAAAAGTATGGTGGAGGTACGTAGATGACACATTCACTGTACTTAGAACACAAGATATAGATAGGTTTTTCGAACACATAAACTCGAAGGTTGAGGCAATTCAATTCACTTATGAATTGGAAAATCAGGAAGGGGAACTCCCAATGTTAGATTGCAACGTAAAGAGGAAAGAAGATGGGAAGTTAAACACTAGTGTTTACAGGAAACCCACACACTCAAACAGATATTTGGACTTCCAATCATCCCATCCTATGTCAGTAAAAGTAGGATTGGTGAAATGTTTAAATAACAGAGCACAAAAATTAAGTAGTACCAAAGAAAATCTAAACCAAGAACTGATACATATAAAAGAAGCCTTGAAACTTAATAATTACCCGGATAAATTAGTCAGGAAATATGTAAGGAAATGTAAAAATAAAATAAATAATGGTAATAGCGATAGTGATAATAACAATAATAATGATAATGATAATAGTGACAATAATAATAATATTGATAACGACACCAACAATAAAGAGTCTAAATCATCAGTAGTAATTCCATACAAAGAAGGAACCTCGGAAGCCTTACGCAGAATTCTAAACAAGGCAGGAATAAAAACGGCATTCAAACCCACAAACTCAATTAGAAACAAGCTTTGTCGGCTAAAGGATCCTGTAGAGCCTTTAAAACAAAGCAATTTAATTTATCTAATACCCTGCAATGATTGTCAGGTCAAATACATAGGTCAAACTAGTAGAACAGGGGCAGTCAGACTAGCTGAACATAAAAACTTAGCAAAATCTAGATTGGTTGACCCGAATAAAATAAGAAATCTAGAGAATAGTTCAGCTATAGCACTACATGCAGTCACACACAACCATACAATAGGATGGGATAGGATGACAGTTTTAAAATCTAATGTCACAGGGTATAGGAAGAGATTGATAACAGAAGCTTTGTTTATCGAATCAACTGCAAATACATGTAATAGGAATGATTCATCACCTGTCCCCGATATCTGGAAAATTCTACTCCCCCTACGACAAATAGGAGAAAACAAAGAAAGCTATAAAACTCAAGTGTCAAAGTCGTGTGATCACAATTGATATGATTATGAACAATAAATTTTGTTCGAAACGTCATCCAGTAAATAATACTGTTTCACTGTGTGATATACCTAATAAACAAACTAATATGGAATTGAGCATTGTTCGTTTGTATGGCGTCATTTTTCGTTGTCAAGTTGGTCACTTGGTAAGGATAACAAAATCAAGTGTAGATTATTGGATTTGATGAGTGTGTAAAATTATGAAAGCATTGTGTGTTTACATAGTTAACTTGCATATCACATTCGTGTTGATTTTGTCACTTGATGGGGGAGGAAGGTGTTGTTACCAGGTAAGATTCTGTTTTAGTCCATCATTCCTATTCAGTTCAGACAATTTAGATTCCGCTTGATATGATATGCTTCTGATGACATTAGACGTTCTTTGCGATTTCTGAAGTTTTTCTGGATTATTTCAATATTGTCAAAATCAATTTTGTGGCCTGATTCTGTGGCATGCAGACCTATGGGTGATGATTTTTCAAGCTTTTATAGTTCACTAACTGCATTTCTCTGTGGTCGAACAGATGCTCTACGGTGTTCATTTCTTCTGACTTTGATTTTTCGAGATGTTTGTCCGATGCATATCGCATCACATTCCAAGCATGCATTTGATTTAATAGACACAATTAGATAGAGAATCTTTAGGGATTTGGTCTCTTATATGGACAATGTTGCTTTGAAGTGTGTCTGATGTTTTGAAGAAAACTCTGATGTCGAGCTGATTGAGTATTCTTCTAATATCGTCTGACGTCTCTGCTCTATATGGAATGACGACTTTTAAGGTCCATATTTCCGGAATGTGTTTTCAGCCATACCTTATGTCTGTGTTGATTTTGTTGATGAAGTCCCTTGGACAGTTGTTTTGCTTAAGAGTTTCAGTAATGTTTGGTATTTCTTCCTCTTGTTTTTTCTCATCCGTTATCAGAGAGTGTGCTCATCAAAGGAGACTTGAAACAACTGAAATCTTTGCGTTGTTATTACCATTAAATTATATTATTCTTATTATTCCCGGTCATTTTAAGCTATAGCAGCCCAAACCGAAACTACCTAGTGAACGAACAAATGACCTTGAGCAACCAATCAGGTGACTCTGTTTTATCCAGACGTAATTATGGAGGCTCTTTTTCAGTTAACAGATTGCTAAGGTACTTTTTCCGCCAAGTCTAAATTATCTTTAACGAAAATTTTAATGATGTGTTATTTCTGGGTACTGAAAAGACCAGTAACAGCAACAGTTTTGATAAAGTTTCACAGTGTTTTATACAGAAATGTTTACTGATGACCACGTTTCGAGCACAATTTATTGCACATAATCATATCAAGGTAATCACACGACTTCCTAAATTCATTTATATAGTCCCATTGTTTTTCACTTGATTTTAACTTGATTTGATTGGTAGTATTATTTTCCATATTTCAGGGATGAGTGATGAATCATTCCTATTGCATGTGTTGGGTGTAGATTCGATGAACAAGGATTCAGTAATCAACCTCTCTCGCTTTCCACCTACCTAGATTAATTTTTAGAATTTTAAGCCTCTCCCATCCTAATGTGTGGTTGTGTGTTAATGCGTGAAGTGCAATTGCTGAGCTTTTTTCTAAATTACTTATCTTCATGGGGTCAACCATTCTAACCTTAGCTAAATTCTTATGTTCTGACAATCTGACTACCCCTGACCTACTAGTTTGACCTATGTAGTTGACCTCACAGTCATTGCAGGGTATTTTGTAAATTATATTATTTTGTCTAATTGAGTCAACTGGGTCCTTTAACCTACAGAGCTTGTCCCTGAGTGGGTTTGTAGGTTTAAATGCCACTCTAATTCCTGCTTTATTTAGAATCCTACATAGGGTCTCAGATGTCCCTTCCATATATGGTATAACTGTAGATGACTTATATTCTCTCTTATTTATGTTATTATTACTAGTTTCACAATTCTTGATTACTGAATCCTTGTTCATCGAATCTACACCCAACACATGCAATAGGAATGATTCATCACTCATACCCAAAATATGGAAAATATTACTACCAATCAAATCAAGTGAAAAACAATGGGACTATATAAATGAATTTAGGAAGTCGTGTGATTACCTTGATATGATTATGAGCAATAAAGTGTGCTCGAAACGTGGTCATCAGTAAACATTTCTGTATAACACTGTGCGACTTTATCAAAACAAAATTTACTCATAATGGAATTACACTCTACATAAGTGCACAAGTTTTATTCTTATATCAGTAACAGCGACAGCTAATGGAACAGAAAATTCAGAAGTATCTGCAGTGCAATGGTACCAGTACTGCAGAGACCTATCATCGTGGGAAATGAACAAGCTGACTCAAGTACTTGGCGGAGTTGGTGATATTGTTGATGTTGATGAGATGGTGTTAATCAAAAGAAAATATAATCGAGGCAGATTAACTGCAAATCAGTAATGGGTATTCGGGATATATGACACCAGCCTCCAGAAAGGATACATTGAGGCGATGCCTAATCGTAGTGCAGATGCATTATTGCCTATTATCCAGCTCTTAGTGCTGCCTGGGACGACTATTCATACAGATGAATGCAGTAGGTACAGTCAGTTATCAAATCTGGGCTATATTCATCAAGTCGTCAACCATACAAATGGTTTTATCAATCCTTTTGATGGAACTCACACTAATTCCATCAGAAGTTTTTGCAGTAACCTCAAAAAAACGATCAGATCAGTGAATGGATCGAGAAATGCAATGATATACAGTTGTCTCGATGAGTTTATATACAGCACTTGGTTTAACATAACTATGAAGACTCCTATGAGAAATTGGGAGGTTTCTTGGAACATATACGATAACGTTATACTTTGTAACTATTTTTTAACATTGCATTACTTATATATAAATGATTTATTAAAATTATGCTCCGTTTTTTCAGCCTTCTGATTGGTTAAAGTTATCCTTGTCAAGGTCATTTGTCCATTCGCCAGGTAGTTTCGGTTTGGGCTGCTATAGTTTAGAGTCACCCTATTTCTTCCAGTTCCGAGTGGAACAGGAAAGACCTCTGAAGTACATCTCCATCTCATTCTGTTCTTGGAATAATTCTTTTAGCCTGGCTTCAAGATTGTCGTCAAGCCCAAATGATCCTTTCTATGTCACTATGGGACAAATGCGGAACTCTGCATCTCCGATTTGGGTTCCATTTGAGAGACTGTTTTCTGCGCGATATCACTCAACCGTCTCTTCAGCATATGTCCAATCGATCTGCATTTCTCAATGAAGATAGAAAGACTAGATCCGCAGTATAAAATGACATCGACATTCTACTACACAGCTTCTCATCAGCTGTATATCACTACCGGAAATTGCTGTGGTTATAAATACAATGACGCAAAATAACACACATATTTGAATGGTGATAAATGAAAAGTTATAAAGTCGACGCATCCAAAATATGAGCATTACAAGTTTTAGTTCAAGTTATCATTAATTTATATGCTTTTAAAATAGAAAACGAAGGTTGGATTGCAGCGTTAAAAGGAAAGAAGATGGGAAGTTAAACACACTACTGCGTGTTTACAGGAAACTCACACATTGAAACAGATATTTGGACTTCCAATCATCCCATTCTATTTCAATGAAAATATGATTGGTGAAATTTTTAAATAATAGAGCACAAAAACTAACAAGTACCAAGGAAAATCTAAACCAAGAACTGATACATATAAAAGAAGCCTTGAAACTTAATAATTACCCTGATATATTAGTCAGAAAGTATGTAAGGCAATGTAAAAATAAAATAAATAATGATAGTAGTGATGGTGATAATAATAATAATGATAACAATAATAAGGATAATAATAATAATGATAATAATGACGACACCAACAATAAGGAATCTAAATCATCAGTAGTAATTCCATACGAGGAAGGAAAACTTACACATAATTCTTAACAAGGCAGGAATAAAAGTGGCTGGTATTCAAACCCACAAACTCAATTAGAAACAAGCTTTGTCGGTTAAAGGATCAATCCTGTGAAGCCTTCAAAACAAAACAATTTAGTTTATCTAATACCCTGCCTGCAATGATTGTCAGGTCAAATACATAGGTCAAACTAGTAGAACAGGGGCAGTCAGACTAGCTGAACATAAAAACTTAGCAAAATCTCGATTAGTTGACCCGAATAAGATAAGAAATCTAGAGAATAGTTCAGCTATAGCACTACATGCAGTCACACACAACCATACAATAGGATGGGATAAGATGACAGTTTTAAAATATAATGTCACAGGGTGAATGGAGGAAGAGATTGATAACAGAAGCTTTGTTTATCGAATCAACTGCAAATACGTGTAATAGGAATGATACAACGCCTGTCCACGCAGACATCTGGAAAATTCTACTACCCCAACGACGACAAATAGGAGAAGACGAAGAAAACTATGCAAATGAAGTTTCGAAGTTACGTGATTATAATTGATATGATTTAGAACAATTAATTTTGTTCGACACCTTGTCATCCAGTAAATAATACTGTTTCACTAACTGTGTGATACATCTAATAAACAAACTAATATGGTTACTCATCCCAATCAGTCTGTAGTTGATAGCCAAATACCGTCATCTTCGTGACAAAGATCAGGAATTAGCCAACAGTGTAAAGATCATGATTACGATCGTCAACTATACATTAGGCCAACAGATTTATCAATATTCTGCTTGTGGTTTTGAAGAGATAGGCACTCCATAAACACTGCGTTGGGAACACCTCCATTACCTAAGATATATGTGTTACTGAATGTTAAGTCAAGTCAGAGATAGGGTTCATTTTTTCTGGCTGTGTCGTACATTCGTCACTTGAATAAAACTGTTGAATAACCACTTAAACAGAAGACAAGTAGTTCAGCGAAGAGTCTCTTTTCGGCGGCGAATTCATTTTCATAGCTGTACAATCGTAAATATATATGGTTGTTTTGTATGTGTGTGTACATTAAATTTGTCAAACGAAAATACAATAAGTGAGTTCAGATGAATTGGATGTTGATATAAGAGGGTAGTAACAAAATTGATGAGTTGTTACAAGCGATTGTTAAAGAAGAGTTACGTGATAACATGAATAGTTTAATGAAAGAGTTGTACTCAGGGTGTACATGGAAACAAAATATACGGTATTACACAAGGTTTTAAGTATAAAAATAAGCATACAAACAAAAGTTTAGTCAAATCAAACAAACAAACAAAGAAAAGTTAAGTCAAATCAACACAGTTGTTACCATGAGAGTAGAAGTGGTTGAATAATTTTCTTTTGTATGCACAGTTCTGGTTCCTCCAAATGAATGGCTAGGGCTTCTACGATGCAAAGAAGACGGAATCGTACTGTCTTTGGAAGGTTGTTCTTCACTTTGTCGATTACTTTGAAGTAGGAGGCGTTTGTTGAAATGGAATGACCAGTGTTGACGAGGTGTTCTATTATTGCACTCCTTATACAGCCATTACTTCCTTTCTGCAGCCACGCTGGATAGTGTTCTTTGACCCTTTTTGACAGGATGCGCGTTGAACGACTGATGTACCTGGCTCCACAGTAAGAGGTGAACTGATATATACACATAGAAGTGATCAGGTGCGGGATCTTGTCTTTTGGGCTTCTGCAGATCAGCGGGCGACTAGAGAACACTACTCTCAATGTTGCCGCAAAGGAAGTTCTTCTTAAAGAGGTGGAGATTCTCCTTCTGAAGACGTCACGGAGTAGGTCCTCTTTGAAGTCGAGGTTCATATAAAGTATCTTTTTTGGAACGGATGGAGTCTCTCACTCTTGGATTTTTTGTCTGATGTTTTTGTCTACGTATCTTGATGGATAACCTTTTCGTATGAAGGTTTCTTCCAGGAAGTTTAGTTCTTCTTCCATGCTATCAGAGCTGCAGATGCGTCAAACGCGAGTGGCAAGAGATCTAAATAAGTTTCTTTTCCGACTGATTGGTACCTAGCTGTAGAAGCTTGAAAGTTGGCCGTTCCATGTGGGTTTCCTATGAATGGACCTTCTTAAAGTTTCGTCAGCTCTCCTTGTAAGTTCAGCATCAGGAAAAGGGATTTTAGATTCGTTTTCAATTACAAGAATGAACTTTGTGGCTGATTGGCATTTGTTGAATATTGAGATCGTGGCCATCATCACAGATAATAAAGATGTCGTTCACATATCTAATATACAGTTGGAAATTGTCAATAGTTGATTTGAGTGGGCCGTTCTGGAGGCTTGCAATGAAGCAGTCTGCTAATAATGGGCCCATTGGAGATCCCATTGCGATCGCTTCTTGTTTTCTGTAAATAACCTCGTTGAATGTGAATTGTACATTGGGTGTACATCTCAGCAGTATTTTTTTTAAACAAGTCGTCGGTAATCCGATGTTTAGCTGATTTAAAAACGAATAATTAGCAAGTGAATTAGCTGCTGAAGGTATCACCCCATTTTCTGGATAACATTTTCATCAATTTTCTCTTTTTTATTCCCTATTCTTTTGTCGTTTCCTTTTTCCATTTTCCTATTGACAAATGCTCTTAATGATAATTTATTATTAAGCATGAAAACAGCTAGTTGGTTAGTTGTAAAGCATGAAATTGTTATATCCAAATTTTTTCTCTGCTATACAAAGTTAACAAAGCATTATTGTTCACAGTGAATAGACAGAACATTCTTATTTATGTATGGTTGGGAATAATGACCAGTGGAAATATCTCGTTCATTTTTTTTAAATTTGGGATTCACTGTATATTAAGTGGATTTTCGATGGTAATTGGTTAACCAATTTTCAGTATTTGAAAAGGTAGAAGTGACGGACAATACGTACTTATTATTCCCTTGGGTTCCGAGTGGAGCATAGGGCTTCAACAGCACAACTCAATTTCTCTCCGTTCTATCTAAGCCCTCTTTAGGTAGTCCCACGGCTGCCTATGTTATAATAATATAATAATTTGCTTAATTTCAAAACAGTACTTGTGATACAGAATGGAATTCTCAGCATTTTTACTACAGTATTGCATCCAGTTAGTACATTATCAATAAATAGAATTCGACATAGATTAAGGAAATCTCAGTTCATTATGACAACAACATATTGGCATGTCAGTAGCAAAGTCAAAGTTGAACAGTCTTTGAAAGTGTTAGAGAAGTAGGTGCTGTCATATTTACTGGCGTAAACGGAAGAAAGAAACAGAGTAGCACATAACAGAAAAAAAGAAAAAAAGAGAGGGAAAAGGAAAAGAAAGAAAATGTCGTACTTATAAATGATATGAGTTGGAAAGACGAGGTCCAGTTGTTCTACTGACTATTTAATGAATTATAGGTGTCACGCGTAATGCTTTCTTTATCACACAGAACACGAGCTAAGTAGGGTATGGTTGGGTTTTCTATATATGCCTCTGGTTTTGCCTGATGAGATGCAAGGGAGAGTTCTGAATGGAGAGGGTGGTGTGAATTAGATAAAATGGATTTGACCCGTTTTTCACATGAGTTCATGTGCCTGTCAACCAGAATATTAACAAGCTGGTTAAGTGTCACGTTGATTGCCCTGCTGACAACATACTTTAACATCCTGTGTAATATGTTATAGTCTTTCTTCAGTAGCCCCGGAAAAAACTAAGGGGGAACAATAGAGAATAATAAGCAGAATGCGAGAGTTAACGAATTGTAGGAGTAAGGGTTGGGGGGTTATACCAGAATGTTTTAACTTCTTAATGTAGAAGGTAAGACGGAATATTTTCTTAGATTTCGCCAAGATATGAGACGACCAGGAGAGATCAGCAGATAGAATGACGCCTAGATATTTAATTCCTGATTTGGTTTCTATTTCAGTGCCATCTACGTTGCACACCTCGTGAGAGCCAACCAGTTTGTTTAGGTCGGATTTATGCCTAAGGGTGAAATTGACTGTTTGGCATTTGGAGGGGTTTAAGGTAAGACCGTTTTCCTTGTACCACTGACTGATTTCTGATAGAAAGCCATTTAGTTTAAAGCAATCAGTTTGACCTATGACAGTCAAAGATACAGTAAGGTCGTCAGCATATTTGACAAAATTAATGTCATTTGAAGATGGTAAGTCATGTAGAAAGAATGAAAAAATAAGTGGGGAGAGTACAGCACATTCATATCCATCTCATACGATCCATTCTAGGTCATCTCGGGACCTATTCCTAGCTCATGTTACACTCCATGGTATGTCTAGAACACGATGTTAGCCAACAATCTGACTAGTGGCTGTCCGTTCCATTTACATTTTTTTCGGAACAAGTGTTGATTGTCAATAGGTTCTCGATTAGTTCGTTCCAGGAGTTTCTTCTTGCTTATTCTCCCTGGCCAGCCATCCGATCTTCAGTGCGGAGACAGCAAAGGTGGCAGGTGTCGATAAATTGTTAATCCTGTTGGAAATACTTTACGCGACACACACACACGCCATATTTCTGACCCATTAGGAATAAATGACAGACTTAAAATTTATTTAGAAATCCCTAATTTCTTTTTGTATGCAGAATGCTAAAGATCTCCAAACACATTTCCAGTAATTCCGAATCAGTTTGTTAATAAGATGTATCACACAGTAAAACAGTATTATTTACTGGATGACGTTTCGAACAAAATTTATGACTGTTCATAATCATATAAATTATAATCACACGACTTAGAAACTTGAGTTTTACAGTTTTCTTTGTCTTCTCCTATTTGTTGGGGTAGTAGGATTTTCCAGATGTCTGCGTGGACAGCTGTTGAATCATTCCTATTACATGTTTTTGCAGCTGATTCGATAAACAGAGCTTCTGTTATCAACCACTTCCTCCACCCTGGTGTTACATTATATTTTAAAACTGTCATCCTATCCCATCCTATTTTATGACTGTGTGTAACTGCATGCAGTGAGTGGTATAGCTGAACTATTCTCTAGATTTCTTATCTTATTCGGGTCAACTAATCTAGATTTCGCTAGTTTTTTATGCTCGGCTAGTCTGATTGCCCTGTTCTCCTACTTTAATGTATGTATTTGACATGACAATCATTGCAGGCAGGGTATTAGATGAACTAAATTGTTTTGTTTTAAGGCTCCAATGGATTGATCCTTTTAATATATGTGTAAAACTTGGGCACTGTGGTAGTAAGTAATTCCATATTAGTTTGTTTATTAGGTATATCACACAGTGAAACAGTATTATTTACTGGATGACGTTTCGAACAAAATTTATTGTTCATAATCATATCAATTGTGATCACACGACTTTGACACTTGAGTTTTATAGTTTCCTTTGTTCTCTCCTATTCGTCGTATGGGTCGTCGTATGGGCCCATACGACGAATAGGAGAGAACAAAGGAAACTATAAAACTCAAGTGTCAAAGTCGTGTGATCACAATTGATATGATTATGAACAATAAATTTTGTTCGAAACGTCATCCAGTAAATAATACTGTTTCACTGTGTGATATACCTAATAAACAAACTAATATGGGATTGATCCTTTAACTGACAAAGCTTGTTTCTAATTGAGTTTGGGGTTGGTTTGAATGCCAGCCACTTTTATTCCTGCCTGCCTTGTTAAGAATTCTCCGGTGTACGGTTTCCGAGTTTCCTTCGTTGTATGGAATTACTACTGATGATTTAGATTCTCTATTGTTGGTGTTGTTTTGCGTATATTTGACATGCATGTCGTCATTAAAATTATTATTATCACCATCCCTACTATCATTATGTATTTTATTTTTACGTTTCCTTACATATTTCCTGACTAATTTATCACCCATGCTTACTAGACAAGTAAAGAAAGTAATCTCTTTCAAATTTCCTCTACCGATGTAGATCTTTGCTTGTTGCTTTTATCGGTTTTTCTTATCACCTTCGACTTTTTTTATGTCAGCTTGGAGTCTAATCTGCTCTGCTTCTTTCTTTGAGGGTTAGTTTTTTCCTGTAAGTCGTCAAGTTTGTTTGATATTAGACATTAATCTTCTGCAAAGTTCGGATCTTCTGCAGCTTTCTAATCAGCTCAGTGTGCATTACACACGCATGATTATCTGCTTGGATGGATGACACAGATTCAAAGCGTATAGCAAGTATTCTTAGCTAGAATGAGAGAGTCAATGACGCTGACTTGTGAAAGCCTTCAGTAAACCAGTCTACCAGTGTACCTTCCTTCAATAAGTCATACAACAAGGAACTTTGACAGACAGTGAATCAAGCAGGAATTATTCGCAGAGCAAATGAGAAGAGAAAGGTAGAGATAGGTTTGAAATATGATGTAGAGACAGTGAAATGGCATCAAATGCTGAGTAGGTCATTGAGTGGAGACCATAAAGAAAACGATGAGTTGTAAGTATTTCCAAGTGTGACATACACACGAAAGAGTTAGTGAAAGATGAAAGCTTGCAGGCGATCGTGTAGCCAACTACTAAGGACTTCAGAGAACAGGGGGAAATGAAGATGGGTTGTTGAAGCTCTGAAGTTATAATATTAGATAACAATATATCACGGTTCTTTGACAGAAATAACCAAAACTCAGAGATATATGATCTGTTTATATGTGTATAACTTATTGCATTCAGTTCTGTGTTTTTTCTTTCACAATCTATCCACAGATCTTCGATATCAACACTTCAGCGCAAATGAATCAATACAAGATGGAGTTAGTGCGTCAATACACTATTCACCGATCAGTCATCCTTTTGTACATAATATTTCTACAGCTTATGTAACAGAGAATCGTTATCCAACTTTAGCGCCAACTACAGAATCAATTTAAACAAAACAAGATTATTATTATTGTTATTGTTATTATTATTACTACTACTACTATGCTTAGAATTATTTCCAACCTCATTAAAAATTCTCAGATTATAAATTTATCCGATTTCACAATGTTGAATAAGTAATTTTATTCCAGAAATTTGTCTTTTACGTTATTACTGATACTCGTTAACTAAGGAAGCAAATAGAAATGGGTGGTGTTGATATTGTCCAGTCGATTAAAGAAGGCCGATCCTTCAATGCCCACATTTCATCTAGCTTCCCTTATTTAGTTTGTTTATTATATTATTATTATTGTTTCCTTTAGTTCCTAGAGGAACATAGGGCTTCAGCCACTCGTGTCCACTGCGTTCGGTTCTCTGTCAACGTTTTCACCTGGCTCTATATCTGTCTACATGCTTTTATCTCCTCTTCACATGACCTCCTCCAAGTCATTCTCGCACTGACGACCAACTTGCCACTTCCCATTCGGGTTCCACTCGAGCGATAGCCTGACATGTGATACCACTTGAAGGCTTGTTTTCTCAGAGTACGGCCAATCCACCTCCATTTCTTCCTGCTTATTTGTCGCACAATCGGTTCCTGGTTGGTTTTCTCCTAGAGATACCTGTTGCTGTCTCTTCTGGCCGGCCATCTGTTGTTGAGTTGTATTCGGCGAAGACAGATGTTGGTGAAGAGAGAAGAGAGAATTGTAGCTCAGTTGAATGATTTCCAATTAGTAGTGTTCTCTGAGCTGGTTGGTTTAGCTGCGGAGACGCACTTCTATCACTCTTGGAAAATTTAAATCAGTTCACTTTATGCTGAAAATTGCGCTGAAGATGTTGCCCAGAAGGATTATCAAAGCTTCGCAACTAAACCAGCTAGCTCAGAGAATACTACTTATTGCAGAAGGTCTGTAATTTATTCGAAGTGCCCTTCATGACGTGGCGCCTAATCCCTGATTCATAAAGTAGCACTGATTTCACATTGGAGATGAAAATCCGGATCTTATTTTTCCTGCTGATTGCTATTGACCTCCACACACAGTTTGTTTAAATCTACTAAAATATGAACTCTAGTAGTGTTGTTTACTATGGCGAATATTTAAAACATTTACAACCCAATGAATCAGAAGTTTCTACTAATCATGTGTAAAAAGCACTATCCTCGATGGCAGCGCTTATCCCAAAACATGAGATGACTATTGCTGATTGAAGCCTTTCGTTTGCAAAATGTACTGCTGGACGTTTTACAGCTGACATTCAACAAAATGTCATATATTCCTCGGTGAAGAACAGATAAAAGGTATCAAAAAGGGGATTGGTTTGCACTTCAGGTCAAATAAAACTGTGTCACACGATTGATCTTGTATTTGAAGATCCTCGACGAAGAGAATAAATATGATGCAATAAACCACTTAAAATTCTGTACATTATGTAAATTTTGATGTAAAGTGCCCATCAGAAATTTCGGAACACTGATGACTGAACAAAGAATACTCTTTTCGATAACCTGCTGTTCATCAGGTTCCATAATAATGAAATAATTAAGGTTATTACCAACATGAATGTTGTTTAAATAATACCGAATCAATAATATCAATAGAGTATGGTTCAGCAGCATCCGTAAGATTCATAATATCCATCAACGTAACATTACACAGTGAATATCAGACAAATTAGGGAAAATAAATACTACAAATTCATGAATTTACAGTCTCCACTGAAGGCCAGGGCAGTTGAAGTGGTTGAACTTGCCTCTTCTGCACACACACACAGAACCCATTGTTTAGGACGAATCGCAATAGTTTCTGCTGTTTGGAGCATGCGACAACTGGATGTTTTTGCCAATTTATTTGTTAGTCGGTAGATGACAGAGAAGGATTCCTCAATGCCGGCTGGCTTTGTGGCCAGTTTGAACCAGGTGATCCAATATTGAACTGTTGATGATAGTTTTCACTACACCTTTATTTAGCCACACCACGCTAGTAGTTTTTTCCGAGCGAGCATGAAAAATCAAGTTCCTAGAGCATCCGCCAATACAAATCTCTCCAGCAGTGCAGTGGAATTGGCAGATATAATCAGAGGTGGCTAGTTTGTCTGGATACTTCATCTTTCAATCGAGGAATCACAATCGTTCTTGTGGAAAATATGCCTTTTAGTTTATCAGCATTAAAAATTATTTGAATGGATTTTCTTAACCCAGTACCAATCCTAATACTTTTATTACTATGGATATATAAGTGCAGAATCTGATGTAGAAGTTATCGAAGTGAATATTCTTTGTTCGATAAGCAGTCTTTTGATAAAGATATTGTTCAGAATAAAGCTTATATTATCTTATTTCAGAAATCTATCTTTCATCTATCTACCGGTGCTTGTTAACTCACAAGCTAAACGGAAATGAACGGTGATGATACCGTTCAGCCGATGAAAGAAAGTGGAGTCTCTGGTGTTCACCAAGTGTGAGTGAATAGAAAAATTCAGAATCTTATAATTGATTAAAAATGACCATTAAAATTTTCAAAAGAATGGATACTGAGCAAAGAGTATTCTTTTCGAAAACTTCATCATCAGGCTCTACAGTTATATATGGACTATAGTGATTAAATGAATTAGTGTCATGAACAACATTAATGTTTATATAACATTGAATCAATAATATCAATAGATTACAGCTCAGTAGCATCAACATAACAATAAGCTGAATGTCAGAAAAATTAGGAAAGATAATATTACAAATTCATGAGTTTATAGTCTTTACTGAAGACCGGCCAGGGCAGTAGTAGTGGCTGAACTTGCTTCATTTGAACACAGAGCTCTGGTTGTGTTGAGGCGAATTGCGGTAGCCTCTGCTGTTTGGAGCATGCGGCGCTTCGATGATTTTGACAATTTATTAGGCACCCGGCAGATGATAGAGAAGGATTCTTCAATGCTGGCTGGCCTTGTGGCCGGTTTGAACCAGATGGTCTGATATCGAACTGTTGATGGTTTTTACTACGCCCTTACTTAGCCATACTGGAAGATGTTCTCGAGCGCGAAAAATCAAGTTCCTAGAGCAACGCCCGATATAACTCGCTCCACAAGCGCAGTGGAATTGGTAGATACCATTGGAAGTGGCCAGCTAGTCTAGGTACTTCATCATTCAATCAAGGAATCACCGTCGGTCGTGTAGAGAATAAGATTCTTTCAACTGCCCTTGAATGGCAGTCGTATATAAAGTGGCTTCTTCATTACGGATAGTGAGTACTCCTTTTCCGCTTTCGTGTCATGTGTTTCTTGATAAATTTGTCAGGATAACCATTTTCGATCAAAGTATCATATACAATGCTTAATTCATCTTCAATTACTTCTTCTTAGAATATAGCTTTAACTCTGTGACTGAGGGTCCTCACTAAATTTCTTTTATACTTGATAGGAACGAAACTGTGAAAATGTGTATATTGTCCTGTCCAAGTACTTTTTCTATGCAAATTTCTTTTTATGCTACCATATGATTTTCTTGTGAGTAGGACATCCAATAAGGAAATTCTGTCCTGGCATTCCTCTTCGTATGTGAATTTCACAGCCGAATGTACTTCATTGAATTCAGTAATTATTGTACTCCTATCCGAACCATTATCACAAACAAATGAAGGTATCATCCATATATTGGCAATAAAATGAGAGCTTACTGATAAGGTAGTTGTTCAAAGGTCCATTTTATAATTGAAAAATCAAAACATTTAGCTTATCTCGTATTCCTCTGGTTGGGCTTCATGTCTCATTCATTCCTTTGCCTTCTGATTGGAACACAGGGCTTCCAGCTTGATCTCTGAAGTTTCAGTAGGAGTGGTGTTTCTATCAGGGTGAAGTTGCTGTCCTCGAACACAACCTTTCCACTATATCGATGACCTGAGTGATTGGTGAATGTAGTAACTCTAAACTACTAACGTATATTTGCTAGATGCCATCATCAGAACGCAAACAGGATAATGCCAGTAGGAATAAAGAAGTGTAGAAATTGTATGATTCTTTTACACACACAATAAGAAGGAAATATTTTTTTTATCTTTGATTATATGTTGATTCCACACCTTATTTTCGATAAAAGTATGTTTCCGGTAGCCTAAATTTTGCAGGCTGAACATTGATATCACGTGTGCTTTGGCATGGTATCGGACCCCAAACTATGTACATGGTCAACGAGAGTCCTAACCGCTATGCCACCGATGCATCCTTTGAAAGTTCCGAAGAAACCTATCAGACCTGATCACTTGCCAGTTAGATGTATTTCGAAGTCTGTGAAATATATATCTATATAGGAAGACACATCTTGTGTTTAAAAAACCTTGTCTAATCATATTCCTGTATATATTTTTCATATTCAGTTATTCATGATCATGAACTGTAGTTGAAAGTAACCACTAGAAATCTGGTGCAAAAGCACACACTTTACAATAAAATAGTTTAATAATTATAAGTCCCTATTCAAATTTTGATCACTGTTCGTGAAGTTTTGTTTATTTTCTTGTTTTCGTGTCTGCTCATGTCTCACATTGTTGGACAAGATTTATAACGACAAGATGTGTCCTCTAACAGAAGTGGCATTGTTATTTTAACTTTTGATCGAATTCCTTGAAGAGGTTCAAACCAGTTTGCCTCTACGAAACGTTGGAATTACTTACTTTTTCTCAATTTCTCTGAGATATGAAAAATGGGATTGGTTTACATATATATATATATATATATTCACTTCTCACTCGGCACCCAATTATTGATCACAATTCATACGAAATCGCCTCAATCGTTCCATGATAAATATCAGATAACCAGAGTGGATAAATAGCAAGAAACTATGACAACGAATCGATAAATGAATATAGCAACGGAAACAGGAACAGACTAGACGCACACTGAGGAAACTGTTCAGTGACATTACGCATCAGGCAGATAATCAGATGGAACCCTATTCGGTCGGTCGGTCAGTTTCCGACATAGAACTTTGCACATATATGCGGCAGTTCAAGTCGCCACACTCCATGTATCACACAAAGCAAGAGAAAAAAGTAGAAGAAATGCATAATATAGTCAGTGAACAGAGGTGTGAGACAAAGGAATAGTAATAAAGAAGAACAATATAGTTTCATTGGAAATCATGAGTCACAAGAAGTGGATGCATCTGCGCCACTGAGAACAATTTTGAGCCATGTCACCAATTGTTTCCAACCATTGGTTTTTACTGTCCAAGGACACCAACCAGGAAGTCTACACCTTCCTACGTGGCTTAGACTAACTGTTGTGGATTTCATTGACCGCCGCTAGCTCTTTTCCAGCCTGACCCTATATCAGCTAACATTTCCCGTCGAGGAAGGCGATGACTCGGTATACGTAGCACACATCCTAACCATCTCAGTCGATGTAATTTCACAGTCTCGTCGACTGATTTCCCCTCCTTACCTAGCACTCGACCGATGCCTGACCTCAATATTGCTCACCTTATTATACCACTTCACGCGGGAGATAGAACGCAGACACCTATGATCGAACACAGCTAATCTTTTCATGTCTTCTGCTCTCAATGGCCAGGTCTCACAGCCATAAAGGAGAACGGAGCGGACTGATGAGCAGTACACACGCCCTTTGGTCGATAGCCAGCCGGATATTACATCTACGCCAGAGACGACGTAAACTGGCGTATGCGAACCTAGCCCTCTGTATTCGTGCTGAGATTTCGTCTGAGGCTGATGGTACTTCCCAAGTAAGTGAAGTGGTCAACGTTCTCTAGCACTTCGCTTCCTATTTCTAATCTAGAGGTCGGTGTAGTCCAATCCTGCAGCATCATCTTACATTTTACAGGGGCGAATCGCATGCCAAACATACGAAGATTGTTGCTCAAGGTGTTCAGTAGACTCTTCATCTTGTCAGCGTCCTCGTCTAGAAGGACTATATCGTCTGCATATTCTAAGTCAACGAGATTATTCCCTGGTAGCAAGTCAATCCCTGAGTCGCTGAAGTGTGTTAGGGTTAAGTCCAATTATACGTCTATGATGAAGTTGAATAGAAATGGGGATAATGGGCATCCTTGACGGACGCCACTAGTCGTCACCACTTCAGATGACAACTCGCCATAAGCCCTCACCTGGCTGCATGAGTACGAGTAGAGTGCCTTAATCAGTGCAATGTATTTTGTCGGCATTCCCTTTAGAGCATAGCATCGCCTTCCTCATGGGACCCTATTGATAAACGAAGAGTTCGGCACATGTCCGAAAGTGACATCTTAGGAATAGTATGGATAGGAAATGAGAGCTTGTGGGCCACCTTTGAGCCTGATTAAGAAGATTGCAGAGAACTGAGTTAAACGGAGGCGTTCTTTTGAGGCCTTAAGTTCCACTCAGAACCCGACGTAATAACACCGATAATGATGATTATGACATTAATAGCAATAAATGACGATTTCTAGTTCCTAAATTGAAACAATCAATTAACTTTTCAGGAACACTTAGTGTTTTCTTCCCTCGGTATCTACTAACAGTAATAGTAAATTAAAAGGCCTGAATATTGAAGTTTTTAGTGGAAAATACGGGGGAATTTCCATATTTAACTGAATAGGACAGTGAATAACAAAAAAATTCTGCGGATAATTAATTCTTATTCAAAAACCCACAAAACTTTATTCATTCCAATGTATACCAGAATCTTTGTGAGTGAAAATTATCAGATTGGATGACGCCCTTACTGACAATTAATTTAACTTCTAAGCCTATTAAACTTTCGTCAGATATAGTAGCATAATGATTTGAAGAAAAAAATGAGGAGAGGTGAATAGTTGTCCCGCCCTATTTTCCTAATCTCACCGGTGATTCCAGCCTATTATGCTAGGTGAAAAAGGATTGAGAAACCATCAGCTTTTATCTATTCACCAGTAATATATGACCATCATCTAGTGCAACACACATGCAGAACTCTTCTCACACCATCTATACAAGTCACATTCATGAGAAGAAAGGATAAAACAAACCATATTTCTCTCTTCTCTCAGAGTGGTCAGTTGAAATACTAGAACCTGTTAGAAGAAGTTACTGTGCTCCCACAGCTCAGTGCTTAGGCACTGGTTTGGTTAACCAAGGGTCAAGAAGGTACTTCACCTCTGTAGGCAGGTAGTAGGGCCGATAAAGAGGGAAGGTTGGGCGTGAGGTAAGCTACCACACACAGTAAAATGAAAGCACTACTACCGAAACTCCAAAGCTCTATCCTGAAGTCCTACGTGCAGCTCAGAGTGTAAAGGAATAAAAAAACTTTAAGTTTGTTTTCAAAGACACCTTTGATTTAATAGAGTGTATCCATATCAATAAATGTGTAAAACTTGGGCGCTGTGATAATAAGTAATTGTATATTAGTTTGTTTATTAGTTGTATCACACAGTGAAACAGTATTATTTACTGGATGACGACGCCTTTCGAACACAATGTATTATTCATAATCACATCAATTATAATTACATCACTTCGAAACTTGAGTTTTATAGTTTTCTCTGTTCTCTTTGTCGTCAAAGAGGTAGTAGAATTTTCCAGATGTTCCGATGGACAGGTGTTAAATCATTCCTATTACACGTATTTGCAGTTGATTCGATAAACAAAGCTTTTGTTATCAATCTCTCCATCCACTCTCTGTCATTAGATTTTAAAACTATCACCCTATCCTATCCTATAGTATGATTGTGTGTAACTGCATGTAGTGAGTGCTACAGCTGAACCATTCTCTAGATTTCTTATCTTATTCGGGTGAACCAATCTAGATTTTGCTAAGTTTTTATGTTCAGCTAGTCTGACTGCCCCTGTTCTACTAGTTTGACCTATGTATTTGACCTGACAATCATTGCAGGCAAGGTATTAGATAAACTGCTTTTATTTACCAACAATGTAGAGAATCAGAGAGCGAAAGTGAAACAGGCCGGCGTAAGCCTTCAATGAGCTAATCAACCAATGTATCTCCTTTCAATAAAAGCTGAAATACTAATGGTGACACTGGAATATCTGCAAAGCGTTTGAAATTCTACACAGTTTATCCAAAAAATTAACTACAATATTGCCTGAAAGCAGAATGATATTATAGACCGTTAATTAACTGGTTTTGTGATATGAATTCGTGACTTTCTCAACAGCAAAACATAGGCATATGCTTACAAAAACCAAGTGGCGTGAAAACGTTGTGTCCAAATAGTTAAATCATTCTCTCTAATATACCTGAAATATTTTCAAACAATAAAGCAAGAATCGGAAAAGCAAGACAAGCTTTCACTACTCTCAAGTCTGTGAGGAGGTCTACAGCACTCAGCATCAAAAATATGATCCGGATTTTCAACTCCAATGTGAAGTCAGTGCTACTATACAGATCAGAGACTTGGCCAGCTCGTAATAAAGAGCATCTCAAACAAACTACAGTCCTTCATTAACAGTTGTCTTCGCTCAATACTACTCATGATCAGATGGCCGGTGAGAAAAGGTCAGCAACAGAGATCTCTGGCAATGAGCGAACCAACCGAGCAGGAACCGATTGTGAAACAAATATTCAGGAAGAAATGGAAGTGGATTGGCCATACTCTGAGAAAACAAACCATCAAGTGTCATCACTAGACAAGTCATCGCTCGAGTGGAACCCGAAAGGGAAGCGGTGAGTTGGTCGTCAGTGAGAGAGTGAATTGGAGGAGGTCATGTGAAGAGGAGATGAAAACGTGTGGGCAGACTTGGAGCCAGGTGAAGACTCTAGCAGAGGACCGAACGCAATGGAGACGCACGGCTGAAGTCCTATGTTCCTCTAGGAATTAAAGGAAAAAATAGTAATAATAATAAATTTTCAAACAATTAATGTATTATAAAGGTGAGATTAGTAATCATATAACAGTCAAGTCTTGTTTTTGAAACCAACGATAAAATTACTCTTACCAAAGCTTGAACACTCCTTAAAGAGTCCTAACGAGCCCAAACAGTTTGCTTATACACAAAGCGGAAGTATTTCAGAGGATTCTGCTGCCGTCTTGCATCATACTATTGTTTCTTCCTTAAACAAAGGGGACGAATATATATCTGTTGTAACTCAGTTGACTACACATTCGCTATTGACTCGGATATCCTTTGTTAAATAGGCTTTCTTTGACACAAACCCAATTCTTGGCTGCTAACAGCTTGTATTCCTATTTCACTAACAAAACACAGCATACTGCATACAAAGTCAAACCTTCCTAATCCTTGTCTACTGAAGCCGGTGTCGCTCAACATTATTTTCTCTCTCCTCTTCTTTCTTCTGACATGGCTTGCCTCTTTCGGAAGAAATCAACTTCGTCAAATACTGTGACTGTTCCAAAGCCAGTGGTCTAAGATAAACAGTTTTACCTTAAATCCCTGTAAATGTCAGACGGTTAACCTCATATTCAGGCACTGAAAAGTGATCTACACTGGTCCGTTCACAAGACGTTTGTCAGACACAGGGCACTGAAATAGAAGCTGTGTCAAACATAAAACACCTTGGAATAATTCTTTCACCTGACCTTTCTTGTTCGTCCCATATATTGTCGATTTCTACAAAATATTCCAACTAACCTTCTGCAATATAAAGTTAAGGCAATCACGAATCACTCACCTCACAATTTGTTAACTCTTACATCTTACCTGTTGTAATTTACTGCTCACCGTGGGCTAATCAAACAGGATTGTGCCATATTGTGATGGGTATCAAAGGTTGACAGTAAGATAAGTGGTGTGCCACTAGTCAGCTGTTTACTGCTGTAGACAACAGATATCTCAACTCATGTGAGAAATGATCTAAATCTACACTGCCTGACCCTCAATACCCTCCCCATTCACAACACTCACCTTCATTGTATCTCATCAGATAGGATAACAGGCTTATACAATTAAGTTCAATGATAGCGTATTTGACCCGAATTCTTTGTGATGGAAATAGTGTTAAGCATACAATAATAATAATAATAATAATGATTTACTTTATTCCAAAAACAGTACTTGTGATACAGAATGGAATTTTCAGCATTAATCACAATATTGCATCTAATTTCCTCAAATTATAAATAAAATTAATCACACAGAAAATTTTTCTACATTTACAATAGGGGTAATGTCAAAAACATGCAGCATATAAAATGGAAATAATAATAATGATAGCAGCTAAGGTAATGATAATAATACAAGTGGAAATTGCCGTGGGCTTGTTTCACACAGTATTGTCGATGCGGTATACAAATCCTTGCATGATTAAAAATATTGAATATGATGTTCTCTTTACATGATATGGTGAGGGAAAAAACAAAGATTACAGCAGTCATAGAGATAAGTTGGTGTTTGCAGTTATGAAAGTGAAAACAAAGAATCAACAGGACCATAAATATAATAGAAATAATAAAAGTAAAACTTGAAGGTATATAAAGATGGATGGAGGAGATTGTTTATTTACTAGATGAAAAAAGGTTAGTCAATTCTTGCCTGACGCTATTTTCATCACACAAAATACGTGCCAAGTATGGTATCATAGAATTTTTATACTTAGACGTGCGAGCATACAGTTTTCTGAAGTTACTTCTTGTTCTACCTGAGGAGATGCAAGGTGAAAGCTGAGGGTGAAGTGGATGCTCCAAGTCAGACAAAATCCCTTTAGCAAATTTACTGCACGAAGTCAAATGCCTATCGACAACGACGTTAACTATGTAGTCCACTGGGACACCACTCATCCTACTGACAGTCTTCAGCATTCTACGAATTGTGACAAAGTCCTTTTTAAGCAAACCAGGAAAGAATAAGGGTGAACAATAAAGAAGAATAGGTAGGATGCAAGAGTTTATGAACTGTAAGAGGAGGGGTTGAGTTATACCCGAGTGCCTTAACTTCTTAATGTAAAATGTCAGGCGGAATATTTTACTGGAGATCGCTGAGACATGGGAAGACCAGGAGAGATCAGAAGAGAGAATAAGTCCAAGATACTTAATTTCTGATTTAATTCCTATATCATTGTCATCAATCTTACAACTGTCATGAGAATCGACGGCTTCTTTTAACTGTCGTTTACATCTTAAGCTGAAATTAACAGTTTGACATTTAGAAGGATTCAGTTTAAGACCGTTAGACTCAGACCATTTACTGACTCCCGACAGAAAGCTATTTATTTTGGTACAATCTAGCTGGGAGTTAACAGCCATTGAAACAGTTAAGTCATCAGCGTACTTCACAAAGTTTATTTCATCAGACTGAGGCAAGTCATGTAAGAAGAAAGAAAAAAGAAAAGGAGAAAGGACAGCGCCTTGAGGGACACCAGCTTCAGTAGGCAACGAAGTGGAAGACTTCCCTTTATACACGGTGTACTGCTTTCTTTCTGAGAAATAAGAGTGTAACCAGTTAACAGCCCAACATTCTGTTTGACTTGCAGCAAGTTTATTTAATAAGATGTCCCGAGGGACCGAGTCAAAAGCAGATGTATAGTCTAGGAAGGCACAACGAACAAATTTAGCCCCTTTGTCTAGACTGGAAGCAATGTTATGATATAAGACGGCAGCTGCATCTAAAGTGCTTCTACTGTGCTTATAGGCAAATTGTTTTGGGTCATTAAAGGATTTAAGAGAGGGTACAAGACTAAGTAAAAGTAGTTTCTCCATAGTTTTCAAAAAAGGAGAGGTAATAGCAATGGGTCTAAATTTGACACATGCTCCAGTAGACGATTTAGGTACGGGTACAACTTTAATGTCTTTCCAAACAGCAGGCACAATATTACTGGAAAAAGATTTGTTAAACAGATCAGTGAGAGGGTAACATAGAATATCAGAACACTTTTTGAAAATAATACTAGGTACATGATCTGGACCTAAGCTCTGGGAAGGGTTCAGAGACTTGAGGCACTTTTGAACATCATTTGTGTTAAAACCTGGAAAGGGGCTATTATTAACACTAGTGATACTGGGAAGCATGGAATTTGAGGGAGAATAAATAAAAGATTTATTAAGAGTACATACATCAGAAGAATACGGAATATTGTTTATCTGCTTACCACCAGTGATTTCCTTAAATAGTTTCCACATATTTGAAGCATTTTTGCAGGATATGAATTTCTGGTTATATATAACATTCAATCTCTGCATTTCAGACTTGATAAGGAAGTTAGTTCTTTTTACGCCACTTTTATCTTTCATTTTATATAGCTTTTCCTTCTCTCTACGCAGCTTTTTAAGTTGAGGGGAGGAGAAACGGTCGAATTTGACGAATAGTGTTTCTTTTGGGCAGCAGATTTCAAAACAGAATTTCAGATAAGACGTAATATTAGAGATAGTGTCATCAAGTGAAACATCATTAAACAGATCCCATCTTGTGTCACTGAGCATGTTTCTAAGATGTTGTACATTCTCATTTGAGTAACATCTGTGAACAACTTTCTTGGACAAGTTAGAGAAGGCTTTTTTGTGTAACTTTCCATAAACTTTGGGTAGAACTCGTACAATACAGTGATCAGAGTTTGAGAGTGGAGCTCTTTTACGAGCTTCGTATATTCCAGAATCATTTATGAATACTAAATCAAGCGAAGTATCTTGTCGAGTTGGGAAGTTAACCACATTTTCATGACCCAGCAATGTAATAAAACTGTAGTCACTGGCGTTGAAGTCACCAGTTACTACAGACAAGGAGTTACCAAACGAAGAAGCAGCAAAAATAGTGAATTCGTCAGCAAAGATCGATAGTTCTGAGGGACTGCAAGAAGGTGTGACATAGATATTTGTGACAAAAATGCAGTTATACTTAGATAAGTGTTTAGGTCGGCATTTAACAGTTATACAGTCAATGTTGTCATTTGAGAATTTGAAACAGACGTTGTTGGCAGTAGACCACTGAGAATTAATAAAAGTGGCAACTCCTCCACCTCTCTTCTTCTTTGAGCTGCATCGGTCTTGTCTGTACATTGTGAAATCAGGTAAAGAGACTAAATTATCGTCATATGAATCGTGCAGCCAAGTTTCTTGAAGAGTAATTACAGCAGTATTACAATATACATTTGAGTATAATAGTGAATGCAAGTAATTAATCTTGTTTGGTAGAGATCTGCAATTTGTGCTCATAATCACAGGAACAGTCATCAAATGCATTGGAGTACGCTTTAAAGCTCGTTGCCATCCACCATGAGGCTTTTTCTTAAGTTTGTTAGAAACTAGTAAATCAGCCGGTTGGAAACGTTTTAAATAACCGCGAGAGTAAACAATACGATTAGAACACATAATTAAATGATTAAAATAAAATAAATCCGAGGAAATAGATGCAATATGTAGGATGGAAATTTTGGTAGCCCAAGATTTAAGCAGGCGCCATTTTTTTACAAATTTACAAATTAAAATCTACCATGTAATTAGCAAAATAAATGGGTCAGGTAGCCAGTTCATGGTAGGCGAGAGTTGAAGTCTACTGTTATTTTTGTACACATAGTTTAGGATGTATGTGATTAATCCCCAAAGTGCTTTCATCACATTTGATAACCAACCTTGAATTCGAGTTATGTAATGAAATAATTATGAAACAGTCATTATTATTGATTTTGTGACCTGACATAATTAAGTGCTTTGCAATGGATGATGATGCTGGATTTCTATTCAGACTGATTACATTGGGATTTTCTACATGTTTTAATAAACAATTTGGAACAAGTTCTTTTCGACGACCACACTGGAACATTCTATTGGTTCTACCTATATATGTGTCACCACAATTGCAGATGAACTTGTGTGTGTACAGTTTGAAGTAAAGTCCGCAGGATTTCGTCTTTTAATCATAGGTACAGGAATCGAAAATGTTCGGCATGTGAAGAAAAGAGATGCGGCGTAGAGTGTGCGCCTGATGGCTGACCAAAGTAAACTGCATAATATTGTCACCCTTGAATGTTAGGTTAATAAAGATACCTCTCTTTCGTCCAGAAACTGTCTTTCCAAGATGTGATCTATCCTTACTCTGACAAATCATAAAATTTTCTCGATGACCATTAGCTAATAAAACTGAATGTATAGGTTGAACCTCATCCATCAATGTGTTACTCGTACATATTTTGAAAACAAACACCTCCCTAGAGGACATTTATACTGGATAGGAACAAAACTGGTGAAATGAAGATATGAAGTCCACTGCATGTCTATTTACGAAAAACAGATCGCTTAATCGTTCCATCGTCGTCTCTGTTAGTCATTGCAATATCCAGTTTTAACGACTGTTACTGTTAATAACAAAAAGTTGCAATGATCATTTTCGGTTAAATATGCCCTGCGGTGTTGATTTTGTTGTCGTTGAGTAAGTTGGATGCAATACTGTATGTTGAGAGCTTTACACAGTAATACTCTTTTGGAATAAAGCAGATCATTATTAATAATATTATTAGTAGTGAAAATGGTTTCCTTAGCCTGAATTATCAAATTACTTCTTCGTATCAATAAATAAATAACTGAGTGAGTAAGTGAATGGGTAGGTGAATAGAACGGTGTGTGTTAAAACAATTAACTCGCATACATCCATTTATCCATTGTACATTGAACAATCTAATATTTGGACAGATTTAAATAATTTATGGGTTATTCATTATTCAATTAGTTTGTATTATTCCTTGTCATTACCATGATTATTGTCATTATTATTATTATAAATATTAGGAATGGAACAATGATGAATAAATTGTGGAATGAGTAGTTTGAAAACAATAAAAATTGATTATTGAACAATGAGTGCGATTCTTTTTGTGATAACCTCTTATTCATCACCTTCTAAAGTTGCGTTATATATGTGTTCATTCATTATGATTCGAGAATCATTATTGCTGTTATTGCTAAAATTAAGGCTTTGTTGTGAAATAACATTGAATCCCTGACATCCGAAATCCAAGAGTCAGACGCGAATAGATTGTTAAAAGGTTATCCTTCGAAACACTAAATTTCAAAAGTAAACGATCTTGATTATAATAATAATAATAACAATTTGCTTTATTCCAAAACAGTACTTGTGATACAGAATGGAATTCTCAGCACTTTTTACTACAGTATTGCATCCAGTTAGTACATTATCAATAAATAGAATTCTAGATAGATTAAGGAAATCTCAGTTCATTATGACAACAACACATTAGCATGTCGATAGCAAAGGTAAAGCTGAACAGAGTGTTTGAAGGTATTTGAAAAGTAGGTGCTATCATATTTACTGGCGTAAGAGGAAGAAAGAAACAAAGCAGCACATAACGGAGAAAAGGAGAAAAAGGAGAGAGAGAAAAGGAAAAGAAAGAAAGAAGATGTTTTACCTTTAAATGATATGAGTTGGAAAGACGAAGTCCAGTTGTTCTACTGAATATTTAATGATGCTTTCTTTATAGCACAGAACACGAGCTAAGTAGGGTATGGTTGAATTTTTGTACTTGGTGGTACAAGCATATAGTTTTCTATATAGGCTTCTGGTTCTGCCTGATGAGATGCAAGGGTAGAGTTGTGAGTGAAGAGGGTGGTGTGAGTTAGATAAAATGAATTTAGCCCATTTTTCACATGAGTCCATGTACCTGTCAACCAGAATATTAACAAGCTGGTTAAGTGGCATGTTGCTTACCCTGCTGACAACCTTTAGCACCCTGCGTAATAAGGTATAGTCTTTATTCAGTAACCCGAGAAAAATTAAGTGGGAACAATAGAGAATAATAGGCAGAATGCGAGAGTTAACGAATTGTAGGAGAAAGGGTTGGAGGGTTATACCAGAATGTCTTAACTTCTTGATGTAGAAGGTAAGACGGAATATTTTCTTAGAAATCGTCAAGATATGAGACGACCAGGAGAGATCATTAGATAGAATGACGCCTAGGTATTTAATTTCCGACTTGGTTTCTATTTCAGTGCCATCTATTTCAGAGAAGTAGGAATGCAATGAATACTCATGACTAGTGTTCCTGTTGAATTTCATTCATTAGTATTAAAACATAGTTATTTTTCGCTTAGAATTTAAGTGGATCATGGGGCTACAATGGAACATTGCAATTTCGTTTTGTATGCACCGGATACAAAGCTCCCCCACTGGAACAAGCTGAATTCAGGAAAAGCAAGTCATAGGTTGATCAAATTGCAACTCTACCATCACCATCATTGTCCTCGAACAAAGCATAGAATAGCAGTCAAACCTCTGCCTCAACTTCCTGCATCGGCTTCGAAAAGGCCTTTGACAGATAGCATTGACCGAGAAGTAATTTGGAATCTGCTTCAACACTGCGGCGTGCAGTGCTCAAGTCATTATAAATCTCATTCAACAGATGGTTATATAACAATGCCAAGTGTCATGTGATCCTCGACGGGGAGCTTGGAGAGGCGTTTGAAGTGCATACAGCAGTAAGACAAGACTGCTAAGTTCTATCACCGATGATATTCCTAAATGTGGTGGACTGGATTATACATCCAACTGTGGGAAGTGAATAGACAGGAATAAATTGAAGTAACCAATAAGAAGGCCCTAAAAGATCTGAATTTAGAGCGTGGATATGATTTATGTTTAATATCAAACAAACTCGAGGACTTTCAGGCGAAAACCAACAAACTGGTTGCAGAAACAGTGAAACCTGAACTTCAGGTAAAAATGGAGAAAATGGAGGTGATAAAGATTCCCAACTAACCAACCAACCAACAGAAACAGCAACCGGCACCAATCACCATCAACAGGAGAGATTTGATGGAGTTCGCCTCCCTCACTTATTCAGGAAGCATCGTTTCAATCACAGATACCCGGAACGGATGAAGTTTGCAAAGCCAGCCAGCCAGCTACCCAGCCAGATTCAGAAAAGAATGATACACCTTCATCAAACTGAAATCAGTTTGGAAATCTTCTGTACTCCACCTCAGCATGCAGAATGAGATTCAGATGTTCAACACCAATGTGACGTGAGCCAGTCAATTCTTCTTTAAGGGTCAGAAACTTGGTCAGTGTGCTACGAAAAGGATTTCCAACGGGTGACAGAGGTCTGTCAACAGCTGCCTAATTCCCTGACTCCATAGTGAAGATCAAATGGCCAACCAGCGAGCCAGAGAGAATCATCATCAAGAAACTCCTGGAGATGACGAGTCAACCAAGAGCCGATTGCGCAACAAATGTGTGGTAGGGAATGGAGATGGATTGGGTACACATTGAGGAGATCATCGAATGAAAACGCACGCCAGTTCCTCAAGTGACACCTAAATAAGAAGCGATGAGTGGATAGTTGGCGTGAAGATGAAGTGGGGGAGATCGTGCGAAGAGGAGATGAGAGACTATGGCCAATCACCGACCCAGATGAAGGATATGGTAGAGAATATGACAAAGTGAAGATGTGTTGCCGAAGCCATATGCTCTGCTCGGAACCTAAAGAGATAACAGTAATATTTTGTTCTGTTCTCAACTTCAGTGATGGCCTGGAGCGCGATGTCACTCAACCGTCTCATCAGAGTGTGTCCGATCCATCTCCAATTTCTGTCTAGGTTCTTGAATAGTTTGTTCCAAGAGTTCCCTGCTTCTAACTTCTACTGGCTGGCTAAGTGATCTTCAGTATGGAAACAGCGACGGGAGGAGCTGTTGATAAAATTCTGCAGCCAAATTTCGGAACATTATAGAAGAAGTGACTGATTTTACACTGGTGTTGAAAATCTGAATCTTGTTTCCAAAATGGATTTCAGAGTGACGAAGGTCTGTCTTGATTTTCTGATTCCGGTTTTGCCTTCCTCATCGGTACTGACTGCCTGTAGTTGAAGTGATACTCCCTAGATAAGTGAAGAGATTCACCTCTCCCGAATTACTGCCTTGTTGTTGCTGTTAGTTGGTTATTTTCATCACCTCCATCTTCCTATGTTCATCTGTCATCCCGGAATGCCTTCTCTGCCAGTTTCTTGGTTATTGCCTGTTAGTCTTCCAGTTCTACCGATATTAGACATTCGTTATCCGCCTTCTTATCGGTCCCACGTATTGTTGCCTTAGCACTCATCGCAAGCAGTCTTCCACACAGTCTTTTTTTTATTCCTATACGTTCACAGTGGAACGTAGGACTTCAAGCTAGAGGCGTGAAGTTTCTGTAGCAGTAGTGGTAATTTTTACAGGATGGGGTTGCTAGCCTCATGTCAAACTTTCCCTTTTTACCAGTCTTACTACTGGCTTCGCGAGGTGAAGGAGTGCGTCTGTGGCTGTGGATCGAACCCCAGACCATGTGCATGGTCGGCGAGCGTCCTAACCGCTATACCACCGACTCCCTTCCACACAGTCTAGTTCACAACAATTAGGAATATCAACAGTGAAAGCAGGCAGCAACCTTGTCTTACAATCCTGTCTTAAATCCAAAGGCTTCATTGATTTTTCCGTTCTTGATTACTTGACATGTGACATGTTGAATGAGGCTGATACATATTTGGGGCGCTGTATAGTATTGAAGTAGTTTACAAATTACTTTGCAGTCAGTACTGTCAAGTTCCATTGTAGAGTGAATGAATTTGAGTGAGGTAGAGATTTGATTGCCATCCTATTTTATAATGATTAAAAACTTTAAACGGGCGAATGAAAATTTCACAAACAGGAATAGAAAATGGGGTTGACGGTTGTGTGTGTGTGTGTCAGGGAAATTAAGGTCCGATGTCATGGAGAGTAGAAATGTAATGATGAGAAGGCGAAAAAATCAATCGGATACTTGAAAAAAAACAAAATCCTACTGTAAGATCAATTCAATTCTCATCCTTGAATCAAGTCAATCTGTCCCGGATCAGCTTAGCGTTGTTGTAACCCAATTATCCACGCCTAACGTGTCTATCCCACCTTGTTTAATGAACTGTGTGTGTGTTTTTAGTTCGATCTGTTAAGTCAGACAGTTGAACTCATGACCCAATCAGAGTATTTTTGTGAACTGTTATTTTGCTGACCCATGTCTTATTTTGTACTATTCTGTCGAGTTTATCTTATTTATTGATTGGTTAAGTAGCCAATTAAATTCTATCTTTGTGCCTATGCTCTGTCTATCTCTTACTTGGGTTCATTCTTCTACTGACTGCTTACCTGAACGGTCGTGTCTGATCCGGCTAGTTCGTAATTTTGGCTTTAACGTTATTCCGCTCTGATAGCGGTACCTTGCTTTCTGTTAAGCATTGTGTTTTGTACTCTTGAAACCTTTAAGGTTTGTTATATATAATTATTGATTTGTTTATTAATAGTACCATAGAAACAGTGACCGGCTTCTTGTTTGTTCTGGACCGTGATAGCCTCTATCTACGCGTGACTTAATTTCAAGCGATATTGCGCTTACACCTACTGAAGATTAAAACCGAAATTAGGACAAGCTTCTTGGATGCCACATTCGTCATAATCAGAAGAAACAACTTAGACAATCCTCACAACTTGATAAACACCTCCAGCGACATAAAATTCGCAATAAAAGAGAAATCCGAGGGCAAAATTCTATTCTAAGACGACTTAATCAAGCGAACATCCACTGGAAAATTAGCAACTCAAGTATATACAGAAAATCAACTCACGCAGATCAAATACTCAAATACAACAGCAACACCCCCTCATAACACACAAAATGAGTTGCAAACAAAGCATTATTACAGAGAGCCACGACTCATTGCAACACTCCTGCCTTGAGGAAAATTGAAGTAAAAAATACATATTATGCCTGGTTTCCATAAATATTGGTATCCATGAAACTTCATTAAAAGATATCTATCTACCTCCAGGACAAGCAACCAAACCGAAAGTAATCAATGAAAACACAAGGAAAATTTTCCTATCTTATAAAAAGAACATATCCAACATCTCTGAAAGATTGATCAAACCTTTCGGAATTGATGTTGCTGACAAACCAACAAAATCACTTAATACATTTATTCCCCTTGATGAATTTGAACAAGGCAACAACTACAGTTTTAGCAGAATAAAATGGTTCCATATTTTATTTCGTCGCCTTCTTGTCAACTGCTTACAGGGCAAAGACATTATTAAATGTATCTACAAAAACAATTTTAACATACTTGCACAGAGTTCATTTTAAACAAAAATCAATCGATCAGTATACGCATAAACTAATAATGCAAAACTGAAAGTCATGCTTCACACTTACTAGGATTATTCAATGATGCACACACCAATAGTGAGTTCACTATGGATCATGGAAGTGACGGGAAGTTCCACTTCCTCGACATTGCCATACAACGCCTAGAAGACGGTAGTCTTCAGAAGTCAATTTATCGAAAGCCTACATGGAAAGCACAATACTTACATTTCAATAGCTTTTGTCCAAATGGCTTTAAACGCGGACTAGTCAAGACTCTGTACTATAGAGCGAGGAGAATATGCTCTACAGAGAAACTACAGGAAGAATTTGAGTTTCTTGAAAATACATTGAGGAGCAATGGGTACCCTCAAAGGTTCATCAACAAGTGTGGAAGATCTGCAGTCGCAAATGAAAAACAAATCACAGTAAGAAAAAAGCCAATCTACTTTGAGCTTGATTATAAAGGCGAAAACATTGCAGCGATGATCAACAGAAGGCTGAGCACATCACTAGCCATAGCCTATCCTGCAGCTTAGCTCGTTCCAGTCTATCGAACAACCTGCTCTTTGGTGCAATCGAAAATTGGTAGATTTCCTTCTCATGTTAACTCCAACTGTATATACAAATTTACATGTATCTGTGGGAGCAGTTGCATTGGAAGGACAGAAAGAAGGGCATATCTACGATTTTCTGAACATGTACCAAAAAGCTTACGTCTAAAGGGAAGAAATGCTTTGAACAGTGCCATCGCCAGGCATCTCCCTGACACGGGTCATGAGGTGGGCGTCGAAAAGTCGTTCAAAATTATCAATAAGCAAAAGAGCTCAATTCTCCTCAAGTTTGCTGAAGCCATTTCCATCAAGCGCGTGAAACCTGATTTATGCGTTCAGTAAGAAGCGGTTATCAGTCTTTGTTTGCCCTGGTAACTGAATATTTTTCATCCGAATTCGAGTTGCTGAAAAGTTTTCATTGTGTATGATTATTATTGTTCGGAAGTGTTTAATATTGCCTAAATTGATCGATTGATTTTTGTTTAAAATGAACTCTGTGCAAGTATGTTAAAATTGTTTTTGTAGATACATTTAATAATGTCTTTGCCCTGTAAGCAGCTGACGAGAATGCGACGAAATAAAAGATGCTACCATTTTATTCTGCTAAAACTGTAGTTCTTGCTTTGTTCAAATACATTAAGGGGAATAAGTGTATGAAATAGCAGTATCAACTGAAAAGTTACATCACATTCTATACACATATATATTCATCTAAATGACTATAAATGACATCCTTTTGAGATCCGTGATTGGCTGTAATCTGGTAACCTTTGTAACCTTCCTCAAAAGACATCTGTAGAACTGGTGTGTGTGTCCCTGTAATGGTATCCACAAAATCATTGGAATGGTGCATTATGTGATGAATATTTCCAGAGAATGACAGGGATTTATAATCTTTCCACTCATCAGTGTGTATCATGGATTCACTAGTCGAGTGATATCATTATTATTGTCCCCTTGGGTTCCTAATGGAAAATAGGGCTTCAACTACACGTCTCCACTTGCTTCTGTCTTCTGCTGTACTTCTCACCTGCGTCTATGTTAATCTATACTGTTTCATTTCCTCTTCACACGATCTCCTCCATCTCACCCTTGGACGTCCCACTCACAGCTTCTCTTTCAGATTCCACTCAAAGGCCTGACGCACGATGTCACCCAGCGGCCTCCTCAGCGAGTGTACAATTCATCTCCACTTTCTCCTGCATATTTGTTGGGCGATTGGTTCTTGTTTTGTTTCTTTGTTCCCATAGTTTCTTGTTGGTGATTCTTTCCGGCCATCTGATCTTCAATATAGAACGAACACAGTTGTTGTTGATAAGGGTCTGCGACCTGTTGGAAATATTCTGATCCGTATAGAAGAAGTGACTTGACGTTTGTATTGAAAATCCGAATTTTGTTGTTGATGCAGGCTGAGTGACGAAGATTTCCAGATTAGTTTCAGGTTGATGGGTGTGTTTTTCGCCTTCCTGATTCTCGATTCGACATCCTCGTCCGTTCCTCCCGTGGTTGAGACAATGCTCCCTAGATAAGTGAATGAAGTAACCTCTTTCAAATCCCTCCCGTTGATGGTGATTGCCGCTGGATGTTGCTGGTGCTGTTGTTGTTGGTTGGCTGCTTATTTTCATAACCAGTCAAGTTATAATAGGTACTAAGGTAGTTGACTTTTTGTCTGCTGTTCCCACAATGAATCCTTTTCCTAGGGAGGTGTCATATATAAGCTGACCAGCCAAACATTTTTGGTCGGTGACGACCACGGTTGTATTTCTTTGTTTAATAAGACAGTTTCGTTTACGTCTACGGCGGCGCCTTCTCCTCCTAATAACGTGGCAATTCTCTCCATTTTCCATGACGCAATATCTCTGCAGTTCCGGTATCACTGAACTGTTGATACGAAGCTATTTTCAGTTTCACCAGCTGCACTACTCAAAGGCTGTTTTAAAAACCAGTAATTACAAATACATAAAAGGAAAAGGAAAGGACAAGTGGCACCTGTCAAACAAGTGTTCTTACGAAATATTAGAATCATCAGGTTAACTTCCCTAACAGTTACGTCTCTCAAACAAATTGCACAATGATGGATATATACATCGATCGAACTGCAAATGAACAAATCCTTTTCTATCTAAGCAACCTTATATCCAAGCAATACAGGAACACCTATTCCTCACCAAACTGCAGGTATAACTGCGTAAGAACAAGCATTTGACTCAAATCAAGTGGAATGAAACCTTCGGCTTACGTGGATGAAAATCCCTGGACCATTCAAGGTCATTCACTGACTGGTAGTTGGTGGTGCTTAAAGTTTAACTTGGCCCGCGAACCGACTATATTATTATTACTTCTTTTAATTACTAGAGGAAAATAAGGCTTCAGCCGTGCATCTCCATTGCCTTCGGTTCTCTGCCCAAATGCTTTCATCTCCTTTTCACATGACCTCCTCCAAGTCACCCTTTCACTGACGACCGACTCGCCGCTTCCCTTTCGGGTTCCACTCGAGCGATGGCTTGTCTAGTGATGTCACTTGATGGTTTCCTCAGAGTATGGCAAATCCGCCTCCATTTCTTCCTGCCTATTTCTTTCACAATCGGTTCCTGTTGGGTTGGTTCGCTCATTGCCAGAGATCTCTGTTGCTGATCTTTTCTGACTGGCCATCTGATCTTGAGTGGTATTAAGCGAAGACAACTGTTGATTGATGAAGGTCTGTAGTTTGTTTGAGATGCTCTTTATGACGCGCCAAGTCTCTGATCCATATTGCAAGTAGCACTGACTTTACATTGGAGTTGAAAATCCGGATCTTATTTTTGATGCTGAGTGATGTTGACATCCACACAGACTTGAGAGTAGTGAGAGCTTGTCTTGCTTTTCCGATTCCTGCTTTGATATTCTCGTCAGTTCTGCCTGTAGTTGAAACGATGCTTCCCAGGTAGGTGGGTAGGTTGGTAGAGGAAGTTGTTTCTTTCAGGTTCCTTCCATGTATGCTGATCGTTGTCTGTTGTTGTTGCTGTTGGTGTTGGCTAGGAATCTTTATCACCTACCTCCGTTTTCTCTATGTTCACCTGAAGGCCTATCTTTGATGCTTCTTCCGACAACTTATTGCTTTTCGCTTGCATATCCTCCAGTTCGTGGGAAATCAGACATACGTCATCAGCGAAGTCCAGATCCTCCAAGTTGTTTGTGTGAGTCCATTTCATGCCTGTTTCCTCATTGCCCACTGTTTGTCGCATTATGCAGTCTACTGCAATCAGGAAAATAATTGGCGATAGTAGGCAGCCAGCTTGTCCTACTCCTGTCCTCACTTCGAAGGATTCCGTAAGTTTCCAGTTGTGGATTACTTGGCATGCAGCATTGTCGTACAGCTGTTAGATGAGATGTATAATTGTCGGTGGCACCCCTTGATAGTAGCGAAGTAGTTGCCAAATCACCTCTCGATGCAAAGATGTTCCAGTGAAAAGTCAAGCTCGTTCACCACTGAGGCGATAGGGACCGATTCAATCTCCAGCCAATCAACTGTATTTTCAACCAATTTCCTGAGTTTTCTTCGAAGATCAGTTGGATGCGTAGTGCTGATGTAGCTCAAACTAGAAGAGAACAGCCAGCTGTCCTGTACCCCAGCCCCGGGCTCTAATTGATATCAACCAGTGGTCAAACTTGTTTCATTTGTAAATGAAAATAATGACTGGTATAAATTCTCTTGTCAAATATACCACAACGTTGTCTGGGGCGGGGTAAATGCGTTGAATTAAACATTTAACAGGGTGTTCTAATCACCTACACTGAATTTTGTCGGTAAATGACCAGTTTCATTTTAGCCTCAAAGTAATAAAACAATGTCCAGGGTAATTGATACAACCTGTGGTCGGAGTATAAATGCGAGGAAGCTAACTTTACCTCTTCATATTTCCTCGTTCAGCGCAACTAAACAAGCGGTAATAATTATTGAGTACAAAATATTGATTTTAATTTTGAGAGACGGATACTAATCATTCCTATTTAATTTATTTTTTGCCATAAACTCACCTCAAAGTGTAAAGGCAGTTTAATATGCAATTCATTGTGGTAGATTGGCTAAATCACCCAAAAGTAATCCATAGAGTTTACCCCTCCCCCACACCATTTTATAAATTTAATATTCCATTCATTCAAATACAATCTGAGGTTGTGATGTTTAACCACTAATGATGCGGATCTTTAAGCACCGTTTTCTACCTACCGCCGCTATACAGCAGTACGCAGAGTATGGGCGTTTCTTGACTGGGATAATATTACATCAAATGACATACTGTTCATTAGTATTTGCCCGTGAAGATTCCGTATAAAGATGATAGGATTTACCTACCTTCCCTCTAGAATATACAGATTGTATGACCTACCTAAAGTGCATACACCAGGAGTACCGTTACGACCAATATTTGATATGCAAAATTCGCCCTACCATGCTCTAGCTAGATGATTAGTAAATATTCTCAAACCTTTGCACGAGAAGATAGTGAAATATAGCGTCAAAGATGTATTTGAAGATATTAATATCAAAGACAAAGCCATGATATCTCTGCACATAGCATCCTTATTCACAAATGTACCGTTAGCAGAAGAAGTTAACTACATATACGAACAAGCGTACAACCAGTCGATAAATATTGGCATCCCAACGGAAATCCTAAAAGAACCTATCATTTGCCTTTCTTGAATTCAGCTTGTCCCAGTGGGCGGTGTTCAGTATTCTTTGTTCTCTCCGGGATGATGCAACTTTGTATTTTGCTTTGCGTGGATGAAAGCCTTATTCCATGCCAGTTCTTGCACAGGCATAAGTCGTCCTTCTTTGTCAGCTTGATGAGGTAGCCAGCCATTCTTCCAATCGTTAGGTACCTTTCCTTCTTTCCAAACCATTTGTAATAATGGTGTGAGCACATTTGAGGCAGTCTCTCGGTCCGTTTTCAGTGCTCTAGGGTGGGGAAATTCTGTCCGGTCCTGCTGCCTTCATGGCCGCTCTTCAGAAGCTTGATTGCATTTAGAATTTCTACTTTCATTAGAGGATTAGTGTCCACTGGTATGCAGTTCTATGTGTGCTGTCACTGGTGTTGGTATTTCTGGGCGAGTTGAATGTGATGGTTGATTAATGTCTTCAAAAATCTTTTTCATGTGGACATATCTCACCACCACTAAATTATTTGCGTCTAAGAATCTGATTAACGCAACCAAACTTCTAGTTACCGAGCAGGAAAAAGAGACCAAAAGGGGAATTAAAATTGATTCAGTCTAATCTTGAATCAAATAATTACCTAAAAAGTTGAGACAAGAATGCATCAAAACCTGCTTCTAAGAATTGTGTTAATTCAGTAGTGATTCCTTATCGCAAAGAAATATCGGATGAAATAAAGCCAAATCTCTGCAGTTGTGACATAAGACTGTACTTTCGTGAAAGGATGGCATCTTACAGCAGGCCCTCGGGTGGAATGCAAATGGTAAGCGACGAATGTACCATAAGTGAGAGTGTGACGTGGAGGAGATGGTGTGAAGAACAGATAAGAGATTGTGGTCAATCTTGGACCCAACTGAAGAGGACGGCAGAAGACAGAACAATGTGGATATGTGTTGTTGAAGCCCTATGTTCCACTCGGAACCCAAGGGAATAATAATGATAATAATGATAACTCTTATTCTGTCCCACTCACTCTATTTTGTGATTACATGCAAAGGAATGCAGTGCAATGGCTGGGCTTTTTTCTAGGTTATTTAACTTTGCAAGATCAACTATTCTTGATCTACCTAAATTTTTGTGTTCCAGTAATCTAACTGATCCCGATCTACTAGTATGACGTTTGTAATTGACCTCATATTTATCACATGGTATTCGGTAAATTCACTTTTTAATTGTATCTATTGGGTCTTAAGGCCGATGAAGTTTATCTCTGAGAGAGTTGGTTGATTGATCGGTTCAAACGCCACCCCGACTAATTCCACCATCATTGAGAATCATACGTAAAGCCACTCTGATGAGCCTCCATTATACAGCAATAGTATTCAAGCCCTAAATTCTATATTAGTTAAAGGATTTCATCATGAGATGACATCGGTTAGAGAACCATTGGAAAACCTGGGAGTACTTGACAGCTGTTTCGTTATCCTAGTTTGAGACTCTTCAGCAGTATGAACCCACCTGACCATTTGATTGAGTCCCAGTGGCTTAATGGTCTACGGGCTCGCTGCTCTTGTATCCAGAAGGTCATGGGTTCTAACGCTGACGGTGGGTGCGTACTCAGGAAGAGTACCAAACCAGGAAAACGAACCGGCTGTCCAGTACTCCTATGTTTTCCAGTGTGTCTCAAACCGATGTCAGCTCATGATGAAATCCTGTAACCAATCAAAGAAAATCCACACAAACTAACATTTGAATTCTATATTATTTACATCCTTATTTTTGTCACTGTCACTATTAATCTTATTTATTCTATGGCACTTCACAAATTTCTGACTAAATTCTGGTGAGCATTTATTCACTTGTAATTTCTCTGTATATGTGACTTCGTTATTTATATCTTCTGACTTACTCACTAGTAAAGCTTATGAACCGACTATATATACGCATCAAAGTAAACCTATCTTCACCGATTCTGAATGGGTTGAATTACAGTCTGAGTATTTATTAGAAGAATGCGTCAGTTCCCTATAATTGCTAGTATCTAACCTCCCAGCGTCCCGTTTTCGTTTTCATTTCACAGCCTAGCATATCTAACTCATCCTGTTCGCCTTCTAACGAAGAAACGAATTTTGCTAAAAACCTGCCTAATCAGTCTTTTGTATAAAGGCAGACAACTAACTCGGCACATGACCAAGCTATTATCTACAATAATTTTACTACTTTGATGAGAACAGTCTCTCCAAACTTAATTAAATCTCACACAGATTTTGACATTCTATGATTAGATAGACGGATTAACAAAGGTAATATTCGATTGCTTAGTTCACAGTGTTAAGTAAAATTGACGCGGAGGCCGATAGAAGTTATGTGGCATGGAAAATGACGACAATTTATCTTTCATGTGATTTTGTTGAAGAAAAATGACAATTGCACATAACGTGTCTCCCACAATCATTGTCATTCAAGCACGAGAAAGAATCTTCGGCATTTGTACTTCTGAGGCTTGGCTAAAGATAACTTAATATGTTTATAAGAATCTCATAACCTAGGCACTAGCTATCCAAAATCTCAAACCCACTCTATGTATCCAAAAGAAATACGTCCAACCCTTGTCCCTGCCATGGCCATCATAAACAGTTAATTCTTCTAATAGTGACCATGTCATTCCTTCTCTTATCCAAATTTCTTGTTTATTCATGTTATTTTTAAGTTTTTCTTAATCACGATTTACACTACCATGTTTTCATATGCGAACTTCCTGCCTATTTTGTCATTTTATTATTTCTACATATTTAATCCCTAACTGCATAAACAGTTATTCGTCACATTAGTTATGATCCCACTAGACTTTTTATCCAAACACCCTGTCCATTGTTGTTATTTCTACATTTCTAACCCCCAATTGCACATTCAAGCTCAATCTTCTCAGTAATGATGATGCTATTTTGTTTGAGTTTTATCCGCCCCCTCCCCTGTTTATTATGGCATTTTAATTTCTAATTGTAATTTTATTAATTTGACCCTTGACCGGAAAGTATTCTGGAACTTTCCCACCCATTTGACCTCACAATCATCTCACGTTATTTGGTAAATTATATTATATTTTTCTTAATTGGATCTATGGTGTCCTTAAGATGATAAAGGTTATCTTTGAGATAGTAGCTCGGTTTGTTTAAATGCCAACCTTATCCCAGTGTCATTGAGAATTCTAAGTAAGGCCTCTGATTATCCTGCCTTATACGGCAATACTACCATAGGGACTTTTAATTATATATAATTTTCGTTATGTTTGCCAGAGTAAATGTGCGCAGACACATAAATATTATATTATTATTATTGTTCCCTTGCGTTCCTAGTGGAACATAGGGCTTCAGCTGCACGTCTCCACGTGCTTCTGTCTTCTGCTGTACTTCTCACCTGCGTCTATGTTAATCTATACTGTTTCAATTCCTCTTCACACGATCTCCTCCATGTCACCCTTGGACGTCCCACTCGCCGCTTCCCTTTCGGGTTCCACACGAGCAATGGCCTGACGCGTGATGTCACTCAGCGGCCTCCTCAGCGAGTGTCCAATCCATCTCCACTTTCTCCTGCATATTTGTTGGGCGATTGCTTCTTGTTTTGTTTGTTCCCATAGTTTCCCACACATAAATATAATTACATACAATTCCTGTTGTACAGTTATCTGAATAAATTCCTTGAAAATGAGTCTCATCGTTGAACTGCATGTTCTTATTTCGATTTAATTCTACTTAGCCAAACTAAACATCAGTGTAGTAGGGTTGCAACCCGGCAGAGAGAGATAGAGTGAGACTTTTAGGGTAATTATTATGATTTCAATGAAAAGAAAGTAGTGATTAATTTGAAGGAAGATTCAGCAGGGAGTGTGGTATACAGATGGCAACAAAACATTATTCATCCAGTAATATACAAGAAAATACAAGAAAAAATTCAGCAGTTATTTCATATCGTATATTTCTTATATTGCTTTACGTTTCCAGTGGAACATAGGGATGCTTCAAGCTAGAGGCTTGAAGTTTTCAATAGCAGTGGTGATTATATTTACAGGATGGGGTTACTAGTCTCATGCCCAACACTCTCCTCTTTACCAGTCTTATTACTGGTTTATCGAGATAAAGGAGTGCATCCGCGGCCGTGGATCGAACCGCCAGCGAACACTCTCCCTCTCTGCCACCGATGCACTCATATTGTATAATATTGTAAATCACTACCAATGAACGAAATTTAGTAACGATAAAGACTTATGTTGGTTATTTTATTGGGCACCAAATGGAAGACAGGGTCTCAGCAGTATATCATCATTTTTCATACTCATGCCGTGTATTTTATTCCTGGATCCACAACTGTCCATAGGCTTTGGTTTCATCTTCACATGGCCTCCTCCACGTCAATCTCAAACTCACGCCAGACTCATCGTTTCCTAACTGGGTTACACTCAAAGATCTATCTGAAGCTGTGTCACTCAATGATCTCCTAAAAGTGTATCTAATGAATCTCCATTTTTTCCACATACTTGTATTGTTGCAAGTTCTTGACTGGTTTGTTCCCCAGAAGTCTGAGTTGATTATCCTTCCCCACAAGCCATGCGATCTTCATTGTCAAGCCAGCAAACTCAGCTGCTAATAAAAATCTGCAGAAGCCTGTCACAAATAGTTTTAGGGACTTTCGTATCAAGTTTGTGTACACATGGAAGCTTATTTCTTATTTTTTTAATTTTTTTTTTATTTTGACTACAGCTTGATGCCACACCGTATTTTCAGTACAACTATGACATTTTCAGCATGGATATCGGTAGCCCAAATTTTGCAGGCCGACCACAGATACCGGGTGTGCGTCGGTAGGGGATTGAACCCCGAACCATGTGCATCGTCGGCGAGAGTCCTAACCACTGTGCCACCGACGCATATCGACTTCAAAATTATGAAGGTCTGTCATGATTTCCCGATTCTAGCCCTGATATCATCGTTCATATCACAGTCAGTAGTAGTTTAAAAGATGTTGCCCAAATTTACCCTGTTTATGGTGATCAGTGTCTTTTGTTGTTGATAAGGTATCTGCATCAGCCCTTTCTTTTATTAAAACTCTACTTAAAGTCTTAACGTATTAGCTTCTTCTGATAACTTGTTGGTCTTTGCCTAAAGATCTTCGAGTATGTGAGGAATTATAAATGAATCATCCGCAAAGTCCAGATCATTTAGGGTTCCGGCGACGGTTTAACACATTCCTGATTTCTCGCCCCCACGCAAAGTCTGCTACATAATTCATTCCATCTCAACCAGGAGTAACATCGTGGGTGACATTAAGCGGTGACATCGCTTTACTTCTGTCTGTACTTCAAATGACTAGCTAAGTTTTCCGTTGTGAATCACGTTTTGTGTGGCATTGAATGACGTTGATAAGGATTTAGGTCACCCCGTAGTTAAGAAATTTACTTCCATATCTCTTCGCGGTCAACTCTGTCGAAAACTTTCTCAAAGTTGGTGAAGTTGACGTGGAGATTTACATATCAACGCACATTAAGAAAACAAAAAGCATAAATAGTTAAAGTTAAAACACAAAAACACACCCATGTGATCTCCTCTTGGTCCACTCCTAGCCGACCGCTTCATGGCGAGTCTTGAAAACAACATCCTCGATCCCTCGATAAGTCAACTTCACTTATCCAGGAGACACGTAGATGATACGTTTATAATTTATGATGAAAAATCCAATTTAGATTATCTCCTCAAAACCTTCAACGCAGAGCACCCATCATTAAGATTCACCTTATCGAATAAGGCGATTCCATTAAATTTATTACGTGAAACCCCACTAGAGAACGGGTATCCACCAAGACTCATAGACAGATACATGAAAGAGAAGCCTTCGTCGTAAAACATCGCAACTGTTCTTAAGAAAACTCTTTTCATGAACCTAGAATTCAAAGGTGACGTCGCAGCAGAAATTCTCAGAAACTGCCTTTTTATATGTCTGAAGAAGACATTTCCGACAGCCACCTTACGTATCACATTCTCCAGCAGACGGTTATTCCAGTCTAATGTTAAGGATAAGATACCGCTTTTGGCCACTTCAGTGTGTATTTATCAGTTCACTTGCTCGTGTGGAGCAAAGTATATCTATCGTACGCAACGTCAAGTCCACAAATGTATTCTCGAACACTGTCCAGCTTGGTTAGTCAGAGGAGAAAAGAGGAATAACAGCAGCTGTATCCTCGAACACCTTGTCATCTCCGGACATCAAGAACCCTCACATGAATGCTTTACGGTGCTACACAGAGTCCCTCAATATCGTACAAAGGGACTTCGCTTACTCCATTAGCTATTCTGGGTATGAAACCGGACCGCTGCACTCAAAAGCGATACATGCAGTCTTTTGCCCTGCGTGCCCAGAGTAAAGTTCTTACTACAATTTTGCTTCTCTCTTTTTTATTATGTAAGTTCACTATTATTATTGTCATTGTTATTACTACTATTATTTTATAATCATTATTATTCCCATCATCCATATTTTCTTACCACTCTATTACTGTTTATTAATAACATTGCTTTTTCTTACAGATTTTGTATAAAAACACTCTATCGCCATTTCACTAGCTCCTGTCCATTCTACACGAGCTTACTGATTAGTCATTATCTCACACTTATTACGTCATGCTAACTTCTGTATCTCTTCTTTTCTAACTTACAATTGGTCATCCCTTCTTACACTGCGTTATGTAATACAATTTTTCAAGGACAAAGTTTACCAGTATCTGATTGGTATAAAGATTTCTTTGTTTAATAAAATTACGATTGTACAGCTCATGAAAATGAATCGTCGAAAAGAAAATTTTCTTCGCTGCTTGTGCCTTTTTCTTATGAATCAATAAGGGGATATTTCGTTCAAATACACAGCTCTCATGAGTTATAAAAGCCTAACTAGTTAATACCAACGATTCTACTATTTTAGCTAATTTTAGCTATTTTAGCTCCCTCTCCATTAAACTAAGTCAACTAACGTTATATTAAGCACATCAGTAATTTTCCTAATTGCATTGAAGATATGCATCTATTGTCAATTTTTGCGTCATTTAGTTATCAATGTGATCATTCAATCTAACTAAGCGCCTACTACTAATTGTCCTTCCAATGCACGTCAAATGAAATCTGCATTCATGTATAAGGGACAGAAAAACAGGTGATTTTATCCAAATGACATCATACTGCAATTCTGTCTGCTATTATTTAACTCCACTTTATAACACATTATGCTTGTTAACCCAATCAAAAGTAGATAGACATCCTTCTCCGCACGTTAACTACGATTGCAATTACCAATTCACCAGCACGAGAGCACCAGGCAGGCTTTAAACCAGGAAGAGGGTGTATTGATCATATCTTCACCCTTCGGCAGATTCTGGAACATAGGCATGCTCATCACCGGCGTCCAAAAATCATTATATTTCTTGACCTAAAGGTGGCATTTGAATCTGTCGACCAAGAGGTACTCTGGCGATGTTTGGCTGTAAAGGGAATGCAGAGAAAATACATTGCACTGATCAAGGCACTTTTCATCAAGCTGTACAATCGTATACATATGGTTTCCTTAAGAAATTATGTCTGGTGAGGGAATTAGATCGAATGTGTGAATACATGAAATAATAATAGTAGTATGAAATGTAATTAAAATATTTGTGATTATAATCAAAGTTAAATGTCAAGTAGCAAAACAATTAATGTCATATATAAAATAATACATAAGGTGTATAGATTTTGGAAACCAGCTACCCTAACCGATTTATTGACAACAACATGAAAGATAAACAGTAAAAACTGGTCACCGACTCAGTTCCAAAGAAAACCTTATTCGTGAACTTGGCATTCAAGGGTGATCAAGCTTCAGATATGCTCAAAAATCGTCTCTCTAAATCAGTCAGTAAGACGTTCTTTGAAACAAAATTACATATGATGTTCACCAGCGGCAAGTTGTTCTCCACTTCTGTAAAAGATAAGCTCCCCCGTCTGGCCGCCTCCATATGCATCTATCAGTTCACCTGCTCTTGTTGAGCAAGGTACATTGGCTGTAGCCAGAGGACGCTTTCCACACGGATATGAGAACATATTCCAGCTTGGTTTTATAAGGGAGAAAGGAAGTGTATGCGAAGCTCTATTTTGGAACACCTGATCGACTTCTGCCACTCTGTCAAACCTGACCATGATTTTAAGATCATATATAGAATCCATACTAACTTTCCGCGTTTTCTTCGTTACAAACTTCTAAAGACAGCTGGGACCTTGACAATTCATGACTTTAAGCCAGATCTTCGTGTACAAAAGAAGTATGTACACTTCCTACTTCTGTCTTGGCCGTAGAGGGATAGACATTTATTTATTTTGTTTATTTAGTTATTCTATGTACTTTTCCCTTATTACTACGATTGTTATTAATATTATTACCATTATTATTATTACTATTCTCACTCTGAATCTTTTCCACTTGACCCACTTGACAATTTAAACCCAAAATTATTAATTTTTATATTTTTATTGTTACAATATTGAATTCTATCGTATCAAATTTCACACCATGTTATGTAACATTTTATATTCGTCTACTATTCTTATAATTATATACCCCTTTCCAAAATCTATACACCTTATGTATTATTCTATATACGACATTAATTATTTTGCTACTTGACATTCAACTATGATTATAATCACAAATATTTTAATTGCATTTCATACTATTATTATTTCATGTATTCACACCTTTGACCTAATTCTGTCATGGGATATAATTTCTTAAAAAACCATAGATATGATATTATCACTTGTGCACTTTTGAGGTTGGCAGCGGCGCGTATTTTTGACTTTTTCACTAAATACTAACCAGGCTACATACTAAGTCCTACGGTAGACTGTTCTTATTCTCCATCTTAAAATCGTACTATTTATTTCCACCTTATATGGTTATTTAATGAAAACATTTTTCTCAGGGACAGAATAGATTGCAGGTTTTAAAACTAACTGATGTCTCCACCAATTTTAAATTTTTAAAGGAAATCCGTTTTCAACAAGAGCATCCATCAGTAATTTATCTTCTTTCTCTATAATACCAATCGTACAAATACTCTGAATTCGCTTGAATAAACACTTCATCAAGTCTCTCTTATACTGTAGTGGACAGAAGTTGTGAAAATTTAAATATTACCTTGCTCAAGTAGGCTTTCAACCAGGAACCGATTGTGAAACAAGTAAGCAGGAAGAAATGGAGATGGATTAGCTGGCCATACTCTGAGAAAACAAACCATCAAGCGACATCACTAGACAAGCCATTGCTCGAGTGGAACCCGAAAGGGAAGCGGCGAGTTGGTCGTCAGTGCAAGGGTGACTTGGAGGAGGTCACGTGAAGAGGAGATGAAAACGTGTGGGCAGACTTGGAGCCAGGTGAAGACTCTAGCAGAGAATCGAAGGCAATGGAGACGCGTGGGTGAAGCCCTATGTTCCTCTAGGAATTAAAGGAAACAAATAAAAAATCAAAAACAAGTAGGCTTTCGATAAACTCATCACTATAATGAATTAGCTTCTCTTTGACTCAGAAGTATGTCTAAGAACCCAAGCTGGTTGCGACTTTCTTCTTCACATGTCAGACTTATATTTTTTCAAACTGGGACTACCGAAAACTTTCATCACTCCACTGCATATTTATTTTCTTTCGTTCGGTTTGTTCTAATTAATTAAGATATGACCTCTACTCTTGTGTGCATTTGAAATGGTTACAAGCTTCTCATTCGCAAGCTCCTATTAAACATTATAAATGACCTGATTGTGGCGATGAGAGATATTTGTTCTTAAGTTCTGTCCTTAGGCCCCAAATGGCTTTCAACTAGATTTTGTGGATTCCTTGAAGGAGACAAAAGAGATGTATCATAATTGGATGGTTTGTGTTTCAGCTCATAGAGCATTATGCATCACAGGATATACTATCAACTAATATTTTCCTTGAAGATACTGTATGAAGGGAAATTCCATGCAGTAAACTCCTCTAAAAATTCTGTACATTATATAAATACTGTCCAGAATAAAAGTGTTTTTATTATTGATATAAGAATAAAAGTTGTGCACTGTGGTAGAGTATAATTCCATTATCGGTAAAATTTATTTTGATAAAGTCTCACAACCCGTTATACAGTAATATTTACTGATAACCACGTTTCGAGCGCAATTTATTACTGCTCATAATCATATCAACACAGTACTCACACAACTTTCTAATCTCGTTTACACAATTCCACTGTTTTTCATAGCATGATTTGATTGGTAGTAATATTTTCCATATTTCCGGTATGAGTGATGAGTCATTCTTATTCTATGTGTTGGGTGTAGACTCGATGAACAAGTGATCTAGTGGATAACGCTTTGGCGTTTGAAACTTTGGGCACTAGGTTCGATCCTCAGTGGGAACATCATCATTCACTGCGGAATACAGGTACGTGCAGCTGACAAGTCCGAAATAGGAGGATATGCGCATCAGATATATTTATGGACAGCTGAGAAAATATTGCTCTTAATACATTTAATCCTACTCCAAAAATATGTTGGGTTATGTGGATGACACTTTCATAATGTTAGAAAGAGAAAATATCTCTGGCTTCTTGACGCATATAAACTCACTAGTGAAGGGAACAAACTTCACATTTGAATCGGAAAGTGAACGAGGAGAATTAGCTATGTTAGATTGTAAAATTGAACGATTAGAAGAAGGCAAACTGCACACTAGTGTTTATAAAATGCCAACGCATTCGAATAGATATTTAGACTTTATTTCTTCTCATTCGTTATCTATCTGTGAAGGTGGGCTTAGTTAAGTGTCTGACAAACCGAGCAATAACTCTACTCTACCGAAAAACCGAAATGATGAAATGAGACAGATAGAAAAAGAAGCGTTAGTGGGAAATAACTATCCTACAAGGTTCATCAGATAGTTCACTAAATGTTAAAAGCAAAAGAAATTAAGGACCCTGTAGGTTGATCCAATTAAACAAAATAATATCATTGACAAAATACTTTGCAATGACTATGAGAGAAGTCAACTACATAGGTCAAACTAGTAGATCGGGTTGGGGGTAGTCAGATTGTCAAAACATAAGAATTCAGCTAACATGAGAATTAATGACCCTGCGAAGATAAGTAATTTAGAAGAAAGCTCAACAACTGCACTGCATGCATTAACACACAACCACACAATAGCATGGTGGGAGAGGGTTAAAATTCTAAAAGTAAGATAGGTAGGTGGAGAGAGAGGTTGATTTCTGAATCCTTGTTCATCGAGTAATCTACACCCAACATGTGCACTAGGATGCATTGACTTATAGTGTACATTGAACCTTTGAACTTTTGTTTGAACTAACTCACCCACTTTTGGCACTAATTCATCTTTTGATTTGTGACTCTCCTGTACATTTTTGGTTCTCTCTCTCGTTGCGATTTCATTCAGTGCACTCTCCGAGCTTACCACAGTCAAGGCAGCAGATAAGTTGTATAACCTCTTATTTTATCAAATTTCATATCTCATTTGTGTAAAATATAACTCCGTTATAGATACACTTAACGTCTCAAGTCATTTTACCTTGATTCCGTTCGTCAGTACTTGCCCGTTAGGCAGAGTACAGCTAAGGTCATTCAGCTGGGAAGAATTTTTGTAGGAGTGGTAATTTTGAGGTAAATATTAAGCCAAGTCTAAGCCCTACAGACTCATCATTCATACCGAAAATATGGAAAATACTACTACCAATCAAATGAAGGGATGAGAAACAATGGAATTAAATAAATAAAGTCAAAATATTGTTTGACTGGTTTCTTGATATGATTATGAGCCGCTATATTACTTCTTAGAATTTTAACCCTCTCCCACTCTATTGTGTCTTTGGGTGATTTCGCATGCAGTGCTATTGCTGAGCTGTTTACTAAATTACTTATCTTCTCAAGGTCAACCATTCATTCATATAATTGATATGATTATGAACAATAAATTTTGTTAGAAACGTCATCCAGTAAACAATACTGTTTCACTGTGTGATTTTATCTTTTATTTTGATTATAGCTTGAAACCACACAGTATTTTTGTTACAAGTATGGAATTTTCAGCATGTGATATCGGTAGCCCAAATTTTGCAGACCGACCATAGATATCGGGTGTACGTCGGCAGGAGATCGAACCCCGGGCCATGTACATTGTCGGAGAGAGTCCTAACCGCTGTGCCACCGACGCACGTCTAATAAAAAACTAATATGCAACCATTCTTACCTTCGCTAAATTCTTATGTTCTGACAATCTGACTACCTCTGACCTCCTAGTTTGACCTACGAAGTTGACCTCTCTCATAGTCATTGCAAGGTATTTTGCATATTATATTATTTTGTCTAATTGGGTCAACAGGGTCCTTTAGCCTACAGAGCTTGTCCTACCCGAATGAGTTTGTAGGTTTAAATGCCACTCTAATTCCTGCTTTGTTAACAATGCAGGGTGTGCACGCAACACTTGCCAAATGAATTACTCATCACTCATAGCGGAAATATGGAAAATACTACTACCAATCAAGTCAAGCAATAAAAAATAATGATGGAATTATAGAAACGAAGTAGGAAAGTTGCGTGAGTAGTGTCTTGATATGATTATCAGCAGCAATAAATTGTGGTTGGAACGTGGTCATCAGTAACTTTTACTGTATAACAAACACGCTGTGAGCCTTTATCAAAATAAATTTTACCCATAAGGGAATGTTATTATTACGATATGATTCTTTGTAGACCTGAGTCCATTCAGTAGACGATTCACATTATTCCCCAATCCTTTTCGTCACTTTGTTTATTTTAATCGCCCTTTATTTTTCCATATAAATTGACTTGACAAGTAAATGTGTCAGGCATCAGACTGTTCAAAATGCAATGCCGAAATACATCACATCCTTTGTTTCAGCTAATCTCCGTTTTTTCCAACAACACTATCCAAATTTATAAAAGGAGCTAACTGTTTTACAACTTACTTTCCCTCTATAACGAAAGTAAATAAAGATAAACTTTGTTTCGTTTCTGAAATGTGTTCATTATTATTAATGATAATAATAATACTCTCACCAATTGTATCATCTCATAAGATATTTTTAAGGAAATAATTTTCCTTTTATCCCTTAATCGTCTTACAACTCTCCTTTCTTCTCTTGGTTTTAATCTCATCCCAGTTTAAGGATTTTTTATATAAACCATCTTAGATGGACTATGGGAATTAATCAGGATTCATTACAGTTTACTCCTACACAATATGCTTAGGTGTAGATTACTCTGTTTCTGTCTTCTCTAACAACACTTTAAACTCATAGCGTAATTTACCTTCAAAAAATTCAAAGTAATACTACTTATGAGTAATCTATTTGGATATTACAATTAAATGTTTCTTAGTGCAATGAAACTTTTTCAAGTCAACCTGTGAGGCGCAAATAATGCACTTCTTCTATTAATAACAGTGACCAACGGGCTCCAGTAACCCGTTGTCTATAGTCCTGTTCAGCTGACTTGACGCCTTCCCAGAGGCTTTCATTTTTCCCCACACACTCGGACCCACGGCTTAGTCGTCCGTTTGCACTTGGGTCTGACACGTAGTCAATTAACGGTCACCTCAGGATATTTTCAATCCATCTTAATTTTTTTTCTAAATATTTGTTCAGCAGATGGTTGTTGGTTGGTTCGTTCATATGGTCTTTTATTGATAATATGGAGCCTGCAAAGAACGAAGCTGTGACGTTTTCGAAATGAACCACATTTCTCAGCTATAAAGAAGAACGGGCTGATTCTGTCTTCTCTATCTTCACTTAAAGTCCCCTCTTTACTGGTTGTTTCGTCTGCCAATTTCTTGGTTTCTGCCTTTAGATCTTCAATTATACGTGACATGACACATAAACTGTCAGTGACGTTCAAAAACTTCTCGAATCTTCTTATGCGTTCATCGTATTCCTCTCTTCCCGCTCCCTACAGCTAAGAATACCATCAGCGATAGTAAGAAGCCTTGCATAAATCCTGTCTTCACTTCAAACGCTTCTCTGAGTTTTCCATTGTGCATCACCTGAAATGTGGCATTGCCACACAACAGTTAACGTTTGTGGATCTGCGGCAAGCCAGAGTGTTGAAGTAGTCTCTAAATGTCTTCTCAGTCAACTTTGTAGAAGGCTTGTCCAAAGTCCATGAGATTGAGGTAGAGATGCGACTGGCATTCTCCGTAATTTTCAATGATGATGCGTACAGTAGAAGTTTGGTTGCCAAATAGTTTGCGCTTCCTGAATACAGCTTGTTGTCATCGGAGTTCCACAGACAACGTACCTTTTACTGTCTTCAAGATGATGCGACTCAGCATTCTGCTCTGCGTGATCAAGTTCATGATCATTTACCAGTTTTGCAGAGGCCTAATTCACCCTTCGTCGGTGGTTACAAAAAGCAGCTTTTCTTCCAATCAGAAGGCACCTTTCCCTTGTCTTAAATCTTTTCTAATTGTAGCATAGGCATATTCGCTGCCGTCTCTGTGACTGTTTTCAGTGCTTCAGGTGAAATTCCGTTTGGTTCGCTGCATTCCCGAACTTCAATAGCTTGATCGCATTCTCCGATCGTTAGAGCATTGCTATCCACTGGCAATTGTGTGCGTGCTGTTGGTGGTATCTCCGGACAAGCTGCAGGCGATAGCTGATCTAACTGTCCTGCTTGAATTCGTATTCTAAGAACGGAGAGTCCAGAGAAGAGTCTCTTTTCGGCGAATTCATTCACTAAACTGTACAATCGCATTTATGTATAATTATTTTGTGTGGGCGTGTGCGTGTACATTGGGATTGTCAAATAAAAATAAAAATTAGTTAGGGATATCGTTTACGTCATCAAAATGTTTCAGAAATGTGATGAATTATCAGACTGTAACTAGGGAAGAGAAGATTGGTAAACATTGACAACAGTTCCGTAATATGAAAGACGCCCAAACAAATAGGATGTTAATGAAAGAGCATGTTGACAAGTGTCAAAAATAAATTATGCAAAAGGTATGAAGGGTGAATAAAGGTTGGTTAAGAAAAAGATCTTACTAAGAAGTTATACAAACATTCAGAAAAAGCCTTATAGACAAAGTAATAGAACTTCGAATTGTAACAGAGGTAGAAGGGGGGTGAAATTTCTTGTCCACATATATATATATATATATCAGGGTTTTCTATGCCGATTACCAAAGCCTCTACAATGCAAAGTATACGGAGGTTAACAGTTTTCGAGAGGCTTCTTTTGACTTTGTAGATGACTTTGCATGAATTCCTCATGCATATTGAGTGACTCACCCAAAAACTTGGAAGATCTGGACTTCGCCTATGATATAAGTCTGATTGCCCACAAACTGGAAGATATGCAAGTGAAAAACAACAAGTTTACAGACAAAGCATCCAGGGAAGATAGGAAGCACTTCAGGTGAACATAGAGAAAACAGAGGCGATGAAGATTCCTGGCCAACACCACCAACAGCAACAGCAACAACAACAACAGACAACGATCAGCATAAATGGAAGGAATCTGAAAGAAACAACCTCTTTTACCTACCTGGAAAGCATCGTCTCGACTACAGAAGGAATTGACGAGGATATTAAAGCAGCGAGGATTGGGAAAACAAGGCAAGCTTTCATTACTCTCAAGTCTGTGTGGAGGTCAACAGCACTCAGCATGAAATTGAAAATAAGATCCGGATTTTCAACTCCAATGTGAAGTCAGTGCTACTCGCCTTACGGATCAGAGAATTGGCCAGCACGTCATAAAGAGCATCTCAAACAAACTACAGACCTTCATTAACAGTTGTCTTCGCTCAATACTCAAGATCAGATGGCCGGTAGGAAAAGATCAGTAACGTTGATCTCTGGGAGCGAACCAACCCAGCACGAACCGATTGTGAAAGAAATAGGTAGGAAGAAATGGAGATGGATTGGCTAGCCATACTCTGAGGAAACCATCAAGTGAGTGACACCACTAGACAAGCCATTACTCGAGTGGAACCGGAAAGGGAAATGGCGAGTTGTTGGTCAGTGCAAGTGTGACTTGGAGGAGGTCATGTGAAGAGGAGATGTAAATGTGTGGACAGACATGGAGCCAGGTGAAGACTCTATCAGAGAACCAAATGCAATGGAGGCGCATGGCTGAAGCCCTATGTTCCTCTAGGAATTGAAGGGTACAATAATAATAATTGAGTGACCGGTGTTGACTGCATGTTCCATTATAGCACTGCTTTTTGATTCACTCTTACCTTTTCGTCACCAAGGGAGGTAATGTTCTTTGACTCGTTTAGATAAAGCGCGCATTGTACGACCTTTTGTTTTGAAAAGGAATATATATCTTCTCGCAAGAGTTATTGATGTTAATCAGAACATAAAAGAAGTTGAATAAGCGTAATACAGATGCATAATAAGACGAATAGTTTTATGATTGAGTTGTGATTAGGATTCACATAGAAAAAAAGGTAAATATGGAATTATGTAAAAGTTCTGAAAATTACATATAGTATAAGGAGTTAGAAAAGAAAAAACATGCACAAAAACATCAAGTCAGCAGACGTTAACACGCTTGTTACCATGATATTAGCAGAAGTGGTTGAATGATTTTCTTTTATATGCACCACTCTGGTTTCTCCAAATGAATGGCTAAGGCTTCAGCAATGCACAAAGGAGATGAAAGCGTATTGCCTTTAGCAGGCAGGTAACTCTTCACTTTGTAGATTACTTTGAAGGAGGCATTCGTTGAAATGTACTCAGAATTTTGTCATACTTGCCTGTCTGAACATGATTTTTGTTGACAGAGACACAAGTTAATAAACACACACAAAATTATTGGTCCGATACATTGGAAATTGAGTTAAACAGTCAATACAAGAGAAGAAAAGTTGGTAATGAGTAATCGTGTGGTGAGATTGACTCAAGTCACAGAAACAAAATCTGTGGGGCTGCAGAGTAAAAACAGGAGATTATGTAATCAGTTGAGGCGAAGAAATTAGACATTAGATTACTAAGACAAAGATTTTTTAAATTTTGATTTACAGCTTGATTCCACACCGTATTTTCAGTACAAGTGTGAAATTTTCAGCATGGATATCGGTAGCCCAAATTCAGGCCGACCATAGATATCGGGTGTGCGCCGGCAGGGGATCGAACCCCGGACCATGTACATGGTCGGCGAGAGTCCTAACCACTGTGCCACCGACGCACACTAAAGATAGAAAAATCACTGAATCTTTCTGAATACAAGTCAGGTTTTAAACACTAACAGAGATTGCTTCAACAAATTTCAGGAGAGTTGATTGATATTGTGCATTAATAATCTTGAAGGGATTTCAAGGTGTCCACCTCATCACCAGTATAAACAAGATGTCTGGCAATAAAACTTCGTTGTCCGTAAAATTTATTTTGATAAAGTCTCACAGTGTGTTTGCTATATAGTAATATTTATTGATGACCACATTTCGAGCACAATTTATTACTGCTCATAAAAGTATCAAGTTACTACTCACACAACTTTCTAACTTCGTCTACATAATTCCATTATTTTTCATCGCCTGATTTAATTGGTAGTAGTATTTCCATATTTCCGGTATGAGTGATGACTCATTCCTATTTCAAGTGCCGGGTGCACACTCCTTATTCCTAATAAACGAGGAATTGGAGTGGCATTTAAACCTACAAACTCACTCAGGTAAGACGAGCTCTTTAGGCTAAAGGACCCTCTAGATTGACCCCATTAGACAAAATCATATAACATGCAAAATACCTTGCAATGACTGTGAGTACGATCAACTCCATAGGTCAAACTGGTAAATTTGGGTTGGTAAGATTGTTGGAATATAAGAATTTAGCTAAGGTAAGAATGGTTGACTTAGAGAAGATAAGTAATTTAGTAAACAGCTCAGCGACTGCACTGGATGCATAAACACACAACCGCACAATGGGGTGGGTAAGAGAGAGTTAAAATTCTAAGAGACTTTTATAGGTAGGTGGAGAGATAGAAAGGCTGATTACTGAATCCTTGTTTATAGAGTCTACACCTAACGCGTGCAACAGGAATGGCTCATCACTCATACCAGAAACATGGAAACTACTACTACTACCAATCACATCAGGCGATGGAAAATAGTGAAATTATATAAAAGAAGCTAGAAAGTTGTGTGAGTGGTGTCTTGATATGATTATGAGCAGTAATAACTTGTGCTCGAAATGTGGTCATCAGTAAATATTACTGTATAACAAATACGCTGTGAGATTTTGTCAAAATAAATTTTACCCTCGATCGAATTAAACTCTACCACAATGCACAAGTTCTATATTTATATCAGTGGCAATAAAACTTTTCAAAGCTTATTTCCTTGGGACGTAAACTTTTCCCTATATTTTGATGTGGTCGTGTTTTCTGAGCTGGATAGCTGATTTGCGAAGCTTTCATCACCCTACTAGGTGACATCTTCAGCGCATACTTCAATTTGAAGTGAGCTTTTAGATTTCTCCACGAGTTTAATAATCATCTCCCCCGGTGGTTGGTTGTTTTTATGTGTTTTCACACCTTCTAGGCTACTTGTATTGTCACTCATTGTTTCTTTCACTTGAACTTTGACTCTTTGTGTGTGAGGCTTCTTTCTTGATGGGTTGATAAATAATGTCAATCTCGATGTGTCTATTGATTGATGATTCACTGGAATGCCAAGCTTTAAAATATTCTCTAGCATTTTTGTTGTTTCCTCTGTCTAATATTTGAACGTTGTCCCAGTAGAATTGATGTCCGTGGTTGTCTGTATGCTGTGAGGCGATATATGAGAGTGGATGTCATGTCTTTTGACGGCTAGCTTATGTTCATGGATATGGAGACGAGGTAGTGTTTTTCGCAGTTGTTACAATTTATTTTGTAGATTATGTAGGTTTTATCTTCCTTCGCTGTTGAGTCTTTTGGTTGACATAGAATTGAGTGAAGTGATTTTGTTGGTTTGTGTGCGACATCAATTCCTAGAGGTTTGAAGAGTCTTGTAGTGATTTCTGAGATGTCCTATATATATGGTGCTTTCCTTGGGGGCTTTGGGTTTGATAGGTTGGCTTGGGGGTATATGTCTTTTGACGAAATTCCTTGGATATCCATTCTTTTGGAAGACGTCCATGAGATATCTTTCTTTAATTTTCCTTGAGATTGGATGCATTCCTTGGCATTTCAGTAAATCATCAATCAATAGACACATCGAGATCGAAAAAATTTATCAACCCATTAAGAAAGAAACCTCACACACAAAGGGTCAAAGTTCAAGTCAAAGAAACAATGAGTTTCAATACAAGTGATCTAGAAGGTGTGAAAACACATAAAAACAACCAATCACGTCCAAGGTCACCGGGGGAGATCATTAATAAACTGGTGGAGAAATCTAAAGTCTCACTTCAAATTGAAGTATGCGCTGAAGATGTCACCTAGTAGGGTGATGAAAGCTTCGCAAATTAATTATCCCGCTCAGAGAACACAACCACATCAAAATCATCCACCTGAGCTAAAAATCTTCTCCATCATATCTAAATGTTTTTCCTACATGTTCACAGAATCGAAGATATGCCCTTCTTTGTGCTCCCACAGATACACGCAAATTTGTACACTCAATTAGAGTTGACTTGATAATAAACGGGACCAATCTGCCTGCAGAATAGCTTCTGGCTGAAGATCTTTCCAATATTTTGCTGATTACTCCTACAATAAAAACGAATTTACTTAGTTTTAACTGAGTATATATATATTTAAAATACTCAGAAAAATTTTTTTCGCCAGAGAATGAGCACAAATCAAGTGATAGTAAGTAGCATGAGAAGATTCTTTTTTGGTTAAATACATAAAAATTCAAACAGATTTTATGATCTTTTCTAATTTTATTATCATTATTTTAATTTTATTACTGTCGGCGTCTACGTTTTTCTTGCCGTCTTCATTAGATTTCATAAAACCATGAAGAGTATCTCAGGGATTCGTGAGAAAAAAGTCGACTGAGAAAAAAAAAAAACATTTGCCATTATCAACATCACATGTTCCACGCAGAGACAAAGAAAGAGGGAGACAAGAAAGAGGCGAGAAGAACTAAGAGAAGTTACTTTCGTCTTTCCACTTCTCCATCATATATATAAATGAAAATATATATTCCGTCACAATCCAATTAATTCTGGAAAAAAAAATGCAAAAAAAGACCTTTTCTTAATTTTTCAGACTTGTTACATACACGTATATAGATAGCGTGAGCATGCTTACTTGCTTACTTGCGTGATTTTTCAAAAGTATTACAATATTTCATTATTTTTTGTTTTACTCAAAACAGTAATCAAAAGAAAATGATATCAAGAAGTTGTGTTGACTTTTTCTCATTAGACAGACAGATATTGCATACAACAACAGTAGAAGAAGGTGTATATCTTATTAGTACAAAACTTGGGCACTGTGATAGAGTGTAATTCTATTATGGATAAGATTTTATTTTGATAAAATCACACAGTTTTGTACAGCAATACTAAATGATGACTACCTTTCGAGCACAAACTGTTACCGCTCATAATCATATCAAGTCACTCACACAACTTTCTTACTTCACTTATATCCATGAGTGGAATTGATTAGATATTTGAATAAAAAATCAGTATGTGATAATGTACATTCAGAAACAATAACAATAATATGAGTGTTATTGATCAGTTACAGTCAGATGGGGAATAAGACGAGTGTTTTTATAGTCATAATAAGTAACTTGTTAGAATGTTGTGATGTGCTTGAATTGAAATAGAATTTTAAGATTATTTATTATCCTCTTCTGATTTGATTGACGGTAATAATATCTTCCATACATATTTCTGGTATTTGCATTGAGTCATTTCTGTTGCACGTGTTGGGTGTAGACTCAATGAACCGGGATTCAGTAATCAATCTCTCTTTCTCAGCAATTGCACAACATTCATTAACATACAGACACACAATAGGGTGTAAGAGGGTTAAGATTCTAAGAAGTAATCTAAGCAGGTGGAGAGCGTGAGAGATTGATTACGGAATCCTACCTGGTTCATTGAGTCTACACTCAACACATGCAACAGAAATGACTCAATGCTAATACCACAGATATGGAAGATATTATTACTACCAGTCAGTCAGTCAAATCAGAGGAGGATAATAAAAAATCTTAAAATTCTATTTCGATTCAATCACATCACAACATTCTAACAAGTTACTTATTATGACTATAAGAACATTCGTCTCATTTTCCATCTGATTGTAATTGATAAATAACACTCATATTATTGTCATTTCTGAATGTACATTATCACATATTGATTTTTATTCAAATATCTAATCATCAATTTCACTCATGTATATAAATGAAGTAACAAAGTTGTTTGAGTGACTTGATGTGATTATGAGTGGCAATAATTTGTTGTCGAAAGGTGGTCATCAGTTAATATTACTGTACAACACTGTGTGATTTAATGAAAATAAAATCTTATCCGTAATGGAGTTATACTCTACCACAGTGGTCAAGTTTTATACTTATATCAATAGTTATCCACTTGATCACATATGTAGTTAACTGTTTCTACTAAAGGTACATTTATCAATAAAGATGTTTTCGTTTAGAGATATCATGGTTTTGTCCTTGATATTAATATCTGTGATTTTGTCTACGAATTCAAATACATCTTTGACGCTATATTTCACTATCTTCTCATGCAAAGGTTTTATGATATTTACTAACCATCTAGCTAGAGCATGGTAGGGCGAGTTTTGTATATCAAATATTGGTCGTAATGGTACTCCTGGTTTGTGAACTTTATGTAGGCCATACAATCTGCATATTCTAGACAGAAGATAGGTAAATCGTATCACCTTTGTAAGGAATCTTCAGGGAAAATACTAATGAATAGTGTGTCATTTAATGTAATATTATCCGAGTCAAGAAACGCTCATACTCTGCTTACTGTTGTATAGCGCCGGTAGGTAGAAAACGGTGCTTATAGATCCGCATCATTAGTGGTACAACATCACAACCTCAGATTGTATTTGAATGAATGAAATATTAAATATATATATAGTGGATATTTCTGATTTGACACTAGTAACTAGTGTCCACTACAGTCCTACAGGAGGTCAGTCGCGAGCCCGAATAGCTCAGTGGTAACGTCTCTGACTGCAGCACTGGGTGACGCGGGTTCAAATCTCAGAAAGGACATGAGTTCCTTCAAGGTCGCAGATACGCCTCGCTGACCAGTGAGTGCCAAATAGCACGAAACCTAAGTTGAAGGCTTCCTGCCGATTGCCTGCAACCATCTAATATCATCAAAGGAATGTGCACCGTGATGGCGAGCCACCTAGCATGGTGGCCACATTGCAAACCTGACTGATAGAATTCAGTCTGCACCAAAGAAAGGAATAGATGCATCACACTAGTTACTAGTGTTGAACCAAAAATATCTGACTCGCTACATTCTACTACACTGATCCCATGTTTTTACTCAGATAACCATTGCACAGGTTACTAGATAAACTAAATTCTTTCATTTAATGGGCTCCACAGGATTGATTCTTTAACCGACAAAGCTTGTTTCTAATTAAATTTGTGCGTTTGAATGCCAGCCACTTTTATTCCTGTCTGCCTTGTTAAGAATTCGTCTTTAGCTATGAGAGGTTCCTTCTTTGTATGAAAGTGCTACTGATGATTTAAATGTCGCAGCAATGATATATAGCCTGAGAGAAAAAGAGCAAAATAATTGCAAAGTTAGTTGAAACATTCAAAAAAGTATATATATACATATATTGTAATTCAATCATTGAGGCGGTAATCCACAACGGGAAACTCACAGAATCCTTCGAAGTGAGGACAGGAGTAAGACAAGCTGGCTGCCTACTATCGCCAATGATTTTCCTGATTGCAGTAGACTGGATAATGCTACAAAAAATGGGCAATGAGGAAGCAGGCATAAAATGGACCCTAACGAAAAAATTGGAGGATCTGGACTTCGCCGATGATATATGTCTGATCTCCCACAAACTGGAAGATATGCAAGTGAAAAGCAACAAGTTGGCAGAAGAAGCATCAAAGATAGGACTTCAGGTGAACATAGATAAAACAGAGGTAGGTGATGAAGATTCCTGGCCAACATCAACAGCAACAACAACAGAAAATAGCCAGCATACATGGGAGGAACCTGAAAGAAACAACCTCCTTTACCAACCTACCCACCTACCTGGGAAGCATCGTTTCAAATGCAGGCGGAACTGACGAGGATATCAAAGCAAGAATCGGGAAAGCAAGACAAGCTTTCACTACTCTCAAGTCTGCATACAGGTCAACAGCACTCATCATCAAAAATAAGATCCAGATTTTCAGCTCCAATGTGAAGTCAGTGCTACTATACGGATCACAGACTTGCACTGCGCGTCATAAAGTGCATCTCAAACAAACTACAAACCTTCATTAACAGTTGTCTTCGCTCAATACTCAAGATCAGATGGCCGGTGAGAAAAGATCAGTAACAGGGATCTCTGGCAATGAGCGAACCAACATAGCAGGAACCGATTGTGAAACAAATGAGCAGGAAGAAATGGAGATGGATTGGCCATACTCTGAGGAAACCATCAAGTGACAACACTAGACAAGCTATCGCTCGAGTGGAACCCGAAAGGGAAACGGCGAGTTGGTCGTCACCGCAAGGGTGACTTGGAGGAGGTCGTGTGAAGAGGAAATGACAACGTGTGGGCAGACGCAGAGGCAGGTGAAGACTCTAGCAGAGAACCGAACACAATGGAGACGCACGGCTGTAGCCCTATGTTCCTCTAGGAATTAAAGGAAAAAATAATAATTTTAAAAAATTATTCCATTACAGAAATCCAGCTCATTCATTTCATTTATGCTGTTTCATATGCTTCATTTTCCATTTTCATCTACTATGATATTCTCTGTCAAATCTATGGAAACACTAAAATCAACAGTTCAAAACATTTTCGAGGAATGCTCCAGTGAAAATATTTGTGAATCATAAGAACAAAACGCGTAATTCAGCGAAAAAAACTGTTTCCCGGCGAATTCAAGTTCTTCTTTAGCTGTACAAACCTATTTGTAAACATTTTTCTCACATTCCAGAACAGTAACACGAGTTTTGAATTGTCAGAATCATAGCTGATGAGGAAGAAAGAAAGTCGACACAAATTCTGGTTGATAATACTTATCCAAACAATTTCATTAGGAGATATAAAGCAGTCAGAACACCAAGAGCCACTCTCTAACTTTCCACCAAGAAAGACATGTACATCAAGCTATCCTATGTGGGTGATCATAGCAGATTGATTACTAGACAAAGAGTGAACACTGTTGTTAAAAAGTCTTTTCATGCAGCTAATATGATAATAATTGAGAATGTAAAGCCAATAAATCTATCTAAGCCCTTCGAACATGCCAAAAAATGATGTCACATCCCACTGTATTTACCAATTTGAATGTACTTGTGGACATACATACATAGGGAGGACTCATCGATCTCTACAAGTAAGAGCTGGCTTCAAAGCATATTCCTAAATGGCTCCAGAAACAAATGAAATCTTCAGAACCCATTAGTGGTGGTGAGAACAGGAGACCTAGCTCTTCTATTGCGAAACATATTATGGAGACAAGACATAAAATTGACGTTTACACATCTTTTCAACTTATCCATAAAAGTGTTTGCGGCGTATCCTGAAGTTTGTGGAAGCCTTAACAGTGAGGAAGTTTATACTACCTGTATGCCTTCAAAAACAATTCGTCATCACATTAAACTTTCCTTGGTGAACTTGGTTTTGATAACGGCCAGGGCAGATGTAGTATTACCTCTCTTATTTGGTTTAGTGATCTTCATTGTTATTTTAACATTCAAAATGTCCTTTTGACTTGACCTAAGTAGTCTATTTTCTCACCTCTTAACTCTTTATTAATTTCATATATATTCCTATGACAAGTCAGTGTGTGATCAGATTGTTCGAAATGTGTGTTGCGCAAATACAACATTACACGATTTAGACAAATGATGTCTTCTTATTGCTTTATCTAAATTCATAAAAGGAACTGATTGTTTTAAGTAAGTAGAATCAGTTTGAATTGAAATCATAATAAAATAGCAAAGTCAAAAGATGGTTGATTACAAGAGGAGGGGAAAATCCTTTGTAAAACTGAACGCATATCATGCAATTTATCACGGCAAGCGGTCTTGGGGTGACGCACAGGTTGGGTTTGTTCAGATGAATTCCGATTGCCTCTACTGTATTCAAAAGTCGTACTCGTATAACATGTGAACCTTTATGGTTGAGAGAAATGCCATAAATAAATTTGAAAACTTTATTAGAATCAACCAGTATCAACGAGATGAGCTAGTAATGAACTTCGTGTAGCTGTGTTTGAACCTTTGCTAAACCAAGATAGGAGGTGTCCAGAAATTTGACGATAAACTCACCCGATCGTAAGAACAATATTTAGAAGTAAATTTCACGACTCTTATGAACATCTTAAGCTGTCTTTAGAGAAAGACAAGCCTCAGAAGTAAAAATGCTGAGGATTCTTCTTCGTGCTTGCATAACGATGATTGTGAGAGACACATTATGTGCAGTTGTCGTTTTTCTTCAACAAAATCACATGAAAGATAAATTGTCGTCATTTTCCATGCCACATAACTTCTATCGGCCTCCGCGTCAATTTTACTTAACACTGTGAACTGTGCATTCGAATATTACAGTGGTTAATCCACCTATCTATTCACCGAATGTCAAAATCTGTGTGGGATTGAATTAAGTTTTGAGTGACTGCTCGCATCAAAGTAGTAAAATTATTGTAGATAAGAGCTTGGTCATGTGCCACGTTAGTTGTCTGCCTTTATACAAAAGACTGATTAAGCAAGTTTTTAGTAAAATTCTTTTCTTAGTTAGAAGGTGAACAGGATGAGTTAGATATGTTAGACTGTGAACTGATAATCAAAACGAGACACTGGGTGGTTAGATAGTGGTAATTATAGGCCACTGAAACATTCTTCTCATAAATACTCAGACTGTAATTCATCCCATCCAGAATCGGTGAAGGTAGGTTTACTTGGATGCGTATATATAGTCGGTTCATGAGCTTAACTAGTGAGTAAGTCAGAAGATATAAATAATAGAATTAAACAAATAGAGAAAATATTACTAGTGCATGAATAGTCACCAGAATTTAGTCAGAAATGTATGAAGAACCTTAGAAAAATGAAGATTAGTAGTGAAAATGACAAAAATAAGAAAGAAAATAATATAGAATTCAAGTGTTGGTTTGTAGGGCTTGTGTTTGATTGGTTACAGGATTTCATTGTGAGCTGACATCGGTTAGAGAACCATTGGAAAACCAGCTAAAAGTACTGGACACATATATTAGTACTGGACACCTGTACTATCATTCTAGTTTGGGACTATACTTCAGTACGCACCCACCACAGGGGTTCGAACCCAGGAACTTCTAGTTACACGGCGAACTCGTAGACCATTAAGCCACGGGGACTTGATCCATTGTCCCATGAAATCCAACTTCTGACATTAGGGTGCAGCAGGTAGTGTGTGAGGACTAATACTCGCCGAAGATATTGACTAGTGGTCGAGCTATGTCGTGAATCGGAGGAAGTTGGAATTCATGGACTGCCCATCCGATCAGGTCCCAGTGGCTTAATGGTCTACAAGCTAGCTGGCCTTGTAGCCAGAAGGTCCTGAGTCCTAGCCTGGTGAGTGCGAACCGATCGGGATCAGTTAGATTATCGGAACATAAAAATTTAGCTATATACCTAGAATGACTGACCCTAACGAGTTAAATAACCTAGAAAAAAGCTCAGCCATTTCACTCGATTCACTTGCATGTTATCACCAAATAAGGTGAGTGGGGCAGAGGGAGATTACTAAAAAGTAATGGAGTTGGGTGGAAAAAGAGAGAGGTTATTCACTGAAACTTCGTTTATCGATTCAACACTGCACAAGTGCAATCGGAATGATGCAACGCCTATAACCGGACATGAAAAGTGACAACAAACAACAAATATAATAGACAAGATTTGTAGCTCAGGTGAATGATTTGCAATTAAAAGTGTTCTCTGAGCTGGTTGGTTTAGTCGCGAAGCTCTCGTCGTCCTTCCGGACAACATCTTCAGCGCCATATCTCTGAAATAACAGCCAGAATACTGAAACCGTTAGATATGGATACAGCACACAAGCCAGTAAAATCGCATAATTCGATATTATGCAAACCAAAAGATCCAACAGAAAAAGGGGATAAAATTAACACCATCTACAAAATAAATTGTATGAACTGTAACAGACATTACATCGGTCAAAGTGGGCGTCCCCTTCGAATCAGAATCCAAGAACATAAATCAGCCGTGAAAAGACATGATATGTATTCTTTAGTATCAATGTATGGTCATCAGTTTGATTGGGATAATGTCGAAATCTAAGACAGAGGAAACACGAAAAGTGCCAGAGAATTCCAAGAAGCCTGGTACTCAAGCGAAAATGCGATTAACAAACACGTTAATATAGATGAAATATACCAATTAATAAAAAGTAAATCAGGTGACCAAAAAGTTTAAAATCCAACTGAATAGAAGATGGTCAATACATATGTGAAGATAGTAACCAGGAGACTCACTTACATAACGCATGAAGAAATTTAAATCATTTCACTTTGTGCTAAATATGGCGCTGAAGATGTTGTCCGGGAGGACAACGAAAGCTTCGCGACTAAACCAACCAGCTCAGATAACACTTTTAATTGCAAAACAACAAATGTAACAACAGAAGACTAAGGCCAGGCAACAGAACGTTTATTACGGAAAATCAACACATATTTATAGATTTTGATGTACATTATTGTAGGTTAATGTTAGTAGAAAATACAGTCTGTTGATTGGTTGTTTCTCACAAAAAGTTAACCTTGCATCTCTTGTGGCTGTGTCAGTTCATCTATATGTTAACCGTATCCGCCTATCCATCTTGACCTTGTTTTCACATGACTAACATTGACCTCAATTACTGTCAACCAGTTTGGCTAGCAACCATCTCTCACCAAACAAGAAGTAGGATTTTTATATGTATGACAAATCGTGAGGCTGTGTGACTAAATTGGTATGATTATAAGTGGCGCTAATTTATGTTCGAAAACTTGTCATCCAATTGTTAATAATGCATCATTGTGCGATATTTGAAATCAACTCTTATTTTGGTCTCCTTGGTCTCCATTGTTATTTTGACTTTCATTATGTACTTATATCTTGATCTTTCTAGTTTATTTTCCCACATCTTAACTCTTTATTAATTTCAAATATATTCCTACGACAAGTCCGTGTGTGTGTGATCAGACTGTTCGAAATGTGCCTTGAGCAAGTACAACAATACACGATTCAGACAAATCACGTCTTCTTATTGCTTTGTCTGAATTCATAAAGGGAACTAATTGTTTTAAAAGTTATTAATGGAATCAATATATATATATATACTTATATATATATATATACTTTAACAGGAGTTAAACAAGAGTGTTAGAGTTACACAATATGATAACTAATTAATTAAATGTATAAGTTGAAACAGGATGTAACATAGACATGACAGGAAGTGTAGTCTTACGTAAGAGCTCGAAAGAAATGCGAAACTTGCAAGGATATAAAAATAATAATAGAGACTGTAGAAAACAATAGGCACGTCCCTATAATAGCAGAAGTGATTGATTATTTCCCCCCATTGTATAAAGTACCCTCGTTTCTCTACCTGTATAACTAGAGATGCATTAATGTTGAGAAGAAAGTGACGTATTGTCTGTCTCTGAAGAGTTGTCCTTCACTTCGAAAATTACTTTCAAGTGTGGGGGGGGGGGGAGTTCATTGAGGTAGAATGACCACTATCGATAAAGTCTTCAATAATCAAATTAACCAGGACGGTAAACTGATCGGTTTATTGGGATTTAGTTAGCGAATTCCTGTTTTTTATTCTCCTTGAATGTGCTGTCATTTGGTAACGATTGTACTAAGATTACTTGACTTTAGACAAAACTAATATACATGGGGATTCATTTTCTCCTGTTTCATATCAAGAGAAGAGAGACATTTAAAAAATGCCAACACAAATGCACAGTATCAAGTTTAATCGCCGACTAATATCAGCCGGAGAACTACTGAGAACCAGGGAATAGTTTAAAACCGCTGTTACAATCAAAACTGACTCGTTGTGGTCTGTAACCTCAGGACAACAACCTCCACATCCTACTGTATAGCTGCAAAACGCACAGTTACAGAATGTCGACAACACAAGGCATGAATAATTACAATACACGTCAGATTGTATACAGGTCAAGGTCACAAATAATGGGTAGGGAGACGCCATAGGTGTGGGTAAGAAAGATAAAAGGAGAAAAACAAGGCAAAGAAGGGGTTGAAAATATTATGAAGTAAATTGGTCCCTGGTTCTAAATTGGATTACCAAGGCAGGTTTAAGGTGATAACAAATAACTTTTGGACACATAAGACAGGTTTGAGTCTTTTTACGGCTAAGGCTTCAATGAATTTAAGTATGTGGCCCAAACTTGTTGTATGTATGGGCTTAAAGGCATTGTTGAAATCAACCTAACCTTATGACCTGTCTCTATAATGTGCTTCTCTGTAGATGATGTTGGACATCTATTTCCAGGGTCAGTTGTGTCTGGCGATTTCATTTGTTGTTACAGACACTTTGGAATGTGTTCTGTAGCCATAACCTGCAGAGATCGATGGGTCCTTCCTATGGCGAGCTAGCTAGGATGGTGGCCACATTGCAAACCTGACTGAATGATAGAATTCAGTCTACACCAAGGAAACAACTAGACTCATCACACTAGTTCAATCAAAGTACTCCCACAGATTCCTACAGAACTCCCATGCCATGTCTTCTCATTTCTTCGGCGAAATAGGACGCTATCCAAGCTTCGTACATTGTACAAACATTCCACACCTCAATCCTTATATCTGCTTTAATCGAGAGAAAACAAATTAACTGACTGTCTTTCTGAAGGCTTTTACTAACCGGCGTCAGTGACTCTCCCCGATTCTGACTAAGAACAGATTCGATTTTTTTTAATATTTTTGTCGTACATTTAAGTTTCTGCAACGATTAGATTGATTTTCCAGGCTGGCGTTGCTAGCCTGACCTCGAATCTTCCCCTTTTCTCAAGCTTAGAACTAGCTAGACAACTCATGAACTAATGAACTCAGCTTGATGAAATAGAGATAAAATTCAAAAGTAAACTAGAAATCATTAGAAGAATTTGTGAATTTACTGTCCACACTCCTCCCCTCCTCCCCGCGGAATCACTACACCAGACAAATAAACTGCCAAATGACAGCTGTCTCTCTCCTTTTTTTTATCACAGTGTTTAACTATGCCTAACTTTAAATGAAATAGATTGCTGACAAAGGGCCTATTAGATAAAATAAATTTTTAAAAAATGTTATTTGTTGTCCATTATGAAATGAAGTAGACATTTAAAAAAAACAATCAACAAACGAAGAGTTGTCTTCAAATGTTTGTTTATTCCCATTTTGACAGTTGCTTCATTCTGAAAAATGATTACTTGACGAGGATCGGAGTGAATAGAGAGCTGAGTTCGTTAGCGGAGGGGGGGGTTGGTGTGAGGGCAGTAAGCCTGAGTTAGACAGTCATCAAAAGATCATTACAAGTCACTTGTATTTCAAAATGATTGTCAAATTATATCTTTCTAGGATAATAGCAATAATAATAATAACTATCGAATTTGTAATTTATAATTCAAGTGCATTTTAGCAGTGATAATGTTGCCAACAATTATAAAGTGAAGAGATAGGGAAAGGGTGTCAGGTGGCACAGTGGTTAGGACTCTCGCCGACCATGCACATGGTCCGGGGTTCGATCCCCTGCCGGCGCACACCCGATATCTATGGTCGGCCTGAAATTTGGGCTACCGATATCCATGCTGAAATTTCCATACTTGTACTGAAAATACGGTGTGGCATCAAGCTGTAATCAAAATAAAAAATAAAATAAAAAAATATGTCATTCATGAAGAAAGAATTCAAATAGGTTCACCTTGTATTAGAGCCTGTGCTGAAGTGATGTTGTCCAGGAGGACGGTGAAAGCTTCTTGATTGAATAAACCAGCTCAGAGAATACAATCAAATGAAAATTATGAATTCCTTGCCTCCAATGATAAAGTCAGTATCTATATGAATGATCGTCACTTACGTTTACCGTTAGAATTAGAAATTGGGTTTATTATTATTATTGTTCCCTTGGTGTTCCTAGTGGAACATAGGGCTTCAACTACACGTCTCCACTTGCTTCTGTCTTCTGCTGTACTTTTCACCTGCATCCATGTTAGTCCATACTGTTTCAACTCCTCTTCACATGATCTCCTCCATGTCATCCTTGGACGTCCCACTCGCCGCTTCCATTTTACTGGTTCCACTCGAGCAATGGCCTGACGCGCGATGTCACCCTACGGCCTCCTCAGCGAGTGTCCAATCCATCTCCACTTTCTCCTGCCTATTTGTTAACCGATTGGTTCTTGTTTTGTTTGTTCCCATAGTTTCTTGTTGGTGATTCTTTCCGGCGGCCATCTGATCTTCAGTATAGAGCCAGCGAAGACAGTTGTTGATAAAGGTCTGCAACAGGCTGTTGGAAATATTCTTTGTGACCCGCCAAGTTTCTGATCCGTACGTATAGAAGAACTGACTCACTTGACGTGTGTATTGAAAATACGAATTTTGTTGTTGATGCTAAGTGACGAAGATTTCCAGATTGGTTTCAGGTTGATGAATGTGTTTCTCGCCTTCTCGATTCTCGATTTGACATCCTCGTCCGTCGGTTTCTCGTGTAGTTGAGACAATGCTCCCTAGATAAGTGAATGATGTAACCTCTTTCAAATCCATCCCGTTGATGGTGATTGGCGCTGTATGTTGTTGTTGTTGGTTGGTTGGTTATTTTCATAACCTCCGTCTTGTCTATGTTCACCTGCATTCTTGTCTTTGCTGCTTAGAAATTAGGTTTAGAATGTGGAATTATGAGTAAAGGTTTAGTGTCAGGTAATTTCAGTATAGGGAGATGAAGTTAGGTGATGGTAATGCTTTATGTGACTTGCGCTATAATTCTATGAAATATAAAAAATCACAGATTTGACAATAACGTCAGAGATTTTGATGTTGTTACTTGTGCTGAAGGCTGTACATTTTCACAAAGAATTTTAACGTAATCAAGGTATGTCTTCCTTTCTCGTTCCGATCCTAGCTGAATTTGAATTGCATATCTTGCCTATATGCAGTCGACGTAAGTGAGAAAGACAAAGGCAGTCTGCTTAAATCGGTTGACTACCTAATTTGCCACAGCACACAGGATGTCGAATTTACTCAGTTATGTTTCTAAACAACAACATGTATTCATGTGTATTTGTGAATAGCTTCCAACAAACTTCCTTGGTCCGTCATAAAAGGGTCAAAAACGTCAGGAATCGGAGAATTTCTCATCCAAGATCAAGATGTGTGATGCGCAGTGTGATGTACCTTGAGACAAAATGTTCAGGGAAAGTCAACAACAGACGAACTAGCCGTAAATGTATCTGCAAAGCAAAATCTTTGTGCATAATCACGCTAATGTCTTATTAAACAAGGGATGCGTAACTTGTGTACACTTATTACAATCTCATGCATGCATCAAGTATTTTAAACTGACATTATTCAGCATAACTCAGAAATCCACCGATGTTTGCCTGATTAAAAAGCCTTTCTATTTTCACTCCTAGATTGCGGAGATATTGAATTTAAACTGGTGTGTTTATATGAAAAGGTGAGACATTCTGTCAACAGTTCAAAGAGGAAACAGTTGGAATAAGTGTACACATGCACTAAGGAAGACAGCCGCCCAACAATATTCCTAGCTGAAACCTGCACAGCAGTTGACATATGTGTATACTTGAAAAGACAAATGTACAGGGAAGTCGGTTGTGCAAACTGATGCCTAACTTAGGATGGCTATCCTGTAGAAATATCTTTCAACGGATTCTATAGTGGCGATTGTATTTAAATATCATTTTAGACATAAGGTTATATATTTTCAATGGACCAGTCTACTGCAGAAGGTCTGATAATTATCAAACGGTTTTAATTGTTTATTTATTACTATTATTATTTCCTTTAATTCCTACAGGAACATAGAGGGCTTCAGCCGTGCGTCTCCATTGCGTTCAGTTCTCTGCTAGAGTCTTCACCTGGCTCCAAGTCTACCCACACGTTTTCATCTCCTCTTCACATGACCTCCTCCAAGTCACCCTTGCACTGACGACCAACTCGCCGCTTCACTTTCGGTTTCCATTCAAGGGCTTGTCTAGTGATGTCACTTGATGGTTTCCTCGGAGTATGGCCAATCCACCTCCACTTCTTCCTGCATATTTTTGTTGCATAATCAGTTGGTTGGTTCGCTCATTGCCAGAGATCTGTTGCTGATCTTTTCTGACCGGCCATGTGTTCTTAAGTATTGAGCAAAGACAACTGTTAATGAAGGTCTGTAGTTTGTTTGAGATGCTCTTTATGACGCGCAGTGCAAGTCTCTGATCCGTATAGTAAGTAGCACTGGCTACACATTGGAGTTGAAAATCCGGATCTTATTTTTCATGCTGAGTGCTGTTTAACAAGTTAAGATACTACGATAACTTCATTCTTTGAATAAAGCTTTTGAAAATTCGAAGGCAGTTTTCCTCAAACCATCAAACCCCCGATGTTTTCACTAGGGGGATGATAATGATACCAATTGCACTTGAATGTCAATTTCTTTGGTTTATCCAGTGTATTCTTTCACAATATGCAGTAATATGCAGTAAAATTTCTGTAGCCAAGCTGGTGCACCTTTTTCTCGAATAGATTTCTCCTTATGTAAGCAGCTATTTGTAGAGTCCATCCAAAAAGTTTCCCACAATATACATATGAATAAGCCAATGGGTTCCTCTATCTCGGTATATTAATTTGAATCTTCGTCAAAAAACACTCATGCACCTGAACTATCTAATGCAGTTTCATAGTGACCATAGTGAAGCCGAACTTAAGTAAATCACGTGCAGAGAAAGGACAGTCGAAAAAGGCGACAAACATCATATTAAACAGATAAAGTTCCAGATTAGTTATGAGAAATGACAGCTTACAAATTAAGTTTAAATGAAAATTGTAAGCAGTTCGGAAAGAATTTCAAGATGATCCCGGTAAAACCGGAAAAAAAATACTAAATGCAAATAGTTTTCAGTTATTATCAGGTGTACGGAAAGTCAGTTTAGTCGACATTGTTAATTGGATGATCTTGCATTGGATATGATGTTGTTAATTGTGTTGAATGCTGTACATTTTCACACAGAATTCAATATAATCAACGCATGTCTTGCCTTCACGGTCCAATCCTAGCTGAATTTAACTTTTGAAGAAAATAAAAGACAAATTCAGCGAAGAAAATTTTCTTTATCGACGAAATCATCTTCACAGGCTGTACAGTCGTATTTCCTTTTACCAAAAATATAAAGTGGTCTATTATTGAGTAATAGCGGTGGGTGACATAATTGATATAATTACTCAGAAGTGGTTTTAGAAGTAAAAATTACAAGTTGTAAATTACGTGGTACTCTACGGCATAAGGATAGAAATTTGATAAGGTTAAAATGGCTCTTGAGTGAGAATGAAGGTGGTAGTTGAGTGTCAATTTAACAAGAGTGAAGAGGGTGTGAAAATGTACAAAAGGAACATATGAGAGTGACAATAGTGAATTAATTGTTAAAGCAAAAGTAAACTAAGAGTAAAATTGAAAATTAAAAATGGAAAGAAAAAATCAAAATTTTTACAGGCAACGACTAGTGAAGAGGTTAAGACCAAAGTAGAATAAAAGACTGGAAAAACTTTTCCTGTATACAGAGTTTGCGGTTGTATTGACGAATCGCCAGCGCCTCCACCATACACCAGTGCTGAAACCTGACTCCCTTTGTACCACTAGGCCTCACTTTGTAGATGATCTTGAAAGACGACTCTGGTGGAGCTGCGTGGCCTGAGTTCACCAAATGCTCGAGAATTGAGCTAGTAATTGTTTAGCATTGTCATTTTGCTAACCATGCCGGATAATGCTCAGAGATGAGTTTGGAAAGTGTGCGCTTTGTTTGGCCAATATAACTAGCTTCACACGAGGTGGCCCAAAGAGGCAGGTTCTGGGTTCGAACCCCTTTGCTAGGTGCGTACTACCGATGATTCCCAAACCAGGATCAAACAGCTGTCCAGTACTCCCTACTTGTTTTCAATGATTCTCTAGCTGATATCAATCCGTGATCAACTCGTAGAAACAAAACTTACCCCTACAAACCAACTATAGAACATAGTTATTCATTTAGATTCCTCCAGCTGATTGTGACTGATGATTATTGTTGGCGTTGGTTAGGCATCTTTACCATTTCGGTCTTTTCCATGTTTATTAAAAGTCCTGTCTTAGCTGCTTGCAACTTCTGCCAACTTTTTGGTTTTAACCCTTAGATCTTCGAGCTCATGTGACATTAGACATAAATCACCACTTTTTTGAAAAGGCTTAAGTGTACTCCTTCTATTGATAGATAGACAAGGTAGCCAGCCCTTCTTTCAGTCAGCAGGTACCTTTTATTCTTTCGAGACTTTCTTCAATAATTGTGTGGGCAGTTTGTAGAAATCCCAATAGGTATCGGGAGCTGATATATGCAGTTTTAATGTGAAATATGCAGGAACTTATTCAATTACAACATTTTTTGTTTTATCTTGAAATCCTGATGCCTCTTCTTCATCTATTCCTATTTAGGTGCTATTGAATGTAACTGTATGGAGCGCCAGAAATCTCTATCCACCTCATTCAACATAAATATGAAAATTCTATATGCCAAGTGATACATAAGAGAATACTTAGCGATGTACTTGAAGTGAAGATAGAAGGAAGACAAGACTGATGCCTATTGTCACCTATGATATTCCTAATTTTGCTGAAATAGACTTTGTGGCACAATGTATGTGGAAAGAGAGAGAAAAAAAAGCATTACCTTGTGCTGGCTAGAAGGCTTTAGAAGATTTTGCGGAGGACTTATGTCTGATATCACATAAATCTGATGACATACACGAGGAGATCAATAAATATGGTAAAGATGGGACAAAATGAACAATAAATAGCGATCACTATGTATGCGAGGAATCTGAAATTACCTAGACACTATTGTTTCAAATGCAAGAAGTCATCATGTATGGAGATGTCGAAACTAGAATAATAATAATAATGTCTGTTAACTCCCAACTAGACTGTACTAAGATGAATAGCTTTTATCAGGAGTTAACAAATGGTCTTCGTCTAATGGTCTTAAACTAAATCCTTGCAAATGTCAGACTGTCAGTTTCAGTTTCCGATGTAAAAGAAAGTTAAGTGAAGCCGTTGATTCCTATGATCCTTGCAAAATTGATGATACTGATATAGAAGCCAAGTCTGAAGTTAAGTATCTTGGATTAATTCTTTCTTCTGACCTATCCTATTCTTTCCACGTTTTAGCGATTTCTAAAAGAATGTTCTGTCTGACTTTTCACATTAAGACGTTAAGGCACTCAGGTATAGCCCAACCCCTCCTCTTACAGTCTGTCAACTCGTGCATATTACCTATTCTTCTGTCAGTATGGCGAGTGATATCACATTAGGCCACATCGTTGACACTGTCACTGATAGGTGCCTGATGTCAGGAAGCAAAGTTGCTAAAGAAATTTTGTCAGACTGTGAGCATCCACCGCAGCACCCTCAGCTCCAGCCTTGCGTCTCCTCAGGTAAAATAAGAAGTCTTTTCAGGAGAATTTATGCACGTACGTATAAGTAGAAAAATGCCACTAAACCATATTTGGCACGTACTTTATGTGATGAAAATAGTGTTAGGCATGAACTAACTAACCTTCTTTACGCTATTAAATAAACCATTTCCTCCACCCTTACAACATTAAGCTTTATTGTTATTGTACTTCCTCTCAATTCCTTTGTTTTTATTTGTTTATTTTTTCATAAGTGTGAACATCATTTAAGCTGTGTTATAACTGTTAATTCTGTATTTCCCCTCACCATACTATATCAACAGAACATTAGATGCAATAATCTGTAACATGCTAAAATTTCCAAACTAAAATCTACAATACTGTCTGAAACAAACTCGCTGTTATTATTATCATTATTATATTTATTATTCTCAAGTCGTACTTCGAATATTTTTGACTTTATATGGTGAATGTAGACAAATTCCCTGGTAAACTTTGTTTTACTTTTATTTATATTTCGAGTAAATCAGATGCAATACTGTGACAAATGCTGAAAATTCCATTCTGTATTATAAGTACTGTCTATTTTGGAATAAAGTAGATTATTATTATTAATATTTCCCACGTACTTTTGTAAACCTTTATCAACAATTGCCTTCTCTCCACATTCAGGATCAGATAGCCAAAATAATTAGTAAGAATAAAGTCTGCGGACAAATCGGAGATGAATTGGACACAAGCTGAGGTGTGACCGTTGAGTCACATCACCCGCCAAGCCGTCACTCGATATGAACCTGAACGTGAAATAATGAGTTGGGTATGAAGCCGAAAGAGACGTGGAGAAGATCGTCAGAGAATTTAGATGAGAGACGATGAGCAACTGTGAGACCAGCTGAAGGGGACTGAAAAGAACAGCGCAAAATGGGGATATACTGTTGAAGCCCTATGTTCTACTTGGAACCCAAGGAAATAATAATGTATTTAACTTACATCATTCACCCATCTATCCGCACAATAAACACGCAAATATTACCTTTCGCCAAACCTCAAAAGCCTAACAGTCTTGTTTATATCAAACAGGTGTATTTATGAAGCCGTAAAATAGCAAAACAAAAAACAGCGCACTCCATACCATCTATAATCTCTTCAACAGACACAGACTAGCTTCCGTACTCAATTCGTCAGTCACACCTCATTGTCTAACAAACTTTTCCCCAAGTCTACACTAAATTAGAAAAAAAGAAACTTTACAGATGAGTGAAGAAGAAAACAAAAAACAAAATCTTAGACATATTTGCGATATACATTTTGATAATTAATTTGCATACATATTGTGAATGTTTTCAACCTAAAAAACCTACTCATGATTGAGTGAGAAAATGAAAATGAGGTGAAAAGAAAGGGTAAATAATATTGGTTATGCTAGTTATGAATACAATATGCTTCAGACAGTGGGAAACGAGAAGACAGGGATATCCTGGATCGACGTGAAGAACCTAGAAGACCCGGATTTCGCGCGTGGATGATTTATGTCACACAAAATCGAAGACTTACAAGTGAAACGGAAACCGACAAACTGGTCGAAGAGGCTGGCAGCAAAGACAGGTCTCCAGGTGAACATAGACAAGACGGAGGTTATGAAAATAACCAACCAACCAACCAACAACAACAGCAGCAACATCCAGCACCAATCAACATCAACGGAAGGGATTTGAAAGAGGTTACTTCATTCACTTATCTAGGGAGCATTGTCTCAACTACAGGAGAAACCGACGGACGAGGATGTCAAATCGAGAATCGGGAAGGCGAGAAACACATTCATCAACCTGAAACCAATCTGGAAATCTTCCGCTGTCACTCAGCATCAACAACAAAATTCGGATTTTCAATACAAACGTCAAGTCAGTCAGTTATTCTATACGTACGGATCAGAAACTTGGTGGGTCACAAAGACTATTTCCAACAGCCTGTTGCAGACCTGTATCAACAACAACTGTCTTCGCTGGCTCTATACTGAAGATCAGATGACCGGAAAGAATCACCAACAAGAAAATATGGGAACAAGCGAAAAAAGAACCAATTGCTCAACAAATATGCAGGAGAAAGTGGAGATGGATTGGTCACTCGCTCGCTGAGGAGGCCGCTGGGTGACATCGCGCGTCAGGCCATAGCTCGAGTGGAACCCGAAATGGAAGCGGCGAGTTGGTCGTCAGTGCAAGGGTGATATGGAGGAGATCGTGTGAAGAGGAGTTGAAACAGTATGGACTAACATGGATGTAGGTGGAAAGTACAGCAGAAGACAGAAGCAAGTGGAGACGTGCAGTTGAAGCCCTATGTTCCACTAGGAACCCAAGGGAACATTAATAATAATGAATACAATAAATACCGTTTGGTGTGAGTCCTGAGTGCATTTCCCCAAGATTACAAATCACGGGAGGGGTGTTAATACTGAGATCGTATCACAGCTTCCAAGAAGAGCCTTCAAAAGCGCTTTCAAAGCAGCTTAGGTATGTTGTCCATTCACTAGGCAACCAATATATGCAGTTCAAGAAATAAAAACAAATTGTTCTGTGTGTTTTGCCTCCTCCAAATGTGTATTCACCAGTTTAATACTCCTGTAGGAGCTAGATAGATGGGACGTACGATTAGGTAAATTCATCATTGAATTTCTGAAAATTATCCCACATTTTGGTTTTGCAAAGGTCCAAATAAAGCTATACGCAGCTCAGTACTTCAATGGCGGATAAGGACATAATGCTATTATTATTATTGTTTCCTTTAGTTTCTAGAGGAACATGGGGCTTCAGCCGTACGTCTCCATTGCGTTCGGTTCTCTGCTAGAGTCTTCACCTGGCTCCAAGTCTGTCCAAACGTTTTCATCTCCTCTTCACATGACCTCCTCCAAGTCACCTTCACCCTTGGACGACCAACTCGCCGCTCCCTTTCGGGTTCCACTCGAGGGCTTGTCTAGTGATGTCACTTGATGGTTTCCTCAGAGTATGGCAAATCCGCCTCCATTTCTTCCTATCTATTTGTCTCACAGTCGGTTCCTGGTTGGTTCGCTCCCAGAGATCCCTATTGCTGATCTTTTCTGACGGGCCATCTGATCTTGAGTATTGAGAGAAGACAGCTGGTAATGTAGGTCTGTAGTTTGTTTGAGATGCTCTTTATGACGCGCCAAGTCTATGATCTGTATAGTAAGTAGCAGTGACTTCACATTGGAGTTGAAAATCCGGATCTTATTCTTGCTGCTGAGTGCAGCTGATCTCCACACACTTGAGAGTAATGAGAGCATGCTTTGCTTTTCCGATCCTTGCTTTTATATCCTCGTAGGTAGGTAAATAAGATTGCTTCTTTCAGATTTCTCCCATTTATGCTGGTTGTTTTTTGCTGTTGTTGTTGTTGCTGCGGCTGTTGGCCAGGAATCTTCATCACCTATCTCTGTTTTCTCTATGTTCACCTGAAGTTCTATCTTTGATGCTTCGTCTATCAACTTGTTGCTTTTCGCTTGCATATCTTCCAGTTTGTGGGAAATCAGACATATATCATCAGTGAAGTCCAGGTACTCAGCTCAGTACAAACTCATCTCGTCAATACTAGACAATACAGGTTGACCACAACAAAGCTTTTAGAATTATTTATCTTATTCCACCCAACGTTACATCGCATGGTCTACGAGAACGACTTTCACATACAGCAGAAGCAGTGGGATTCCATTTGAACTAACCAAACCTGTGTGTCTTCAAAAGACGGTTTTACAGCCACTTTCCTCTTTGCTGTTACTGACTACATAATATGTATTCAGTTTTATAAAGAATTTTCTCCTCCTCTGGTAACCAGCTATCTAAACCAATTGTTATTTCATTATGATTACAATTCTAGCTAATTCTATTAACTTATTTATGTCTTACGTAATTCCACTCAATAATTCTATTATTCTTAGTCATCATTATTTTATAAATGTCTTGTTTACTTAGTAACTTGACTGTTAATTCCTACGAACTCACTATTCTTAAATTCCATAATTCTCTTCACCCCTCCATTCTTCCAAACTTAGACATCTTGTTCCTAACATCTATTAGTTAAATATAATGATGACGTTTAACTTGGATGGAAGATTTCATCAGTCAGAGAATCTCTGGAAAACCTGGGAGCACTGGACAGCTGTTTAGTCAGAAATAGTATAAGTGTTATCAATAATATACAATCAGATGGGAAATAAGATGCGTTTTATAGTCAAAATAATTAAATTGTAAGGATGGTATAATGTGAAATGAAATACATTTTAACATTATTTATTGTCCTCTGATTTGACTAACCAGTGGTAATAATATCCTCCATATCTCTGGTATTTGAGTTGAGTCACGTCTATCCCGCATGTGTTGGGTGTAAACCCGATGAACCAGGATTCAGTAATCAACCTCTCTCTCACTCCATCTACCTATATTACTTTTAAGAATTTTGACTCCGTCTCACCCGATTGTGTGGTTGTGTGTAAATGGACGCAGTGCGATTGCTCAGTTTTCCTTCTAAATTACTCATCTACGTGAGCTCAATCATTCTAACCTTAGCTGAATTCTTGTGTTCTGATAATCTCCCGCCCCATCTATTAGTTTGACCTATGTGGTTGACCCCAGTCACACTCAATGCAAGGTATTTTGTAAATTATATTGTTTTGTCTAACTGCGTCAATCTACAGGATCCTTTAGCCTACAGAGCTTGTCCTGGCTGAGTGAGTTTGTAGGTTTAGATGCCGCCCTAATTCCGGCTTTATTAAGAATGCTCTTTATATGGTAAGACTGAAGAGAGGCTTTACATTCTTTCTGAGTTGTGACTACTATAAGTTTCTCTACTATTTTCCCCTTGCTTTTGACCTTTTTGATCTTCCTAATGAATTTTATAGGATAGTTATTTGACACCAACGTTTCTTGTATCTATTCATTAAATCACTTAAAGTTTTGTTGTACAACTTAACAGAGTCACTGCTCGGTTTGTTAGACACAGTTAACTAAGCCTGCCTTTTCAGATAACAGATGACAAGAATTGAAGTCTACATAGGTTGATAGAAAGATTGATTGCTGAATCTACACTCAGCACATACATTGGGAATGACTCATTACTCATACCAGAAATATGGAAAATATTACTACCAATCAAATCAGGAGATGAGAAATAGTTGAATCATAAAAACAAAGTGGGAAAGCTGTGTGAGTAACTTCATATGATTATGAGCAGTAGTAAAGTGAGTTCGATACGTGATCATCAGTAAATATTACTGTATAACACTGTGTGATTCTATCAAAATAAAATTTTATCCATTATGGAGTTATGCTCTACCACAGTACCCAAGTTCTATCCTTAAGTGAATAAACACACAGTTCTGAAAGTGTGCTATGCAAGCGATTTTCGATTTTAATTGTTACTTAACACCCTAACAGGAATGTCGTTACCTACGGATGATATCTGCTGATGACGGTCGTGCCACATCCTTCGTGAATTTACGATTGGATTTCACTGCGGTCGCTCGTCAGCAGAAGGTCATGCACACGATCCCTCGCTGTGGTATCATACGGGCGTACTGTTGACGAGTCCAAAACGTGGACGAAACAGCTGTCTAGGATTTGGCAGTCTTTGGTGATTCCCTAGCTGAAGCCATTTTGTGACCAAACTTGAAACCAACATTTAGAAACCTTAGTAAAACTGATTGAATACAGATCGGAGTGTTTCTTCTCCTTCTTTTAATCACAAAGTTTGGTTTTTAATGTAAATAAGTCAAAAAAAATATCTCGAATTTCTTAACACATGACTAAATGTTTGTTGAGAATGAATACTAATCTCCTCCTTTCAAAGTAGTCCACAGATATTTACACACCGTATAAGATAGCTCCATATTCATTCCAATCTATCAAATATTGATTTTTCACTTGATTCGATATTTGGTCATTTCGTCAACGGTGGTTAGTGTTGAAATTTGAGATGTGTAGTTTTTCCCCTTCGAGACTTGTCAGACGTATGTATCTCCTCCCCCAGTGTGTGATTGTGTCCCAAATGGATATACAGGCACATCCGATGAAGAGCCCCAAATAGGACGAAATGTCCTTAATATATATATATATATATATTCCATTGCTAAACTTCACCAAGCGCAGAAAATCAATCTGAACCTTCAAAAATTGTCGAAATGTCAAGAGAGACAAGGTATTTCAGTCGATTATACGTGTGTTCTACTCAGAACTGTCGGTTGACGGCAAATATCCGTCACCAACCCAATAGTAGAGCAAATGTTGGAAAGGTACGATTATAAAAATGTTGACAGATAATCTATGGAATGCTGCATCATTTGCTCACTTGTTGTTGCTAACGAACTTTGCATATTCTAATCCTACTCATCTGTATTTCATGTGAGCATTTAAGAATTTCCGACTTACTCTGGTAATTCACTGCTTTATATACTCCTGAAGTTCAATCTGTAGATGTTTCGATAATAACCACTCTACGAATTATTCTCGGTGCACATACAAATGAGTTCACGAAACGCCCGATCTACGGAATATTCTGTATCTTCCGTCGACCGTATTATATGAGATAGAAATGTTCAGTCTCAGATGATTATTATATTATTATATTGTATTATTATTATTATATTATCAAAATAAAATTTTATCCATAATGGAGCTACGAGTGTTTAGTACGTATTTTTGAATTTCTGATGCTGAGTGATTTTTGACAACTTGATCTAAACACAACGAAATAGCCTTTATTTTAACCTACTGATCATGATATGTAACACTTAGTAAGGAAGATCCAAAGTTATAGTATGATTTAAAGTAGTCTACAAACATGTTTCGGAAAGATTTATGGGTCTTCTACAAGGAAAGTGAGAAATTACATTCAATGATGGCTTCCTCGTAGAATCAATTTAATTTTTCAATGTCACACATCAAATTAATAGAACAGATGATGCTATCAGCATTTTGGGACGTTTAAATGGTCATTGTGGTTAAAATTAGTATCTTTATATTCTACGGCGAACATCCCACTTCTGGATTCACTGTTGCAGATATTGATACCAATTAAGGGAATACAAGGGCACCAAATTCACTCAGCCTTATTATTCTTAATTATTGAATAAAAATAAGCATATGAAGGTTTAGAATCAGATCTTCAGGCAAGTAAGTGGCAACAAAGAGAATTTGCTTAAATTAAATGATCTATGGTTGTCACCTACTGATCTACGACGTCACTTAACTCTAGACTAGTGTGATCAATAAATAATTGACATCGTACATGCATTTTCTCGGGGTTGGCAGGCAGTGACTTTTCACTGGAACACTAGGAAATAAATAGTCGATTGTTAAATGCGAAAGATTTAGAAGTGACCTTTGTCAGAAGATTCAAAGTTAAACAACGTTTGATTTGATCGAGGGCGCATTGTTCTAAATTCCCAGACTCAGGAACTTATTAACTGCTCCGTAATCACAACTGAAAATCTTTTTGTATTTTAAAGACCTAATTTTTCAAGTATCGGTTTGTGTAGGGATTTTTGTTTGATTGGTTGAAGGATTTCATCATAAGGTGACATCAATTAGAGAACCATTGGAAAACCAGCTGGGAGTACTGGACAGCTGTTTCATCGTCGTCTTTTAGGAGTCTTTATAAGTCCAGTACTCCCAGCTGATTTTCCAATGGTTCTCTAACCGATGTCAGCTCATGATGAAATCCTCCAACCTAATTTTTCTAAAATATTACATTATTCCTTACAGTACAGTGCTGATTGAATTCATCCCGTCCAGCTTAAGACCTTGAAATCGTATTCATTGCTCGCTGTTCCAACTTATCAATATCATAGTTATCTCTCAAGGTCACTTAAAGCATATATATACATACGTGATTGCTGTCAACCATTTTCATTGTTGATACGAAGCAGTAGAAGCTGTCTACGTCAACAGTCTCTCCTTGTCTTCTTGCATCAACGGTTCAGTGATATCGTATCGTGTTGTCTTTGTTGCTAATAAAAATTAGAACCTTAGGCTAGCTAACTGACTAGCTTGGAAGTTCATTAGACCAAACTACCGAGCGTATTGCCGGTTATAACACTTTTTGATGTCCTTTTATTCTTTCTGTTAAATTTTGTAATGGCAAAGCTTTCTTATTCCTTCAAGATGACATTTTGACCTAGATTCTAGATTGCATCCACTATGAAAAACACTGCGATGTTGGTCAAATTGGACGTCTCTGCAGTGTATACAATCAAAAACCTATATCAGTCGTCGGAAGACACGACAAATATCAGTTTATGTCAGTGTGCAGGGACGACTGTAGTTTTCAGTACCACAGTATGAATATAAGTGTCTTAGGAGGAGGAAATATGGAGGATGACAAAAAAATTCCTTAAATCCCGATGTTCAGATTACTTTCTTCTTAACAGATATGTGAATAACAATCCAATTTATCCACTCACTGACCAGACTGAATCAAGTCCATTGGAAACCCACTTGGAGCGGTAAGTTAACATCTGTAGTCCTGATGCCGTAGATGCAGAACTGGATCATCTGGAAGAAACCTTCATCCAAAATGGATACCCACCAGGATTCATTGACAAGAATGTCAAACCAAAAATTCTGTGGAAGGAAGGAGACTCTAAGTGGATCTGCAGTATCCTTAGAAGAAGGATTTCAGCTTCTTTGAGAAGAATATTCTTCTATATATATCCAAACCAAGTTCACTTGCAACAGTTTGAAAAACTTTGACCATTGAGTACATGATATTCACTATAATAAAGGTTTTCTTGTATTTCCTAATGAATGAAAAACAAAACGATATTGTCGTTCTCACTGACGTTTCGCTGTGCAATGCTAATAGGTTTATCAAAGTATTACTAAACCGGAATTTACAAGATCTCAGCATATATATATATAACAAAGAGTTAAGAGGTGAGAAAATAGACTAATTAGGTCAAGTTAAAAGGAGGACATATTGAAAGTTAAAATACCAATGAAGATCATTAAACCAAATAACAAGGGTAATAGTACATCTGTTATGGTATCAAAATAAAGTTTACTAACTTGATCATCGTTCGTCAGTCTGGGGGCATTTTCCGTTGTCAAGTTGGTCAATTGGTAAAGTTAACAAAATCAAGTGTAGATTGTTGGATTTGATCAGTGTGTAAAATTATAAAGGCAGTGTGAGTTTTTACATAATAAAATTGCTTATCACATTCATGTTGATTTTGTGACTTCATGGGGGGGGAGGTGTTGTAACAAGGTCAGATTCTGTTTTAGTCCATCATTTCTATTCAAACAATTTGGATTCCACTTGATATGAATTTCTTCTGATATTAGGC